>VZRO01018800.1:130400-145373 GCA_013397915.1 Daphoenositta chrysoptera | reverse complement strand
GGGGCCGGACGCGCGGCTGCCAGCGCCAGCCCGCCGGGAGCCCGCGGGCAGGGCTGCAGCACACGTGGGCTCTGCCGTGGCGGGTGACACGGTGCAGGAGAGTCACGGCTGACCCCGCACAGCCGCGGCGGCCGGCTCAGGGGGCCGGTCTGACCAGTTTACCAGCATGAGTCCTGGTTCTGATGGGTGACAGCTGGGTCATAATGGGCAGCTGCACGTGTGGCTGACAAGCTGCCTCAGGTCTGTGTATGTGCCTTTGAAGCGCTAACAGTATTCTTAACATTACTGGTACAGCAGTGTATAACCAGCAGCTGGAACATAGTGTACAGGGCAGCAAGAGGATCTTTACAGACTCTCCTTTGCCGTGTGTGCTTGTCTGGTACCTGTTAAATCCCATCCTCAGGCTGAGACTCCGTAGCCAGGTGAAGGTGGTGTCCAGAGGGGAGTCTTCCCCCTGCAGACTCAATTTTTACCACAAGCCACCGTTGGCCCTGTGGGTGTGTGACCTTTGACTGGTCCCTGTGCCCCAGCAAGTTCCTTTTTGACTAATCATCAGCAGTAGTGCTCCCCTTAGGCTAACTTCCTGTCCTGAACTGTTTATAAATCTGCCCTTTGTCACTGGGGATGAGATGTACAGCAGCAGAGGAAGTGATGCCTTCCCAGGAATCTGGGTAGCTGGCTTTCTCATTTCTCTCAGATGCCCATGAAATGAGAGACATGATAAGCTCTTTGTCATGAGGAAGGCTTTTCTGTCACTCCTTTCCTGTACTCGGGATCTGATTGCAGCATCCTGTGCCGTAGGTGTGGTTCTGGATGAGTCTGCTCCATATGAGGTGTGCATGGTATGAAAATACAGGATGAATGGCAGCAGGAGGTGACTCCAGAGTGACGGTGACAGGCAGTAGCTCGAGTACCAGTCTCAGTCTTGCTGTGTCTCAGGAGCTGCTCTGAATGGTGTGACCTCAGCCCAAGTACTGCCTTCCAGGTTTCAGAGCCCACTGTCTCTGGCGTCCTGCCACCCTCTCGGCATTGACATCTCTCCAGTCTGCTGACTTCAGTTGCTCTCCTTCACTGCTGCTGGTGACATGTGAGTGCCGTGTCTGCCAAGAAGCCAACTTGCTGTTTGAAAGCTTTCCAGGGACACAGGCTTCATTTGTGGCTGTAATGACCCTTCAGCGTGAGTGGATGCCAGGGGCCTCCAGAATTAAACTTATTCCAGGCGTCATGCAAGGACCCGTGCTGGTGCGCCTGTCCTCGTGGGGAGAACAATAATAGCTCCACGTACGGTAGGCTGCTGTGAGTGCCGACTCCCTCCATCTCCTCCAATGCAGGCTCAGGGATGGACTCCACCTTGTCCCTCTGAAGAGACTCTGCATGCTCTCAGCAACCAGGAGGGGATTCTGCTGCCAGATTCTCCACAAGCTGCCCCACGGCAGGACTTGCTCAGTGGCAGCCTGGGAAGGGATCCGTTCCTGCAGTCGTGTTGCTGCCGTGCCCACCACACGCCTGTGGACAAACCAGCGTGTGGGCACCATCTGCTCTGAGCTCTTTGGCCTGCGCCGTCTGAACTCACCTGAGCTCCTGGCAGACTGTTGGCTTGTTTTCCCAAGTGCTCTCCCTGATCCTGTTGCATTCTCTCTCTCAGAGCCCCTAAAGGATGTGAACTTTGGAATGGGGTCTCTGAGCAGGCTGCAGACTCGGTGCATGTGTGAGACTGTTGCTGAGTAACAGGAGGACTGGTTCATTGCTGCAAGCAGCCCTTCTGTCTGGCTGCAGGGCACCAGCCTTGCCTGGGCCCTTCACCATGTTCCTCCTGCTCCCCTTTGACAGCCTAGTGGTTAATCTTTTGGGGATTTCCATAACTGTCCTCTTCACTCTGCTTCTGGTTTTCATCATCGTGCCAGCAATTTTTGGAGTGTCCTTTGGCATCCGTAAGGTTTACATGAAAACTTTATTAAAGATTTTTCAGGTAAGTCATGTTTTTGGAATATTCTGTGTGTTTGCAAAGATTTCTCCAAGCATGGTCATGATAGGAAGAGAGGCTTTTGCCTCAGGAGGGCATTGTGGGTGACTGGAGTGGAAGGTTGGGCTGTTGATGTCGTGCTGCTGCCAGTTGACCTGTTTGGCTCATCTCAGCCAAATGCAGCTTACGAGACCTCTGTCGGTGGGCTGTTTTTTTCCTGTAATTAATCTAGTAAGTCTTCAAGTAAAGAAATAGTCTAGCAAGGCTCGGCAGTCAGCGGGAGTGCAGCAGGATCTGAGGGATCGCTTGGAGGGCTGCGTGTCCCAGGCAAGGCAGAGTGCTGGTACAGCTTGTCAGGTGTGATGGGAAGGGACCAGACTGCAGCCAGCAGGTTGCTCGTCTCCAGGACACATTTGGATGAAGCAAAAGCAGAACAGATAAGGCAGGAAGCAAACCTTTTGTCCTGCAAGCCGTGAGTGGTCTGTGAGCAGAACCCAGAGCTCTCAACATGCTTCTGTCCTGGAGTGTTGCCTACTGAGCCGTGTCTGGACCTGCTGCCTTGGAGGACAACCAGCAGCCCTTGCCGACCCTCTTGGCATGGAGAGGCCAAGTGGAATTTTCCAGCTTGTTGTTATGCTGTTCCCTTGCCTGCCTTTGGTGGACTAATTTTATGGGCTGTCTCTGAGCCAACACCTCTTGAAGCAAGTCCCTGACCAGACCAGAATTTTTTATCTGCTAAGAGTAGTAGGTAAAGCCTACACCACCCTACCCTGGCAGCCCAGGTGAAAGGTAGAGTGCTTTCTAGGGAGGTTATAGGCTCTTAAATATGGAGCTCATGCTGCTAAAGGATGCATGGTACAGCTACTGCTGTTTGAACAGAGCTAGTTGTCCCCAGAGTATCCCTGTACTGGCTGGCTTGAGAAGACAGCCCTGGAGCTCACAGCTCTTTAAACTCTGAGTCCTCCCAAAAGCCTGAGGTGTAAATGGGAAGACCCTGGGCTTTTTGAGGGGCTTCATTAACACAGATCTCTGAAGACCTGACTACAAATTTACTGACTGAAGTGGGCAGAAAAAAAGGGTTTAAATGGAGCTTTTCACAGTGGTTTGTTTGTTTTTTTTTTTCCCTTCCTTCAATTCAGGAACATTTTCTCTTAACACCTTGGTGTTTGAAACTTTTTTTTCTGAAAAGACTGGGAAGTCTATTTCAGCTGTTATTGAAGAATGTTAGTGGTGGGATAGAGGAGCACTCATGCACAACTGGTTGCTGATTTGGTGGAAAATTCACTTATTAAGTTTGGCCATTCAGAATTGTATTTTGGAGGGCTATTATTTACCCAAAATACTTTCCCAGCTCTTGAGGCCAGTGTTGGGAGCCCAGAGGGGCAGCACGTGGGAGCCTGGCAGAGTCTGGCAGCTTGTGGGACACAGCCCGAGCTGCGATGCCTGGCTGGCAGCGGCACCCCTGTGTTGCTGGGGAGGGAGGGCACCTGCCTGGTGCCTCTCAGGTGGGAGGCTGGGTTTGCTGCTGCCACAGTCAGGATGGAGATGTGCTGGGCTTGCAAAGAATGCCTTCTCCACAGGCTGCCAGAGTTCCCAGCAACTTCTCCTTCTTCGCAGATCAGCATGTTGTACACAAATCTTCCTCCTTCAGAAGCTTGTCTTTCCAGACCTATATGAATTACAAGCTGTGAAGGTTACTTGGAGGGCAGGCAGGAAACTGCACAGAAATCCAGCCTGCAGTTTGTGCTGGTGCCCTTGAAAATTAGCTGAGAGAACAAGTAGTCCTGGCACAGGATTTGGCAACCAGCTGTCTGAGGGTGCTTGCCGCTGCTGTTTTGGGCGGATTGCTGAGCTGAGAAGCAGCAGCAGGCATTAGCTGAATTAGAGGGGAAAGGATCCCGTCCCATCATCAGGCTGATGTTTTCAGCAGCAACCTGAAAACACAGTTTCCACTTTGAATTTGGAAGAAACAAGGGTTGAAAAATAGCACTGGTCCCCTGACCGGCTTCCTACGCTTTGGTGCAGACATCCCAGCAGGAGGCACAGCTCAGCCAGAAGCTGTGCAGTGGCAACCACGTGCAAGGTGCAGCAGAGCTGAGAGGTCACGGAAACTGCAGAAAATCTTGCTGTGCCATCTCACCACTGAGCACTCCTCTTCCCTCTGGCACTCCCTGTTTCCCAGGCCAGTTTCTGCTTCCACCTCAGTTCAGTTTGGTTCATCACTCACTCTCAGTTCTGTGTGCAAGCCTCCTGCTTTAGCCCCATTTTCTCCCCTGAACTATGATCCTTCCTGAAAGTCAGCTGTAAAACGAGCAGTGGTGTGGAGCTATAGGCCTTGCAAATCTTGGTTGTCCTGTCTGTCTTGCAGTGGGCAACACTGAGAATAGAACGTGGTGCCAAGGAGAAGAACCATCCGTTGTACAAGCCCTATGTCAATGGTGAGATCCTGCCTTGCATGGGTACACAGGGAGTTCAAAATTCTTTTGGGGAGGTGGGGTAAATGTGGTGTCTCTGAGCAGCTGAAGTCTGCTGGGAAGTCTATTTCATGTAGGAGGGAGTTCTAGAGAGCTCTGTTTCAGAAGGAAGGGCAGGGAAGCACCCCGTGAGTGCTTCATTTCTAGACAGTGGGGAAGACTGATTTATGCTTGTCTGGACTGGAAAAAGGAAGGGGACCCTGAGGAGGGCGGGTGAGGAAGGGCCTTGGCTTTCATCTCTCTTTGAGTGGGCAAGTCACACTGTGCTCAGAGCTGCCTGTGGTGTGTTGCAGGTATCATTGCAAAGGAGCCAACATCACTGGAGGAGGAGATCAAGGAGATCCGCCGGAGTGGCAGTGGCAAAGCCCTGGACACCCCTGAGTTTGAGCTCTCAGATATCTTCTATTTCTGCCGCAAAGGCATCGAGACCATCATGGATGATGAAGTGACCAAGAGGTTCTCAGCTGAAGAGCTGGAGTCCTGGAACCTGCTCAGCAGGACCAACTACAACTTCCAGTATATCAGCCTGCGCCTCACTGTGCTCTGGGGACTCGGTGTGCTCATCCGCTACTGCTTCCTTCTGCCCCTCAGGTGAGTGCTGGTGCAGGGAGCTGCCTGCCAAGAGGGTGCTGGTGGCCTGGTTTTGATAGCATATAGTTTCCCTCTTTCTGCAGGATAGCCCTGGCGTTTACTGGCATCAGCTTGTTGGTGACTGGTACCACAGTGGTGGGATATTTGCCAAATGGAAGGTGAGTTCATCTTCGAGGGAAGAGCAGATGGGGAGCACTCCGTGCAGTTTGAGACCTGATAATCCTGAAATTTTCCTGCAAGGCTTTCTGTTCTGCCACCTGCAGACACAGCAGGTGGTCCTGGCAGCTGCGGCCTCTCAGGAATGGACACCCTGTAATTTTCAACAAAGGGCCTAAATGTGAGCACTAAGCCAGTGGCAGAGCGCTTGGCCCTGGCCTCTGAAAGGAGTAGTAACAGAACAGAGCAAAGGCCAAAATTTTATTCTCATGAGTTAAGAATCAGTGATTGTAAACTGACAGCAAAGCTCAGGACATGCTGTGTTTCTGTAGCAGAGATGTGAAGGCTTGGCTGGATCTCACAGCCTGGGGCAGCTGGGCTGGGTGGCACTGTTACAGGGAAATTGTGGACTGGGGAGTGATGTTCTCTGTCCTGGGCTGCAGGTGTAAGGACTTCCTGAGCAAACACGTCCACCTGATGTGTTACCGGATCTGCGTGCGTGCCCTCACAGCCATCATCACCTACCACGACCGGTAAGGCCTGTCTGCTCCAGGCTGTCCCTGACCAGGAGGGGCTCCATGCTGGGCCTTATGCAGGCCTCATGCTTCCTTCCTCTTTCTTCACCTCTACCTTTGTTTTGCATCTAGAGAAAACAGACCCCGAAATGGAGGCATCTGTGTGGCCAATCACACCTCCCCCATTGATGTGATCATCCTGGCCAGCGATGGCTACTATGCGATGGTAAGGTACCAGCTCTGCCTGCCCAGGCCTGGCCGCTGCATGGAGGGAGCAAGCAAGCATGTTGTGGGGCAGGAAGTAGGCAGCAAGAGCCCTTTGAGCATGCAGAACTACTTTTCCCTGCATGACATGGCAGGGCACTCTCAGACTCTGTTGTGGTGTCTCGTGGTGTTTGTGCAAGCTCAGCCTGGAACTCAAAGCACCGGGGGTCTGTGGGCGCAGCTTTGCAAGAAGAGCTCTAGGCTTTGCTGTTGCTCGAAGAGCAAAGCACTTCCCCAGCTGGACCTCCTGCTATGGGGAAAGCACTTGGGGTTTGCTCTATCTGTCTTTCAAGTCAGAGCCTGGGACTTTTCCTCCTAGCCTTTCCAGGGTAAGGGTAGGAAAGATGAACCTCAGTTTGGCTGTGAAACTGGGTGCTGCCTTGACTTTCATGTGTGCCCAGGTCTTGTAACTTGTGCCTTCTTGCCCTGTTCAGGTGGGTCAGATCCATGGAGGGCTCATGGGTGTGATACAGAGAGCCATGGTGAAAGCTTGTCCCCATGTCTGGTTTGAACGTTCTGAGGTCAAAGATCGTCACCTCGTCGCCAGAAGGTGTGACAGTCGCTGGCTGCAGGGGTGGGTCTGAGGGCTGGGGGAGGTAGAGGGCTGCTCACCTCCCTTGGATGAGGACACTGCATGGCCTCATAGGTGCTGGGAGATTGTGCCTCTGTTGCTGGTGCCCTGATAGTCCCTGGTGACTGCAGGTTAAGGACTATATGCTGTGTGGATTGCTAGTGAGAGCTTCTGTCCCCTCTGCTAATTTTTGACACTCTTCTGTTTAGGCTCACAGAACATGTCCAGGACAAAAGCAAACTGCCCATTCTTATTTTTCCAGAAGGTGAGTGCAACAAGGCCAGACAAGCACCAGGTGGAGAAGGCACCTTGAGATAGCACTGCATCTCTGTTCCTTTCCTTCTTACACAGCCAAGGGCTTGGACCCTTCACTGAGACAAAAGTGACACTGTGTATTTAGAGCTGAGTGAGCTCAGAATGCAGGAGTCATACATGATGTCCTGGTGACACTTTCTGTGCACACAGAGAACAGGGCTTGGACTGAGAGTTACGAGAGAGTTGCTCGGTTCCTGTGGCCCTGCCCTTAAGCCTGTAGCTTAGACTTCTGAACTGACTTGGAGAGTAAAGTTAAGATTGTGCTTGCCTCTTACAGGAACATGCATCAACAACACGTCTGTGATGATGTTCAAAAAGGGGAGCTTTGAAATTGGAGCCACAGTTTACCCTGTAGCCATCAAGGTATGAGAAGGCAACGTTCTTAGGGCACAACTCTGTCCCTCTGTATGTCTGTCTTGGCAACCTAGTCCAGCCTGGTCTGAGGGCACAGGAAAGCTGAGGTCACTCCATGTAGTGCTTTGGGAGAGCTGACCTGTAGCTCAGTTTGGGGTGGAAGTTGGAGTCTCAGAGAGGGTGCAACCACTGTCTGACTCCCATGAACTCTTCTGCCTTTGTAGTATGACCCACAGTTTGGAGATGCCTTTTGGAACAGCAGCAAATACGGCATGGTGACCTACCTCCTCAGGATGATGACCAGCTGGGCCATTGTCTGCAGTGTCTGGTACTTGCCCCCAATGACCAGGCAGGTAAGGTGAACCCAGCCTGTCTGATCACTTTCCTATTTGGCCTTTTGCTCCTGCTGAACAGTCTCATTTTGCCACAGCCTGAAGAGGACGCAGTGCAGTTTGCCAATCGAGTGAAGTCAGCCATTGCTAGGCAGGGGGGCCTTGTGGATCTGCTCTGGTGAGTCCAGGCAGGCTTTTCTCTTCCTGGTGGTAGAGTTCCTTGTTTCTGGGTCCCGGCATGTGCTCGTGGGCTGTAGAGCTCCATTTGTTTCTTGCTTAGGGTAGAGCAGGCCCGTGGAGGAATGTTCTTCTGTAGTAGGGACCAAAGTCTTTGCTTTCTTCTGTATGCTGGGCATCCGGGCTTCGTTCTGTGATTGTAGCTTGCACTGGGATGCCCTGGGTTTGACTTGTTTCTGCTCAGCAAGGTGTGTTCAGCTTGGGATCTTGCTTTCCCAGGCACTGAAGTCTCAGAGCCTGGGAGGCAGGCAGGCAGTCTCCTATGGTGGTACTAGAGTAGCTCATGTTTCTGGCAGAGTTGCTGTTTTGAGCACAGTGCAGGGCCATGGGGGCAGCTCCTGGCAGAACCAGGTAAGAAAGTGATGCCCTTTGGGTGGTCTGCAGTGTGCCCTGGCAGCATGTGGTACAGGGGCAGCTGTCAGCACTCTCTGGAACTGACTTGCCCTGAGCAGTCCCAGCCAAAGATGGTGCCTGCCTGCAGCCTCTCTGATATGACTCTCTCCCCAGGGATGGAGGACTGAAAAGGGAGAAGGTGAAAGATGCGTTCAAGGAGGAGCAACAGAAACTCTACAGCAAAATGATTGTAGGCAGCCATGAAGACCGGAGCCGCTCCTGAGACTGCTGCCTCCAGCACTGCCACTGGGGCTGGCCAAAGCCCTCTGCCTCCAGCACCAACCAGGGCTTGTCTGGAGCAACTCTGAATCTTTGGACTTGGGCTACTCCAGAGCTGCTTGGACTCACTCTTTCATCCTCTGGCTCTTGTTTCCCAGAGGCACTATTACTGCCTGGAGTCTTTAGGCCCTTGGCAGCTCATGGCAAAGATGCCTTCTCGTTATTGTTACAGTGAAGCCCCTTGCAGGGGCAATATTAAATGAAACTCTTATGGGTGTCATGTGCTTCCATCTGGTGTGTCCAGCCCCAGGGAAGGACTGGTGTGCTGTGCATGTGTGTCAGTCACAGGTCTCCCACAGCACAAAAGCTGGTGAGCTGTGCTGAAATTGGCTGCCATGACAACCAAGGGAGGCATCATGAGCCTGTGCCCCTCGTGTGTGTGGCATAAACCCCTTAGGAGCAGAATGTGGTGTCTCAGGCCATTTCCAGATCCACTTTCAGGAGAAATCTTTTTGTTTCGCCACCTTCGTGTCAGCTTGACCCAGACTGTTGCTTCTACAGTGTCTGAGTAACAGCCTCTTTGCTGCTCCTGATGCAGTAAGGATCATACTCCTTGAAACCTCCCTCTGTCCCCTGTGGCTGCAGGGTGCCAGGTGTCATTGGAGTGACAGGTGGGGTTCCTGAGGAATCTGTATGAGCTATGGTGGGAGCATAGGGTGTGTAGGAGAGCCCAAGACTTCATGGCTGGGGCAGGAAATCCCTTTTCAAATGTCTCCTGAGGGAAACAGTGGCATCTGACCTTGTCATGCACCAACACACATGGATCGTATCAACTTGTTGCAAGAAAACTGAAATCTTGTGCTGGTGGTGGGTGCCCCTTTCTGCTCTGCAAGTAAGTTATTCAGTAAAACAACTTGCATTTGAGAATTTGTCCGATGTACTTTCCCATTTTCCTTACATTCCTACAAACTTGAGCACTTACACTGGGTTCTCTGCTCTTACAAGCAAGAGCTATTTCACTGCTACCTACTGAAGCCTGCTTGCATTTTCTAGCACTCTGGAGAAGGCAGTTACCTAAGTGCCTCCTTTGTACCTCAGGTCTTGTTTGTTGGGGAGGGCATCTGCTACGCCAGGTGAGAACAGCTGTTCTGTGTAAGTTGCCTTAAATCTGAATTTTCCTGCGCTTTTTTTTTCTTCTTTGCCTGATGGAACTTGGCTGCTCTGGCCACAAGGCTTGCAAAGCTTTACCCTTGCTCAGGGGCCATTTGGATGAAGACCCCTGCACCGTGCTGCGGTCTGGTGAGCTCTGGAGGGACCCACAGCAAGCCATGGGTTGCCGAGGCAGTGCCATGCTTGCTGGGTACTGTGGATGGCCCTTCCCCATGTGCTGAGCTGCAGCTGGGGTCACAGCTCTGCTGGGGACATGGACATTGCTGCCTGCCAGTCCCTGCTGCCCAGGCAGGGTTTCCAGGCCCTCCTTCACTTCTCCCCATTCAGCAGCTGCTCGTGAGCCCTCTCAAGGGCTGTGCCCCCAGAGCTCTCCTCTCTGGGGGTGGGACAGACATTTCCTTCAGACGTTGCCGAAGGCCACAGGCCTCCCCTGCCCCCCTGCCATGTCCTCAGGCACTTGGACCCAGCTGCAGGTGCCCACGAGTCTCCTGCCTGCAGCTGGGTCCCCTGTCCCTGACAGCATGGTGATGAGCAGAACTGTCCTCAGCTTTGCAGGACCTCCAGCCGCCTTGCTGTGCTTGGGCACCATCCCCAGCAGCATCCTCTGCAGCAGGCAAGAAGCTGGCTGGACAGGTTAGGAGGCACACATCCATCTTTCCTTAGCTCTCCCACCCCATGCCCCCAGTCAATATGTCTCTCTCCGATGAGAAAGTTAATAAATTTAGCTCTAGATTAAAAGTATCGATCATTTCATTTGTAAGCGATAAATAACCAGGGGGGGAGCACTGGGCGGCCCACAGGGTAGGGGCTGCTGGCTCCGGCTGCAGCAGCCGTGCACCCCACTGGGGCCAGGAGCCCTCATATGCATTCTGCCCGGATGCTGGCATTGATTTGCTATTAGTCTCCACGCACCACCCAGTAGCACATCATTCCCGGAGCCGCTATTAATGGCCTTTTGATAAATAATCACTTGTAAGTCAATAAATTTTTATTAAACAGTGTGGCGCTTTGATTTATGAAAATCCGACGGGGTTTGTCTGGGAGAAAAGGGATGCAGAATTGAAACGGAGCTGCTATCCATCTGCCTGCCAGGCTGGCCTGCCCGTGCTCGCGCCCCCGGCACAGCTGGCTCCCGGCTCTGCCCACACAGCCTGAGGCTGCCTGGCACCAGGCACGGGGTGGGCAGAGCTGGTGCTCACTGCTGACTGCTACTGTCAAGACCCCGGCACTGATGGGGCACCACTCTTCTGCAGCAGCAAGTGGCCAGTGGGAATGCAGGAGCCACAGTGGGCAGCATGGGGAGGGGTTGGTCCTGGCTACCGGGCTGGGGCCCAGTGTGGATGGATCAGCACTGTTTGGGGTCCTGTCTCAATGTGGGGATGCACGGGGCAGCCAGGCTGCAGCAGCCATTTGTCACTCTCCCTGGCTCCAGCAGGCCCTTTGCCACCTGCTTTATTTGTCTCCCAGCCCTGACGTGGCATCAGACAGGTGTTAAACTACTTAATCACTTTAAAATTGTTTTAATTTTCTGTTTTGTATTGATCTCCACAGCACCAATTAATCAGCTCACTGGACCAGGCAGTTAGTACATTAAAAATTGTCAGCCAAGCTGGGCAGCTTAGAAAATGTTAAAAAAATATCCCACCAGCAGCCCCTCACTTCTCCCACCATGTGGAACCTGCTCCTGCTAAGCGCTGGCTCTGTCCACAGACAGTGATGTGTTTCTTCCAGCCCTGCCACCAGCCCTGTGCACCACGCTCCCATGGGACCTGGCAAAGGGTCCATTAGCTCTGTCCTGGCCCAGCATCTGTCCTGGTCCAGCATCAGTGGAGGGGCTGCATGGCTGAGGGAGGGAGCATTACAAGCCCCATGCTCACTGCGGGGGCTGGACAGGGACCTATGTGAGGACAGTAGCCCCCTAAGCCCTAGAAAAGTGGCACCGAGCAGTCAGGGCTCCTTGCAAAGTGCCCACAGCCCAGTGAGAGACTGGAGAGGGCTTTAAGCCAAGTGTGGGCCTTGGCAGGTTGTACAGCAATGATCTGCAGCCCCACACAAGGCTGGTGTTCAGGGCCACTGAAAAGTCCCAGTGGTTCAGGAGCTTAGGCTGTCCCAGGCAGAGACTTGGCCACCAGCCCCTTGCAGGTATGCCTGCAGCCGCCGGGAGGGACATCCCACCACCAGCCCCATTCCGACCCCTTCCGTGCCTGTGCCACAATGCTAATCAGTGCCTGATGGGCCGGCAGCACCTTATCTCTTATCGATTTCCTTCCAAGACACAGCCCACGTGTTTGCTCACACCTGACTGGCACTTAGCTGGCTCTTGGCTGAAAACTGCCAAGCTCACCCGGCCCCCAGCACTGTGCCTGTGCCAGCTGGAGCCCCTTCGGCATCTTAAGCAGGTAAGGAGAGCTGGCCCTGCACAGCACCCACAGCTGGCATGCCACTGGTGAGCCATGGGGAGCCAGAGCAGGGGGTGTGCAGCCCCATTGTGCACACACATCTCTGCATGTGCAGCCCCCATTGCACAGGGGTGCAGCACAGAGCAGGGGGGACCCAACAGGTTGGCAGGCAAACACACTGGGGCTATTGATGCCACATCAATCCTGAAGCCCCGACAGGTGAATGGGCTCTCACTCACACTGTTAAGATAAATGATATTTATTTGCTGCTAAGAGCTTCCAATAAGAGGCCCCAATGAGTGACTTTTGAACCAGCAGCTCTTGCTGTTGGTACACGCCCAAACCAGAGAAAACCCTGGGAAAATCTCCAGGGCTCACCTGCTTCTGTGGGCATTTCCTATCCCACACACAGCACCACAGCATGGCCCCTTCCCCTGCCTGGCATGCAGACCCTGCCCCATACATCCTATCCCCAACCCTTCTCTGGCCCAGCCTCAAAAGGCCACCCTGGACCACATGCCCACGAAACAAGTGCTGGGACTTGACTGGGACCTTTATTACGTCAATGCCGAAAACACGGCTGCACCTGACACTACCCACGTGTGCTGCTCCCAGCCCTGCAAGCCATGCTCCCCATCCAGCTGTCAGCCACCCCATCCCAACAGCCGGGCACCTGCTGGTGCGGGGAGTTCCCCCTGGCAGGATGCAGGTGTCCAGGCCAGTCACCCCCCGGCCCAGAGGGGCAGGCTGGTGCTCAGCCACTGTGTGTGCCCAAGCCCAGCATCGAGAAGGCCGCACGGTGCTTCCTCAGCAGCAGCCGGATCTTCTCATCATCTGAGTCTGGGTCCAGGGGCTTGTTGTACTCATCGTCCTCGGTCTCAGAGGTCGCCCGCTCTCCGCCAGAGCCCCCCGCCCGCTGCGAGGATGAGGAGGGCTCCAGGGCACTCTTCTTCCTCCATTTGGTCCGCCGGTTCTGGAACCAGACCTGTTGCCCCAAGGGCCCAGCTCAGTTAGCAGCCATCACGCTGCGCACCCCATGCCACACAGGGACCAACACTCACCTTCACCTGAGACTCAGTCATGCCAAGAGAATAGGCCAGCCGTGCTCTTTCCGGACCCGCCAGGTACTTGGTCTGCTCAAAAGTCTTCTCCAGAGCAAAGATCTGGTGTCCTGTGAAGGTCGGGCGCGTGTGCTTCTTCTTATGGATGCTGTCAGTCAAGTGAGCAGGGGCTACAGGGAAGAGAGAAGTGGGTGAGATCTCGGCAGCCGACGACTCTGGACAGCTCTCCCTTTGTCCACACTCACCAGCCCTCAGTGACCAAAGAGTCCTTCCACACATGCTCCCCTCCAAATTAAAACTGTATTCCTGCTTCAGGGCTTCAGCCCCATCCCAGGAGGGCTGAGCTGCCCACTGTACAGGTCCCACAGAGCCAGAGCTGGGCTATGCACCTCCTGATCAAGGACAGTGCTAAGCGGTTGTGGTGAGAGGGTAAGGGTTGCTATTGGCAGTGCTTGACCCCAGAGCCACTGGGAACACTGTGCCCCCACGCCCCACACCTTGCAGGATGCATGACAGAAGACAGGCATGGCTGATCATTGCCTCGTAGCAGTGCCAGGAGCAGATGGCCAAACTGCCTAACCCATCTGCTCCAAAATCATCACCTGCAAAGGGGTGAAGGGGACCAGAGCTGCAGGTTCTGAGCAGCTGCACCCAGCCTCCTGGGGTGTCCCATGGGACAGTGGATGCACCCATCCCACCCACCCGGTGGGACAGCGGCAACACGCTCTGCAATTCCCCTGTCAGCTCTCCACCAGGAAGGCAGAGCTGCCAGCCCAGGGCTGGCCATCCTGCCTGTCTGCCCTAAGCTAAACCAGGCACTGACCCCCAGTGAGGCTGTCTGAGCAACCGGGAGATCTCGTAAGTCAGAGGGCTCTGCCTGTCCTTGCCAGCTGTGGATGCCTGGGGACAAAGAATTAGTATTTGTCATTAGAGCTGCCCCTGTCCTTGAGCCAAAAGTTCCGTGACAGTTTGAGGTCCAGCAGCTCTGGCACTGGGGCCTTTCCCACTGTCCTGGGGCAGCCTGCTGGCCAACCAGCCGTGCCTCGTGCAGGGCAATGGAGAAGCCACAGCCTGCCCCATGCCCTTGCCCTAGTGCCGATGGGTCAGGGCTCTGCAAGGTGCCCATCAGCTGCGGCACCCAACCGCCCACCACCCAGCCGCTCCGGGCCCCCTGTACTTACGGCCGCCGCACTGCCGGCCGCCCCGCCACTCCGGGGACGCCTCCGCCCAGCAGCTCCGTCCCCGCGGCAGGTACTCTCCACCAGCCTTGGGGAGAGCGCCCACCTGGGGTCCGTAATAGACGCCCGGGGAGCTCAGTCCGTTAAATCCGCCCGCGTGGGGGTAGCCAGGGAGGAGACTGCTGTTCGGTGTCGCCGCGGGCCGGCCGAGGATGTCGGAGATGCCGTGGGGCGTGCCAGCAGCCAGCTGGGCACCCAGTCCGGGGGGTCCCAGCTTGTAGAAGGAGCTCTGCACTGAGTACTGGCAAACAGGCGCCTTGGCCTCGGGGAAGGGGCCCAGTGAGGGGCCGTTGAGCAGAAAGGTGCCTGGCAGGTTGGCATCCATGGCTCTAGCACCGAGGCGGCCCTCAGAGCCCGGAACCCCGGAGGTGCGATGGCTGGCCCATTACCACTGGCCTGGGAGCTACAGGGCCCCAGAGTCCGCTCTGGCCCGCGGGCGCCCGGCTGGCCCTGGGATCCCGGCGGGGGCCGGGGCCGCGGGCAGCCTGGGGAGCGCCCGGTGACCCCGCGGCGGCTCCGACCCCGGACCCTCAACTTGGGCTGGAGCGGCACCAACATTTCTCTGATAAAGACGAGGCTTATTAGAATAACGCGCGCCCATTGGCGGGGCGGCTGCGCGCGGCGCGCCCATTGGCCGGGGCTCGGCGGCGGCGGCCGCCATTGGCTGCGCCTCCGGGGCAGCGCGCCATTGGTGCGGCCCAGACAAATTGCGCTTTGAACA
>VZRO01018800.1:31206-130125 GCA_013397915.1 Daphoenositta chrysoptera | reverse complement strand
GGCCTCTCGGGCGGGGACTCAGTAGCGCCGCTGTCCCCGGGACACCCCCGCAGTGCTGGGGGTACCAGTGGCACCGGCTGCATGGCCGCTTCCCCCCTCGCCCACCCCGGGAGAGGCCGCCGCAGGCCCTCGGGGGTGCGCACGTTCCTGCTCCCTTCAACTCCCCCACGAACGGCAGAGCACAAGCAGCCGCCACTCCCACGGCCGCCCCCGCCCTCCCGGCAATAGGGTAGCGGCAGAGGGGACCCGCCCTCGGGGTCTCCATCTTCCCCACCTTTGGAAAAGCAGACACGAGACACTGTTTGTGTTGATTTATTTATTAATTCGTAGTCTGATAGCTGGTGTACAGGGAAATGATCTATACATCAGGACCTAAGACAGGGAGATCCAAAAGGCTTGTTTCCATAACAATTAAAAAAAGAAAATAAAAGTAATTTTTAAAACTTCTAAAAAGCTTCTAGTGTGCAGACTGCAGCATTCTCTAGGCTCAATGTTGGGTGCAGCCTCCCCCTACCAGCCCTACAAGCAATCTGAGCGCGAAGCAATGTCACTGCAGGTGCTTGGCACGGTTGCAGCACAGCACATTCCCTATGGCATACACAAGGCCAAAGCACTGGACCCACACACAACTCTAGGGTGATGCTACGGAGTCAGCTGTTGCAGTGGGTCTAGGGAGGTTATTGTACGCAGCAAGGGTGATGGATGGAGAGTCTGTGCCTATATGGCTCAACTTTGGGGTGGGGAGGGGACTGCTTTGCTCTCCAAGGCTAAGCTGGGTCAGTCGTTTCGCTGCAGCGAGGCTTCTTCTCGGCCGCAGGGCAGCCAGGAGCTCTCCCAGCAGACGTGCACCCACTGAAAGGCAGGATTGCCCTGCCAAGGCCACCATCCCATGGCCTGAAGCTGGAGGTGCGCTTCTTCTGCACCTGGCCACAGAGAACAAACTCAGACTCTGCAAAGCAGGTCCATGGTCACTCCCAGGAGAAAAAACAGGGGGTCCCCACATCACTGTGCTACAAAGGCCAGGTCCCCACAGTTAGGTAAAGGACAGGATCAGGGACGTGGGACCAAGTGCCACTACATGCACTCTGTGCTCCTGGGGTCAAGTCTTACAACAGGTTCCATCTATTCCCCGACTCCGAGCTGCCTGGGCAGCTCTGCCCAGTGCTGCTCTCCTGCTAGAGCAACCAGTCTGAGGCTGCCCCCGCCCCCAGGGCTCAGGCTGCTGCCACAGCACGTTCCACCTGGAGAAAATGCAGCCACTGGGGCAGCAGCCCCCATGTCTCTGGGATTGGTCCCGGGAGGGTCAGTATCCAGGGCTGTAACCTCCCTTGCAGGGAGGCCAGCGTCCCTGCAAAGCCCTTGCCTGGGGTGCATATTGCACGGCTGTTGGCTAGTGCTAGCTCCTGGCTCATCTCCTGAGCAGATATTGTGCTGAGTAGAGCTAGGCACAACCCCATGTGTGGCACAAGCACCCCCTGCTCTCTCTCACTGCACATCCTCCCTGGGCCCCAAGCACCTCAACACAGGTCTACAGCTTCAACCCAGCTGGAGCCAACACAAACTGGGGCTGGACCATGGGCAGACCCATGGGACTGCACCTCTAGGCCCCCCTCTTCAGGCCAGGAAGGGGCCAGGTTCAGGCACAGGGGCACAGGACATGAGCAGGCTGCTGCCCTCTCACTCCTATAGCCTTCCTGCTCCATTCACCAGAGCTGCTCACACATTCCAAAGGCTTTGCCCATCCTGCAGCCTGAAGAGGTATTTGAGAGCAGAGCTGTTAGTGCTTTGTACATACTGCTAGAGTGTCCCTAGGGGTTTGCATAGTATTTATTGGTTCATATACACAAGGCTGATTGCTGTACAGTTTACACTTTCAACATAAGCAACAAGTTCAGTGCTCAGCCCAGAGCTCTGCCCTGGTGGGAGACTTTGCACGTGCTGGGGAGAGGAAGGGCAGCCCTGCACCAGTCCCTCTGCCCAGGGCAGCTGTGCTCCCTGCAGCCTCCCCTTGCACCCTCTGGCCACTGCTGCCCTCCCCAAAACCCAACACTCACAGGGAGGGATGAGAAGCAAGTCCAGCAGAGGCAGCACAGGAATTTGTGGGGGGCCAAGCACCTCTCCTTCTGTGGTGAGCAGCACCCTGCTGTCCCAGGTTTCCTCTTGCAGCTGGAGCACAGACATGGGGATGCATCTACACACACAATCGCACGGAGGTGGAATCTCTCTCCCTCTGATTTTCTTCTGCTCCAGCTCTTGCCTCCCAAAGGAGCTGAGAGCATGCCCCTGGTGCGTGGTGCTGTCTCTGGGCTCCTGGCAGCAGCGGAGCAGGGACGGAGGCCCCTTGTCAGTTTTAAGAACTGTAGCTCATGCGTCTTGCAGTCAGTCAGTCATGCGGATAGGATGGTAAGTAGGTCTCATACAGAAATCATGCCATTAGCCTATAGAAACATGTACAGCCAGCCCTGCTCCCCTCCACTCTCTGCTCTCCTCTCCTCTCTTCTCTTCTCAGGTATGTGTCAGAACACGTGTGAAGTTCAGTGGTTTGGTGTTGAGGTGTGATCCTGGAGAGACACAGAAATGGGGTTACCAGGCATTCATGGTGGCACATCCAGGATAAATGGTGGGGCAGCCAGGTACGTGGCTGGGAAGTCCCTTCTGTACACTGTGCTGGTTCCACATGCACCCATTCTGCCAAGCAACCACATGACAAGTTTTGGGGGGGTGTCAGAGAGACAGTGACAGAGCACCACTAAGTGGCCTGCCTGGAACTCGGAGCAATGACATCGATGGTATTGATGGTGCTGCCCCATCTGCAGAGAGCAGCAAGCAGGGGCTGAACTGCACCAACAGCAACGTGTCACTGGGAAGATGCTGGGAGGGCTGCTCTAGGTTCTGGGATGGAGGAGACCAGCCTTGAGCCCCCCACCTCAGCTAGGGTGACTGACTGCACCCCATTCTTCCAGCACTGAGGAAGACCTTCCCCAGTGCACACCCTGGGCACTTTCACACAATGGAAAACTGCAAAAGCCAAGCGGTACCCCAGAGAGGCAGAGCCAGGGACTGTCTGGGGAGTGGGGCAGGCAGACGGGGACAGAGTCTGACATGAACATGTGCCCACAAGCATAAACCTCTTGACTTTCATATACCCACAGAGAGCTCACTAACAAAGTGGAGAGAGAAGGGAGAGGGAGGACAGAGCAAGCCATGCATGTACAGCAGAGGCCAGAGGACCAACTGCCCCTCCTTGGCAGCCTCCTACTGGGCTCAGGCAGTGCCGGGCAGCTGGGGAGCACACATGCAAAACCCTCCCCCAGTGCTGCACTGTCAGCCCAGCAGTGAGTGTGCAGAGAAAAATGATGCAGCTGGGCTCAAGTGTGCTGTGCCAAGCACCCTGCCTTCAACCTGGTCTTGTCCCCCTCCAAAGGGAAGGCAGGGGGACCGGGGAATGCACAAGACTAAGGGGTATTTCTGAGCCCAATGGGGATGAATGGAAGAAATGTCCTAGATCAAAGGCAGGTGCCCTGTCGTCAGCCTCTACAAGTGTCACGTTCCTGCACCTGCCACTCCTGCATCCCTACTGCCCCGACATCCCCCTGCAGCCCTCTGCCAAGGCCTGCCCCCACCCTGGCTTCAGCAGACCTCACTGCTATCCTTTCCATGGCTGGCAGAGGCAGCAGCTGCATCTCCCAGAACAGCGTTGCGAGCAGAGGCAGTAGATCATGGCCCCACAGAACCCTTCATCTGACCCACAGCTCTGCCAGTGCCTAGCTGCACCCCTTGGGAAAGGGACACCAAGGCACCAGCTCCAAGGGCTGGACTCATCTGCCACAAGGCTGCTGCACAGTTAGTGCTCATGCACGAAGGCGGTAGTTCTGCTCAGACGCCATGCAAATGCAATCTAGTCCCTGGAGTGGCTTTGGACAAAGACCATCTGCTCTGTCTGTAGCCCAGCATAACCAGGAGTAAAAACCCTGTGGCCCTGTCACTGGGGACAATCACCCTGAGCACCCAGGATGCTGTCACTGCAGTGGCAGCCCTTGGCACAGTGGCTGCAGTGGGGTGCCGTGCACACAGCTGGCTGGAGCATCACTGCAGACCAGAGCACCCTGTGCCCACAGCACCCAGGAGCAGGTTATCAGCAGGGGCACACTGATGCCCACCCTCAGTCTTTTGCTGCACTGCAGCAAACCCTCTGCAGGCCAAGAGCTCGGCACAGCTCCCGCCACACTCTCCCCAGGAGAATGTGCATGACCAGCAGCTCAGTGCAGGCAGCAGCATGGGGAGCCAGGACAGAAGGAAAAGCAAAGGTAGGGTTACCTCAAAAGAGGCCATTTGAGGGGTCACTGCTTCCCCCTTTTCAGGCTGGCTCGTTTCACTATCTGAGCCCCCATCCTGCCCCCAGAGACCTCTGTTTTCGGGACACGCACTCGCACCTCCTCCTGAGGAAGCCACAGGGGCAGGAAGCAGGACATCACCCAGGTGAACAGACAGACATAGAGAAGAGGACAGGAGAGGGAAAGGCAGAGTCAGTTGGCAGGCAGAAAATACCAAGCAAGACTGGCGCAGTGGGCAAGATTTGCCCCTGGAAGTCTTAGAGGGGAAACAGGAGAGGAGAGCAGGGCAGAAGAAAGGACAGAGGGTGACATAGTCCCAGAGCCTGAGAGTCCTGCAGAAGTCCTGAGAGTCCTGGGTGCTGGCCCAGGTAGGCTGCCTGCAAGGCAGGACTATGAGCCACACTATACCTTGGTGCCCAGACCATCCCGGTGCAATATGGAGTACTTCATGAAGTGATCATCCTCAGGCTCCAGGTCTTGGGGCTCCTGTAGGGAGCCCTCCAGAATCAGCTCCTCCTGTTCCTGTCTGTCACTCATGTCACCACGGCCCAGCTGACGGACTACCTTCCGGATAATCTGTGGAGACCCACACAGCTGGGCGTCACAGCTAGCCCCAGGGCACCAGGACTCCCTCCTCACCCAGCCTGGTCCTAAACTGCACGTGGTGTGCAGCCTCCGTCCCATGAGCTGGAGCTGGAGAAGTGCCGTGACTGTAACCGAAGACAGTGGGACGCGAAGGCCCTACATGGGCCCCTGGGCTACAGGGAGGAGCTGGATGGAGGGGAGAGGAGAAAGGCTGCAGCATGCCCTTGCCCATATCTTGCCCCTGATCACTCACCTTCTTGGTGATGATATTGCCTTGATCATCTGTGAACTGCTCCTCAGTCACCTGCTCTCCAGGGAGATGAAGGGCTTCGTTCCCCTGCAGGAACAGGAGGGAGATCAGGGCATTTGAGGGCCGTGGGGGGAGTTGTTTTGCAAGTAGAACAATACACCTGGCGTGCACCCCACAGCCTCCATCTCCCACCCTGCCCTGACCCTTCACTGCTTTCCTCTGCATCTGCCCTGGGCCTGGTCTCTCAGCTCCCCGCTCGTTACCTTCACGAGGACGCGCCGGCGGACGACTCTGGCGGAGAGAGCCTCCTCGTCATCCGCCAGCCCCGGGCTCTCCCCGAGCTCCTTGTCCAGCTCACGATGGGCGTGTTTGAGCAGGAAGCGGACAGAGCCCCTGATGATGTGCATGACGTTCTGGCAGCTGACCAGGAAGAAGGCCAGAAGCACCAGCGCGATCAGCAGCTGGGCCAGGAAAGCCCACATCCTGCCTCCGCACGCACAGCTGCCCGCGTGCCCGCGGGGCTGAGCCCGCTGTCAGAACTCGGCCATGCCACCCGGCTGGGCCGGGCCCTGCGGGTCTGCAGCCTGCCCACGCCGTGCCCCGGCTCTGCGGGAGCTGCTGTAACCTTAGCCGCTGCAGCTCTGCCGGCTGTGGGCGGCGAGAAGGGAGCAGGCAGGGGGGCGTCCTTGGCAGTCAGCTTCTCGCAAAGTCATGTGGCCAGGACGGCCCCGCACAGGCAGTAACCGGGACAGCTCTGTCCCTCTGCTCTGTCAGCTTGCCCGACAGCCTGTCCTCCTGACTACGGTGGGAGGGCAGCGTGCAGTCCTCCGTCACAGGACCAATGAAGCCTTGGGCAAAAGCCAGGGCTTTGGGGTGTCATTGGAATCACAAGTGACTCAGGTAATGCACACGGCAGAGCTGAGCGGCCACCTCCAGGCATGGCCGTGCTGCCGGGATGGCTGTGCGTGCTCTGGCTGGGGAAAGGTGCTTGCCCTCACCTTGTACCTGCTGGCTCTGGGTGACCATGGCATCAAGCCCACCACCCAGCTTGGCCCCTAGACCAGCTCTATTTCTGGCTCCAGCAGGCTGTTGGGCGGGCAGCCAGGGCAGATACTCAATAAGGAAGAAGTCTGGGAGGGTGACTGGGTTATAAATGGAGAGCAAGAGCTCAGGTATCAAGCACAGCAGGCTATTCTGGGCTGAGGGGCACTCCCAGGGGCAGGAAGCATGCCAGAAGACTTGAGGATCTAGCACCTGGTCTGCCTGACTGGCCTTGCAGCAGGCTCCAGAAAAGGCTGTCCATAGGGTCGCCACTTCCTGCAGGGCTGAATCCCCTGCTCCTACCCTCACCTGCCCAAAGAAACGGCTGTTGGCCTCCTCCTGCCAGCCACCTGTGGGTTGCTGAGGCTGCCAGTCGCTGTCCTCTGCAGAGCTGATCCGCATCAGCTCCATGGCTGGCATCAGGACCTGCTCTTGCTCCTGGCCCTGTGCCCCGGAGGCTGTGGTGTGCGTTGGGAGCAGCCTTCGGGTGACTCCCTCCTGCCAGGAGCCCGCTGTCAGGTCCTGTAGGCAGGAGATAAAGGAGCCTTCTGCATTCCAGTCCCTCAGCCTGGGCACCGGAGAGGGACAGGGATAGGGAGAGAGAGACAGAGAAAGAAAGGCAGTCAGCTTTGCATGGAGTGCTGCACCCTGAGCACCAGCCGAGCTCCGGCAGGCACACCGGCGCAGCCTGCACCCCACAGGCGCTGGCTCCACTCCCCAGCTCACGGCACTGCTGGGCACCCGGCAGAAGCAGCACAAAACACAGATGCACAAAAGGCACAGGTCACCTCTATGCCATGCTCCCTGCCCATCCCACAGCCTCACGGGTCTGAGGCAAGAGCATGCTGTGCTCTAATGGTCTAGTGTGGTCTAGCTCTAATGTGGTCTAATGCTGTGGAGCATTGCTCGGTGCTGCCTCATGGGTCCAGTGCCACTGGGAATGTGGAAGGAGGCAGCCCAGGTTAGGGTTAGCTCTGGTAAGTACAACCTACATGCAGGGCCTGGCTGACTGGGGTCCCTCTCAGGTGCTCTGCAAGGAGCCCTGCAGAGCATTGCCAGAAAGGCCCAACCATTATTCTGTGTACTGCAGATGCCTGGGCTCCAGAGCTGGAGACCAGCAGAGAAGCAAGCAAAGCAGGGAGATTACTGCAGCTGGCCCAGCACAGGGAAGTAGCTGGCAAAGCAGTTGTGCTCCCCTATCACGGTCACCCTGGTGCCCCAGGCTGCAGTACCTGTCTGCACTCTTCTCCACAGCATGGCTAAAGGTAGGTGATGTCATGATCCTGGCTTGCACCTTCTGCTGAACTGAAACAAAAGAGACTTCACTCTCCGGGTCCTGCTCCCCAGTCCCTGGTTGATGATCACCAGATGGCATCTTCCCCTCTGGCCTCTGCCCCTCCTCCTGCTCTAGAAGGTCAATCAGGCCATTCATGGCATCTGAGTCCACTGTGTCATCCTCAACCAGGTCCATAGAGCCCATGTGGTCTGGGCCATGAGCATCTGCTAGAAGTTGCCCTGGGAACCGGCCTTCACTTGTGGCATCCGAGTCCTCGGCCTTGCTGCACTCCAGAGAGGAGTCCTCAGCAGTCACCAGCGAGGGGGTGAGCCCCGAGGACCACACCTGCATGTCGGACATCTCCATCAGGGCATCCTGCTCAGTGGCAGCCATGGGGATAGCATCCATGATGGCCACCTCATTCCAGTACTGGTCGGCACGCAGCGGGGATGGCAGTGTGTAATGCAGGGAGGCAGGGGACAGCAGCTCGTCCTGCAGTGAAGCGTAACCTATATGGGCAGACAGAGGCATCATCTCCAGCAGCCATCTCACGCACGCACAAGCACCGTAGGGCAAGAGGGAAACAGCCTCTGGGAGGATGACTGCCCCAAGGAGAGCAATGGTCATGCCACAGCCCCCTGTGGCCAGGCTGAGCACGGCTGTGCTCACAGCAGCAGCTGCTTTCACATGGTCCCTGCAAATGCTGCCATGCCTCCCTTCAAGTCCTGGGGCTGGTTTGGGCAGGTCCTGGGGCTGCCTGCTCCCCATGAGGAGGACTGGCCTGGTGTTCACACGATGCTCCATCCACTCTGCAGGACACAGTGCCCTCTTTGCTACCCTGCTTCATCAGACCCCTGGTCCCTGCCCACAGCCCCCATCCAGCATCAGCTGGCTGGCAGTTAGCCTGGAGTTCAAGTAGCCAAGTCTGGCAGGCACCAACTGTTAAAGCCAAACACTCTCCACAGCACAGAGGGGCAGGTTGGAACCATGAGCAGAGAAGGATGGCCCCAGTGCATGCCATGCAACCCCAAGGCCCTACAGGAGGCAGCCAGGGCCTTACAACCCTGTTGGTGTCTCCAAGGCTACAAGCCATTGTTATGTCTCTTCACCCAGGGCCATGTGCACAGCTTAGGCACATCCATATGAACTACAACCAAGCCAGGCACTCTTATGCATGCAGGTGATTTTGCTCAGCCTTTTTCAGCTCTGAGCCGTTTTTTCACCCCTGGAGATCAGCAGTGAACCTATTCTGCTCCCCTGGCAGTCAGGGAATGCCAGACACAGCCAAGGCACAGGGTACAGCTGGGACCCTTGGCACAGAAAGAGCACCCATGGGCAGGTGCCTTGGCCAGGGGCATGCAGTGCAGTGCCGTGCCAGCGAGAGAAGGAGCATGGGACTGTGCAGGAGGAGAAGGCCTGGGATGGCTGCCTGCAAGCATGACAGCTCTCAGAGGGGCAGTTCCTGATGACATGCAGTCGCTGGAGCAGGATGCGGCTCCCGGAGGGCTTAGCTGAGGTGGAGACAGTGGAGACAGGCAGTGGAAGAAGATGAGAGGAGAGGCCAGGATGAGCTCAGAGGAGAAAGGTGAAAAGAAGTGACCCACAGGAGTGCCCGCACCTGGCAGCACTAGGTGGCATGTTTGAGAAAACAGAAGAAGGGAGGAGACAGACAGGGAGAGAGCGATGAGCCAGCACTGCAGGGGCACAGCCACAGTGCAGGGCTGTAGCAGCACAAAGCCCTGCCCCTGTCTGGTATGCTGGCTCCCCAACAGCATATGCCACAGCTGACTCCCCACATCCAGGCACATCCACATCCAGGCTGTGTCCCCACATCCAGGCACACTCTGCCGGGGACCCAGCCCAGGCACACCACCACAGCTGGACAGCCAGGACTCTGTGAGCTCCCTGGCCACTGCTCAGCTTGTATAGCCAGAGGTACCTCTCACTGGCACACTGGGATAAGGAACACATGTCAATCCCACACGGAGAGTTTCTGAGAAAGCAGTATGGCAGAGCCAAGCTTTCTGCAGCATAAGCCCCAGTGAAGAGGCCACATCTCTCAGCAATTCCCTTGTGCCCAATCAGTTCTCAGTGGGTGCAACCTGGTCAGGCAAGACACCAGCCCCAATCTCTGCACAGAGTGTGCCCCCAGGGCCCTCCTGCATTCCCTGCCAGAAGCTGGGGCTCACCATTCATCTGGGATGGTGAGAGGGAGTAGTCTTTGTCTGTGTAGCGCCAGCTTCCCTTCAGGCTGCGGCTCTGCCGACCAGAGCCCTCCAGCATGTTGACAATCTCGCCGCGGTCGATGTTCCTCAGTGCCGTGTACAGGTTCTCCACTGCAGGAGAAAGATAGTGTCAGCAAACTAGTCACTTGGGGAGACACAGCCATGCCCCAGGCACCCTTCAGGTGGGCAGGGAAGGCAGATATGCACGAACCACCAATGTAAAGACAGCCAGTGATCCTTGAAGATGCACACATTGCTCTGTGCAGCTAGCCCTGCCACCTCTGTGCCTGTAAAAGGGCACCACAACTACTCACTCTTGACATTCTTGCCCTCGCGGCTGGCCCAGAGGTTGAGTAAGGCTATGCTCTGCTCCAGAAGGGAGTTGGGGTTCTCCACACGTATCCTGTTGATGTCATCCACCCCAAATTGCAGCTCACGTGCCAGCTCTGTGGAAAACACCACATCAGTATCACACCCTCTGGTGCCCACCACGAGGCTGGGGACATTGGGAAGGGCTCAGCTATGACCAGTGCAGAGATCCTCTGTTACATACAACTGAACACAGCAGAACATGCAGGAGCTGGGATGGGGCAGAGGTTGAAGCCTCCCTGCTCAGGCTGGCTGTGACCAGCACAGTAGGGTCTCATGCTAAGGAGAAGTGTGGGCTCTGCCGTTGGGTGTGTGGCTGCAACAAACAGCAGCAATAGGTACAACTCATAACAAAGCCCTAGCCTGGTACCCGTGCGTGTGAATGTGTGCACAGCCACGGGAATGTGCACTGGAATGCACACAGCCATGGTGCATTGCAAAGCAGTCACTACACCTGGCAGCACACTTCCAGCCTCCCTAAGTGTCAGCTTTCCGAGGAGTGTTGTGCATCCTCAGAACTGTCAGGTGTGGACTCACCAGCCCAGCTGAGGCCCAGCTGTTCTGCTATGTCAACCATCTTCTGCTCTGCCTTGTCCGTGCTGCTCAGAGAGCCTGGAGAAAAAAAGGGAGTCACAGCTTCCACTGTGCAGGGCTCTGCACCAGAGTGGTGAGGGGAATGGGGTGCTGGCCTTGGGGGTCACACAGACCCGTAGGCACAGCACTGCCCTGCAGGCAGGACCAAGGAAACCTTAAGGGAAAGGGAAGTTGCCATGAGTGTGACTATGAGAGGATCATCCCAGCCTTTCCACCGGCTTGGGCACCACAAGTGCAGGTAGTAAGTGAGCTAGAATGGTCCCAGCAGGCTGCATACCAAAACTGGTCTCACTTAGAATGCTGTATCGCTCCCGCAGAGACAATGGTGTCAGTGTCCTCCTTCGCTCATCACTGCCGCTTCCCTGTGAAAGTGGTGACAAACCAAGGGGTCAACAGCTTGAAAAGAGGGCAGCAGCTCTGCCCTGACACAACTGCTTCTCCTTCAGCTCCAGAGTGGCATGACAAGGCCACATGGAGCAGGTGAAAAAGAAAGCTGACAGCAAGGGCTGTCCCCTGCACTTGGGGGAGGGATGGGCCCTCACTGCCCCCTACCAGAGTGCCGAAGACCCTACACTGACCTTGGTGCAGGGTGGTATGCTGATATTCAGGTGGCAGAGCACATGCTGGAGGTCCTCATATTTCATGGCCTTGCGCAAGAAAGACAGGGAGCCACTGGCTTCCCGGCTGCTGTCCCGGACCTGAGTGCCAGAGCCCAGTTAGGTGGCTTGGCAAAAGCCAAGGGCCCTAACTGCTTGCCCAGTCCTGCACCCTGACGTTACCTTGATGGGGATGACAAGACGATTCTCCCGGAAGGACTGGAAGAGGAAGGTGCGGGGCTGAGCGGCCTTCTTGACAGGCACCAGGTTCCCTGAGAGTTCGACGTGCAAAGGCATCCCCTCTACCACCTGGCAGGGAGCAGAAAACATGCTCAGACCCTGTGCAGAGCTGCATCTCCAGCTCCTGGACAGGGCAGGTAACCCTCACTCTCCTAGCCAGGCCAGGGCCAGGCCCTTCCACTGGCATCAGTCTCCCCTCACTTTGTCAGCCCTCCCCCTGCTGCCCTTCACATATGCTGCTGGGGACAAACCTCAATGTCCCTGCTGCGGGCCACCTCAGTGAAGTTCTCATGCTGTTCTAAAGTCTTGTCAACCTTGTCATCAGTCATGCAGTAGCAGCGCAGCCGGCCTTCTCGTGCATCATTCATCTTGGCAAACACCACGAATTTGGCCATGTAGGGCACGGCTGTCAGCTCCTTATACAGCATTGTGGCAAAGTGCACAGCTTCAGCTGTGCGTGGGCAGTCAGCCAGCCAGAACCTGCAGGAGATCTGGGTCAGGGTGCTGCTGGGCAGTGGCACCAGGGAGCTGCCCCCACCCCCTTCAACCAACTGGACTGCCCCCACCCCAGCCAACTGGACTGCAGAAGAAGCCCCAAGAGTTCTGGACATGGGTTTAGCCCCATCCATGATGGGAGCCCACCCAAGTACAAATAATGGCCTCCTTCATTCTGCACACCCAGCTCTCATGAGTGTTTCCTGGTGTGTGCTCAGGCAGCACAGGGGTCTCAAGGCTAGAAGAAACCACCCTGCATGTAGGAAAAGGGCAGCACAGCACCAGGGGTAAGGGGCTTCTCCTGGCAAAGGCTATACCAAGGCCCAAGGAGCACCACATGTCCCCAGATGGGCACACATTTGCCCAGGACTCACCTGGCAGACACATTGGTGGTAAAGTTAGCACACTCATTTTCGTAGACCAGCTTTGTGGTGCCTGTTATGTCTTCCCACTGGGCTTGGGCTGTCCCTCCTAAAGCAGAAAGCAAGGGTGAGTATACTGTCTTTCCATAAGCCTGGGGTCTGCATCCCCTAGGCATTTGCTTTCTCCACAGCTGTGCCCTTTCCTGAGCTCCCTGGAGCTGCATCCCCCTGAGGCAGCCCAGCCCATCCCATCCCCATGGAGAGCATGCTCACAGCCTCACCGATCACACTGCAGAG
This sequence comes from Daphoenositta chrysoptera, assembly GCA_013397915.1. Taxonomy (NCBI): domain Eukaryota; kingdom Metazoa; phylum Chordata; class Aves; order Passeriformes; genus Daphoenositta; species Daphoenositta chrysoptera. The sequence continues at coordinate 117,461 of VZRO01018800.1, read as the reverse complement.
CAGACGTAGGCTGGTGGTGTCACCCTCACCACTGTCTCGGGGATTGTCCTTCCAGGATGGTGGCAGTGGGATACGGAGGCCAATGGGGCGGTGGAACTTCCTCCGTCGTGGCTCCACTGTGACAATGGGGCTGAAGGTTGCCTGGTTCCCCAGCAGCTTAGTCACCAACTCATCAGGCACAGGCTGCGCCTGTGGGTAGCACAAGGATGGGCATCAGGGGTAGTTTTTCCCCAGGCTGGGGCAAAGCCTGGGCTTGCTGCCCAGCCCTGATTGCAGAAGCATGTCTAGGCCACAGGCCGGGCTCTCTGGGGCTCACCTGCAGGGCCAGCCGCACTCTCTTGGTGACAGCAGTGTCTGGGAAGGTGGCCTGTACCTTGGGCACCAGTGTGCTTTTCAAACAGCCTCCCTCAGGGCCAATCATATCACAGTCCTGGCAAATCCGGGACATGACCACAAAGTAGAGAGGGAAGTCAGTGGTGATGATGCGGCAGACCCTCTTCTTATCCAGCTCCTCCTGGCTCTCCAGCTCTGCAAGGGCAGCACTGCCATCAGTGCTCATACACCAAGCCTGTGGCTGTTCCTCAACACCCCTCCATGCAGCACTGACCACACCACTCAGCCCCATTCCACCACCCAGGCCACCACAGCCCTGCCTGCAGGGAGCTGTGAGGTGTGGAGCCCCTGCCTTCCCGGCACGCTCACCCTCGTCCATGCCATTGAGCAGCTGGTCCATGTAGCTCTCCTCATAGCGGTTGCGGTGCTCCTTCCAGACAGAGCCGTTCTCGCTGCGCAGCACTACCAGCTCACGGTCTCCACGTCCATACGAGGCAAAGTGTGGAATCTCCACAATGACAGGGCTGCAGATAGCAGAGGAAGGCCGCTGGCACCCACAAGCTGCACAAGGACACGCAGGCAGCAAGGTGGCCCTGGCCAGAGTGCCTGCCCATGCTGTACAGCTGCTGTGGGAAGAAGGACTGCTGACCTCCCTCTTGCTGGGAATGAGGGCTCTGCAGCTGGTGGGACAGGGCTGGCCAGGCCTTTTCTGCCACTGTTCTATTACTCTTGAATGACCCACCCCAGAAACATGCTGCGCCCAACAACAGGTGGGATCTCTCCTCTGCCAACCTCAAGAAGCAGAGACAGGCAGAGGTCTTGCCCCAGATGGTAAAGCCCTCCGGATGAGCCCAGATCTGTTCCCAGTCCTGGGGGATGACCCTGGCGTGGGCAGCCCAATCTGGTCTTTTCCCTGCTGTGCTCACCTGAGGAACTGGGCACCAGCAGGCCCCAGAGCAATGATCCGACTGCCCAGACCCTCCTCCTCAGCCAGTGGTGGGGGTGCAGGTAGCTTTTGGGGCTTCACCAGGCGGCAGGTAATGCGAGTGGGTGCAGCACAGGCACGGGGCGGGATGACCACGCGCAGACCATGGTGCCGGCTGCCCCGCATGGAGCCACCACGGGCATCCACCATGAAGCTCACCAGGAACCTGGAGTGGACAGAGGCATGGGCACACGGGCACCTTGCAGTCAGCTCGTGAAAAGAGTGTGCATGTGCTGCACAGGCTGGGCACTCACCCTGTGTGCACGGGGCTGGCCACTGGGCTGATGTTATCTGAGGTCTCAGTGGCAGGGCTGCTGGGGATCAGGGAGTCCTCGTCGAACTCCTTGGAGGGCTGTGTAAGGCAGGGAAGAGACCCCGTGGACAAAAGGTCCTGTCTGGGGGTGTTGAGCCTGCCCACCCTTACACAATCCTCGCTGGACAATCCTGTACCACCAGGTCAATGCCCACTACCCATCCCACACGAGCTCTGTGATGATGGGGGAGCTGCCCCAGCAGGGAATACCTGCGGGAGGCCATGGCAGGCTGTATCTCATGCTCACCTCCTGTGGGGACACCGAGGGTGCATGCAGCAGGCTGACTTGCTCAGCTTCTGTCTCCACGGGTCCTACCTGCTCAGTCTCCTCAGCTCTGGTCACCACAGTTTCAGGTGGGATGCAGGGGACCTGCAGGACAGCTGGAGACTCCACCCTGGCAAGAGAGGGTAGTGACAGCCACAGAATTGGTAGGGTCCCTCAGCCCCTGCCCATCCCCACAGAGTCCTGGGGCTGCTGGACAAAGGCAAACTAAGCAGCAGTCCCATGTCCTGGTGCAGGAACAGCACTGACCAGCTTTGCCTGCCATGCCAGCCAGTGAGGGCTCAGTGATCTGCTCCTTGCCGGGAGCCTTATGTGCCCCACAGGAAGCCCAGCCCAGCACAAGGCTGTCCTGTGCCCTGTACCTGCTCCCTCCCCACCATACAGTGTCTCTTACGTTTGCTCCAGTGTCGTTGTGGCCATGAACTCCAGTATCTCCCTTTTGCTTTCCTGGTCTCTGAGATCAGGTGTCTTGGATTTTGGTGCAATCAGCTCTTCCTCTGAAACCAAGAGCTGGCTCAGCAAGCAGAGGCAGATGGACAAGGGCACACAGATATCCAGCCCTTGCCCCCACCCCTCCTCGGGTCTGGAGCCAGGGCGCATCCCTGCTCCCACTGCTTGACACACACACACTTGCCCCGTGGGTCTCAGCCAGACACAGCGGGGGCTTTGCTGTCTGCCAGAATGGGTCTGCTGGCAGGGCAAGGCCCACGCTGCAGGCCAGCGGGACAGGAGCTGTGGGAGCCATCGGGAACTTCGGCTGCTCACTAACCTCTTTCTCACAGCACCAAACAGGGCAGAGACTGCAGAGGATACCTTACACTTTGATGTCTGGGACAGGGACATAGGCACGACTGGGGGTGCAGGAGGCTGCCCTAACACTACACCCCACTGGAGGCACAGAGCTCTGCTAATGCTGACCACCGGTCCCATTAATACCTGCTAACTAGCTCATCAGGGTTTCGCTCTGGCCAGTGCCCTGTGGGAGGGTGTCCAGCACCTCCCGAAGCAGAGAGAGTGCCCCAGAGATGGGGAGGGGACCACAGAAGCACAGAGACCCTTGAGCTCTCAGGTTAATCCCTACTCTGGCCAGGATGGCATGGGGCAGTTGTGGATGGGCTCCAGTGTTTGTCACAGTACCAGGTTCCTCCACCTGCCATGGGCAAGGCCTGGGTCTGACAAGGGAGTCAGGGTCCTCCTGAGTGGGAGGATGCCCATTCATGCAGTCACACCACAGCAAGCAGCACGGACATGGATTGGCAGGGCAGGATGGCAGGGCTGGTGCTCTCCAGCACCAGCCCAGCAGCAAGGCTCAGCAGATGGATATGGCGTGCGGATGGTTAGTGGCCATGGGGTGAAATGGGCCATTGAGCTGGGGCAGGGGGACACATTTCATACCCATTACTGTGACATGAGCAGTGCCTGCAAAGTAAGAAGAGGCAAAAGTGAGGTCTTGGTGAGAGGGCACAGGAGCAAACCAGCTGCAGCTGGGCTAGAAGATGGTACCCTCCAGCAGAGCAAGGCACAGTGGGGGCTCTGCATTTCCAAGGACTCTCTGCACAGTCCCTGGGCCACGGGATCACGGAGATGTCTAGACATATCCCTCCTGCATAGTGCAGGGAAGCACACAAACCAGGAGGTGCCACCTCAGGAGCCTGGTGGGCTTCCCTCGTCCCCTCTGCAAGACCACAGCAGGGCCCATACAGCTCCCCCACTCTGGGGGTGTCTGTTCCACACCAGTGCCGTCACCGTGACTGCTGCCTGCCACACTGACCCAGCCAGCAGATCTCTGGGATGGTGTGACCCGACTCCCACACCTCACCTTCATCCTCTGATACGTCCAGAATCTCGTCTACAGTCTCTGGGAAGCTCATGCGGTGCTTGTCACCAACTGACTGTGAGAGCAGAGCGGAGTCAGAGGAGGCCAGCACTTTGCTGCACAGCTATCTGCAGCCCCCTCCTTACATCTGGGCTAGGCACCCAGCTGCAGACCTTTCCCCGGCTGCTCCCAGTCCCAGCCCTCCTCCACAGCATCCTGGTCCTAGTACCCAGGGGCTCACCGGGATGTCGGTTTCCTCTGTGACAATCTTGAGCACATCTGTGACAGAAATGTAGCCAAGCCGCTTTGCAATGGCCAGGGGAGTGGTGCCATTCTGTGCACGGAGGAAAAACTGGGTCAGCAGCAGCCACAAGGCAGCCCAGGCAGCTGCCTGAGATTGCCACAGGGTGGAGAGGTGCGGGCAAGCATTGTACTCACTGTGCTGGTCTCGTTGGGAGACGCACCGTGCTTCAGCAGCAGCGTCACCACGTCTGTGTGGCCCTGCTGTGCCGCTTGATGCAGGGGGGTGTAGCCCAGCTGCAGGGGAGGACAGAGGATGCTGCAATCAGTTCTGGAAGCCTGCTGCCCCAGAAATGCCCCCAGGTCTCACACACCGTGCTTCATGCCTGGAGCATGAGGACAGCTCCCCTTCCCCATCGACCTGCATGCTGTTGCCCATGGCAGAAGGGTCCTTGGACCACGGGACACCTCTGTACCTTAGTCTTGGCATTGACATCAGCTTGGTGCTGCAGCAAAAACTTCACCAGCTTGATGTTCCCATAATGGCTGGCCACATGCAGCGGGGTATAGCCCATCTGAAAGACAAGATCAGGTCTCAGTCTGCCCTCAACAGTGCTTACTGCCCTTCTGGCTTGGATATGCTCATCCCACAGGCAAGCCCCCACGTGTGAAGGATGAGGCACACATGTTGGGGCTTCCCGAAAGCCCAAGACCAGAGCAGAGGGCTTCAAACCATGCTGTACCTGGGGGTACAGAGGTGAGCTATAGGAGCAGGCAAGAATCACCCCTCTAGAGAGGTGGGGGGAAGAGGAGGAAGAGTGCCCAAGACACAGGCAAAATGGTAAGAATGCCTGCTAGAAGGGAGTTTCTTGTAAAAAGAAAAAGAAAATAAATGCTCCTCCCTGAGCAGACCTAGAGGTAGGTCCCCCATATGTTTCACCACAGCCATGGTCAATGCACTACTTTACCCTGGTCACTGCATCCACTGTGACTCCATGTTTCACTAGAACATCAGCAACCAACACATGCCCCTCTTGGGCCACAAGATGGAGAGGAGTCAGGCCACTCTGCAAAGAGAGGAGGTCTCAGCATAGTGGCACTGCCATCACCGCAGCTCCACCAGCAGAGACTCTGTCAGGTCTCCAGCCTGGCAAACTGACTGAAACAGTGTACTGCTGCTCAAACACGGGGAGGCACAGGGGCCTGGACCACCATCCAGACTGCTGTTCTCTGCTGGCTGGTTTGCCTCCAGCCTGGCAGGATGCACTGGGACAACTTACCTTGTTGCCTAGGTTGCCATTGGCTTGTTTGGAGAAAAGCAGTTCCACCATGTCTGCATGCCCCTCCTGGGAAGCCAGGTGCAGGGGAGTGACTCCCTGCATAGACTCAGCATTTGCAGAAGCCCCATACTGCAGCAGGCTGCTGGCCACCTCCATCTGGTTCTGCTTGGCAGCGATGTGCAGGGGGGTGTACCCATTCTGTAGGGAGAGAGGCTCATTGCAGTGCTCAGCCCTGCCAAGCATACCAGAAGGGACAGGAGGTGCCACCCTGCCTCTGCAGGCCAGGTCTGCCCTTCCTAGTTGCCTCCAGAGCTCAGGGGTGTCTCCCACACCATCTCTCTGACAGCAACCAGCCCTAACACTGAGGCCAAATCCCACTCTTCCACCCAAGTCAGCACGGGGGTTTCAAACCACCTGCTGCAGGTTCGACTGGTATGGGCTGTCCTGGCGTTTTCCACACATTAATTTCTGCAGCAGCATGCAGCCTCTGGGAGCTGCAAAAAGCTGGGGCAGACACACCTCCTGGAACATGCCTGGCTGAGGTGTGGAGCTAAACTCCCAATACACAGCATTAGTATTCAGGCAGAGACTGCAGGGCCTTGAGTGCTGCCTCCGCTGCCACGCTGCAGGAGCAGAGTAGCTGGCAACCACCCGCTGCCCAGGCTGACGTGCAGGCTGTCGGTGACGCAGACCAACGGGGCGCTGGCGCTGGTACCGGCTGCTCCCGGTGCCTGCCCAGCGTGTCTGCCGGCAGCCTGCACAGGGGAGAGGAGAGTGCCAGATGGGCAGGGCTGGCACCACCAGCCACTTGGCAGTTTTGAGGATGCAGCTTTTGCAAACAACATGGAGAGCAAGGCGCCTGCTGGTCTGCTTTGTGGGGAGATGCTCCCCATGTTCAGGCAGAGTCGGGCGACTCTCACAAGCTTGTGGGTTTTCTGACTCACTGCTTCATAGCTGAATGCAAACATTTGCATGTGGTTTCCCAAACTGCCAGACCGCAGCGCTGCTCTGCAGGACTTGCCATGGAAACACGTTCCCCACGCAGCAACCACCATGCTGCTAAAAGGGACCATCCCTGACACAGCCTATCTGCTGGAACAGGACCACTGCCTGGCACCCTGCCTGCTCCACGTGGTGTGAGGACAGGCAGGCATGAGCAGCAGACATGGAGAAAGGCTGGTGGTGATCAGTGCCTTGTACATTCCCTGAGTGCCAGGGTTGAGGGGCAGTGCTGGCCCCAGACTGGCAGGCACTGGACACACAACACCTCCCCACATCCCCAGGGAAACTCAACCCAGACTTACCCAGGCCGAGTTGTGTGGGGAGCTCCCCTTGGGAAGCAGCAGCTTGACAATCTCCAGGTTGTTGTGGTGCACAGCCACATGCAGTGGAGTCAGGCCATTCTGCAGAGGGGGAGAGAGTACAGCTGGATGAGACAGAGCCTCTCCCCATACCAGAGCACTCCTCCCACAGAAACAGCACTCACCTTCCCTGCTGCATTGGGGTGAGCATTATGTGCCAACAGCAACTCTGCCACATCCACCTTCCCATACTTGGCTGCAACGTGGAGAGGGGTAAATCCTTTCTGAGGAGAAAGGAGCCCATCACAGGGTGGCAGAGATGAGGAGAATGCTGGTGCCTGCTGCAACACAGGAGGAGGCTGCCCCTCCTGTGACAAGGACACTGTGCCACCAGCCTGCCCAGCCTTGGCCCAGCTGGGTGACACCTTCCACAGCAGTGGACTCAGCAGCCTACCTTGGTCATGCAGGTCTGTGAGGCTCCCTTCTCCAGCAGGGCCAGGGCTGTGTCCATGTGCCCCTCTCTGGCAGTGATGTGCAGGGGCGTGTGCCCTGCTGTGGTGGCCAAATTGGGGTTGGCATTGTTCTCCAAAAGGAGTTTGACCATGCCAGTGTGGCCGATGCGTGCAGCACAGTGCAGAGGAGTCTGGTCATCCTGTGAGGGTGGCAAAGAAGCTGTTTGGGCAGACCTAGACCAGTCCTTTCTTGCCATGCCAAAGGGGTCCCAGCCCTGCTACCACTGTTGTGCAGCCCCTGCTAGGCTGTGCTCTGGGCACATGAGAGCAAAGAAACTAGTGCCAGCTGTTCCCAGAGCTGATTATCACACAGGTTCTCTGTACCTACCTTGGCCTTAGCATTGGCTTTGGCTTTGTTCTGCAGCAGGTACTTTGCCACATCTGTGTGCCCAGCTCTGGCTGCCATGTGTAGGGGCGTCTCCACTTTCTGCACCAAAGACAGGATAAAGTGGTAAGGCCAAAGGAGGGAAAATGCCTTCCTGAAGTCATTCCTCTGCTCCGAACAGAGGAAAGTAGTGCTTGCAACCCCTACCAGTTCCGTGTGCCAGCACAAAGCAGAGGGCACCAGGGACTGCTCAGGTGAACAGAGGGTGCAGGACCTGGGCAGTTCTCACATCCTACTGAACCCCAATAAGCTGAGCTCCCAAAGCCCCAGCCAGGGTGGAACTCACCACGTTGGACACATTAGGAGAGGCTCCACGCTGCAGAAGAGTCTTGACGATGGGGAGGTGCCCCATGAAGGCAGCCACATGCAGGGGGGTCAGGCCAGACTGTGAAGAGAAAGGGATGGACCAAGATGGGACTTAAGGCCTTGCCAATATCTCTTACTGTTCCCTCCTCCTTCTGCCCAGGGCAGGTCTCAGAAGAGGCAACATATGAGTCCCCAGCCTGCTCCAGGAGCCTGGCAAGTGAGTGTGGGGGAAACACAGGGAGCTGCTGTCTCCCCTGCATCTCCCTGCCCTTTGGGGAGATGCTGCCAGGCTAAATAGGTTCTGAGCTTCAAAGGGCACCAAGAAAGGTCCCTGGGGTATGGCAGATGCAACAGGGACATCACATCCTGCCATGTTGCCCACCCTGTACATGCAGAAGCAAGAGAGCTGAGGATGGGCTCAGCCCACCTACCTCTGTGACAGCATCAATGGAGGCACCTGTCTTCAACAGCAGCTCCATCACACGGATGTGGTTTTTCTTGCAGGCAATATGGAGGGGCGTGAAGCCATTCTGCAGACAGACAGATGGACAGTCATTTGCAGGAACACTCCCTCTCCCCTGGTCTAGCCTACCTGCCCTTCCTCACTCACCAAGGCTCGGGAGTTGGGCTTGGCCCCCTTCTCCACCAGCAGCTTGGCCACCCGGTGGTGTCCACAGTGTGCGGCCACGTGCAGTGGCGTCAGGTGGTCCAGGGTGATGTCGTCGATCTCAGCGCTGTACTGCAGCAGCAGGCGCACGCAGTCCAGGTGGTCACCCTGCGCTGCCATGTGGATCGGCGACAAGCCGTTCTGCAACCAGGGAGCAGGGCTTCAGGGCTGGACCAGGTGGGGGTCCAGGCATCCCACCTAGCCCCTGCCTTGCACGCCTGGACACTACTCTAGGGCAGAAGAGACAGCTTGTTCCCCAGGGTGCTACTAGAGAGGAGCACCAAAATCCCTCACTGAGACTTTACAGAGGAGAAATGTTGAGTGGAGGGAAGGGCCTGAGGAACTGCTGCCATGAGGCAGACTGTACACCCAGGCCACCCCCAGGACTGGTCACTTTGAAGTATGAAGCCCTCAGGCAAAGGACTCCAGCTAGACCAAGTAGGACAGGAAGCTTCTTACCCCTCATCAGGCCAAAAAAGCCCCAAGCCAGCCACGGGTGCCATCCAGTAACTGTGCACAGCTTGTTATCCCACTGTGCTGCCCTGGGACCTGGCACCAATCACATCCCCACCAAGTCACCTGGATACCTTGGTTTTGGCTTGAATGGGAGCCCCATGGTCCAGGAGGATCTCTGCAATTCTCACATGTCCATTGCGTGCTGCACAGTGGAGAGGGGTCAGCTCATCCTGGAAAGAGAGAAGGGTTCAAGGGCTCAGTATAGCATTGAAGGGCAGGGTTCCCTCAGGTAGAGGACTAACAGGGACTTTGGACTTGTTTGCAAAATAAGACAAATCTGAGCCTAGCCTCAGCTCCCAGGGCACACTTTTGTAGCCTGCAGCCTCCTCTCACCTCTACACGTGCCAGCAAAACACCTGGTCCATCCCCTTAGTGCACCAGAGATCTTCCCTCACATTCCAAGCAAGATGTTTACAGGGTAAGCACTGGGCATAAGGAGTTCAGGGAGGGAGATGGCCCATGTAAAGATGGGCTATGTTCAGAAGTGCTCTCACCTTGGTCCTTGTCTCTATCTGGGCCCCGCGGTCCAGCAGCAGCCGTACCATGATGATGTTGCCCCGGCGGGAAGCTATGTGCAGGGGAGTGATCCCATTCTGTCAGGAGGAACGACAGTCCATCAGAAGGAGCAGCCCCTTCTCTTTCAACGAGGCAAGGGACAAAGGAGAGAGGGCAGGGAGAGCTACACCTCTGCCCAAGGACAATGCAGGGGAACAGCTTGTTAAACAGGGCTGTGAGATAGGGCTCAGGCTGCAGACAGAAGCTACACAGAGCTGTCAGGAAAGCACCTGCTCACGGATTGGGCTGCCCCTGTGGGTCTGGAAGAGGCATCCTAACTGCAGGTTCTATGAGCTCTGCCCTGCAGCAACAGCACCAGCTTTCCCTGAGCCTGGACACAAGGTCCCCAAGAACTTTCAGGGATGCATGGCTGCTTCTGACAGAAGGGAGACATAGTAGAAAAGGCCCGTGCTGGTTATTAATTGCAACTCCCCGTGCATCTGTGTAACTTTCTTCATGGTCCCACCTTACCAGCATACCCTGGCAGCTGCTGCTGCACCCTGCATGGATAGAAGGCGCAGCAACCTCCTCTGGTGCTGGAGCAGCACAAGGCCCAGTAGTTTCCCACTCTGCCCTCACCTGGGGTGTGAAGTTGACACTGGCTCCACGGTTCAGCAGTAATTGGGCCACGCTGAGATTTTCGTAGTGGGCTGCAATGTGCAAAGGCGTGAATCCAGTCTAGGGAAAGAAGGAGGGATCAGCCCAGCCAGACACATGCTCCCTGATGAAACTACAGATAAATACAGCATACCAAGCTGCTGTTCTCCCTGGGGATGTGGGGAAGCTCCCAGAGACAGCACAGGAAAACCACACACCTTGGAGAGGACATCAGCATTGGGGTCATTCTGCAGCAGCACGGCTGCTGTGCGAGTGTCATCATTGCGGGCTGCAATGTGCAGGGCAGGCAGACGGACCTTACCCTTTGTCCCATAGTTGATAAGGTGAGCAACCACATTCTCGTGTCCTTGCTGGAGAGCCACAGCTAGTGGAGTGAAGCCATCCTGCCAGGAGAGGGAGAGAATCAAGGAGACATGGCAGGACTCAGCACATCCCTCAGCAGCCCCCAAAGGCAGGACCATAGGCTCCTCCCCAAAGATCTCACCTCTGTGGCTACATTCTGGTTGGCTCCATTTTCCAGCAAGAACTTCACAACTTCCAGGTGGTTCTCCTGCGCTGCCATGTAGAGAGGTGTGAAGCCTTTCTGCAAACACAGGGCCATGCACATCAACACAACTCTTCCTTGTGTTTCTTGAGTTCTTTGAAGACCTACACCCCATCAACACCCACACTCCCAGGTCAGTGAACAGGGGCAGAAGCATCTATTGTGGGTGTGAAAAAGAAAAAGCACCTGGCAACAGTGGAATAATCACAGAGAGCTGGAGCCCAAGGCTCCCCATATCCAGAAAAAAAACAGGCAATGCTTCATAAGAGTCAACCCAGGAGACACTGCCTTCTGCACACTTGCCAGTATTGTCCCTAACTTCAGGGACAATTCTCCCATCAGGCAAAATCTGAAGAGCTTTCAGCCCTACCAGGCCCAAGGAAGAGAGACTGAAGGAACCACAGTGTGTGCAACTGCAGGGGTTGCTGGAGATCTCAAAGCTTTGCCAGGGAGGCATCAGCCATGAGTCCTCCCAGGATAAGTTCAGCATGCTTGTGTGTTCTGACAGGGACTCCCTCAGCAGAGACCACGCTGGTCTCCCTATATGCCTCAAGATTCCCTCCACACCATTTGCACACTTGTCTCTTTTCAGGAGTCTGGCAGAGCAGTCCTTGCTCCTGAACAGGACTAGAGGGAAACTGCAAAGGGCTGCTGGGCATAGTTCCCACCACGAGGACACCAATATCACACATGATGCGTGCCTTTCCCCTTTCAGACCAGGTCACCCTACCTGGGACTGTGCATTGACGTTGGCCCCATAGTTCACCAGCTCCCGGACCACGTCCTGTTGTCCAGCCAAGGCAGCAATGTGCAGGGCTGTGTTTCCCTTCTGAAAGACACCACGGGACAGTGCTCAGGGGCTGAAGCAACCCAGGATACCAGGGAAAGATGGGCCTGACGTGCTAACAGGCATGCAACCAGAGCAGCTGGCCAGGATATCCTTTAGAAGGCCACACAGCTCTCACTCCATGTTCCATCCCTGCTGTAAACCAACCAGCCACCCTTCCCATTTTCTGGCCAGGGAAGACAGTGATTTCATCTCTCCCATGAAGTTACTGGCAGCAGAAGCTGTATGCACTGTCAGGCGCTGTGCATCTCCAGCACTAAGAGATGAGGAGGAGAGGGAGGATGGGGGAGCTGAGCTGGCAGTCTTCAGGCAAAACTGCAGTGTGCACACTGGTAGCCAAGGCAGATCTAAGCAGATCTAAGGGATGATGAGCAGGCTGGAAAATGCACACACAGGCTCTTCCGACTTGTGCCTTTGGGTGGTGTGGCAGAATGCCAGACTCTGCTCCGTGTCCAGAACCCTGCAAGAGCACCAGGGAGGTGGCAGCTGAGACCTCCTCCTGTTCTTGCAGCCCTTCAGCCTGTGCTGGAGGCTGCTCATTTGTCCGCCCTGCTTGCTTGTGCCATTGTCTTGCTTGTCATCAAGTGAGAACCACACCTGCTGTGGTGATGCACGAGAGAACAAGATGTTATTTATGGAGCACCAGAGCTCTCCAGGCTTGTGACAATGGTATCGAGGCCACCTCAGAGCTGGAACATACAGGGGCTGCCCTGGGGCAGCATGGGCTAACCTGAGCCAGCAGCCCATGCCAGGAGATGTTAGTAAGACAGCACTAGCACATGTTGTGGTTTATCTTACTCCCCTCTGAAGTCCACAATGGCCCCTGCAGGGGAGAGGCACCTCCCACCCACCTAGAGATGCCAAGCCTGCACTAAAACCAGAGCCTGGTCCCAGGTCCCTGCCCAGCAGCACTGTCACTGGCACAGTCTCTCTGGGGGCTGACAGCAAACAGCATGATCACTGCTCAGCTACTGTTGGTGTGTCTGGCAGCAATGGCAGGGTGCAGAGCTGTGACCAGTGTAGCCAGACTTCCTTGTCCTTACCTTGGTCGTTGTCTCCAAAACTATCTCCTTGTGCAGCAGCTCCACCACCATTTTCACATGGCCCTCCTTGGAGGCCAAGTGCAAGGCGTTCAGCCCATTCTGGAGGAAGCAAAGGTGGGAAAGGGGAATTAGTCATCATCTGGGAATGGAGCTCTCTGGGGAGCACCCTACTCTGAGCTCCTGTGCAGACATGACTGCAGGCACTTGGCCCATCCTGGAGAAAGTCCAGGCTGGTGGGGACAGGAGCAGTTGCCTTGTCCTTGAGCTCCGCACTGACATCCAGCACAGCAGCCATGGTGCCACAAACAGCTCCATGCTGCCAGGAAAACTTCACACAACTGAATGCTGAGTTGCTGACTAATGCGAGAGGTTTCTCCATGAGCAAAATTTCCTATGGATTTCCTATGTGATTTCCTATGGATGGGTGGTACCACAGCTCAGTGTTTATGTGCTTGAGGCACAGGCACTGCTTCAGTCCTCCCTGCTCATGGCACATTGCTTATGTCAACTCCTGTCTTTGCTCAAGTGACTTTCCATGGGGTGCCCCTCCTCACAGGTTTTTCACACCTAAAGCACAGCGCTGAGCTTTGTGCACAGCCCAGAGCAAGGATGCACCACAACTGCTGTGTAAGTGCACATACAAACCTTAAACTTTAACATTTACACAGACAGACATGCAGTGAGAAGCCCTGCTTGGGACAATGATTTTATCAAGCAGCAGCCAAATTGAATTCACAGTAGTTTGTGAGCTTCCAGGCCAGAAGCTGGCTTCTCCCTGGCTTTTAGACTGCCCACCAACACCCCATCCTGCAGCCCGCGGTGGGCTTTGCTCTACCAGAGTTCAGCTGCAGCAAAGAGTGCAGAGAAGGTGTTGGCTGTGTCACTGTCAAGCTCTACCAGTTCCAGGAAGCTCCCAGAGAGCTAAAGTGACTTCTCAGGAACATCTCTCTGTGTGCCCCAATTTAGCTTGCCTTTTCCTGCATGTGGAACCTGAAGAGCAGAGGACTGGCCAGTGCCCCTTTAGCATCCGCAGCTTGTCAGAAGGAGGGGCGTCAGACCAGACAGCATCCTCAAGGCTTCTAAGACAGCTTCTGTTCCCTTATTTCTGACACCCTCCTCCACTTCCCAGATGTGAACAAAAGGGCTGGGATATTTGCCGCAAAAGAGGTTAAATACCTGCAGGCATTTTAAGATGCCACTTTTTCTCCTTGTCTCTCAATTCTCCCAGGTGGATGTGCTAGGTTTACTCACTCCTACACAGTGTTGTTGCATGGCAGAGGGACACCTGCTCCTCCCAAGTACTCCACCTCCCAGCCACGTGTTAACTCCTGACTGAAAGGTCACTTCACAGAAATGCTTCATCCCCACCTAAATATTGGTAGGGGAGTAGAAAATGCCCAAGGAGGCTCAGTTCCAGCCCTCAACACTCCAGGTAAACTCAGAACTGCTTCAAGAGTGTTGTCAGACTGGATAAAGGTTTTCCACTTTTTCTCACTCAAAGCACCAGTTGCCCAGGATCACAGCTGAAGAGTCACAGATTCTTTTGCTCAACTCTGATTACAGCACAAAGAGCAAAAATCTAAAAACCCACAGGCTTCCTCAGCACACCAACTCCAGAGCTATGTCAAGCCTCAAGCACAAAAGGTCTGCTTCCAAGGGGAAATGAAGTGGGAGTGCTCTAAAACCCACAGAACAGTGCCACTGAAAGGAAATGCTCCCCAACCATATCTGGCTACAATGAGTCCATCTTCTCTGCCAAGCCCAGTTTCTTTGACGAAGACACACCTACACAACCCCATACAGGTAATCACTGACACCCTCACCACCACGAGCTCACAAGTTGGATAAGTGATACGTGGCCACAGACATGCCAGCTTTTTCTCAGTTACACTCAAGTAACCAACAACTGGAGAGCAAGATCACAGATGCTCAGCTGCTCCCCTCAGCCCATAAGCCATTTTACACAAAGGATTCATAAATAACCTTTTGAATGCTGTAAACCTGTGACAAATCATTAACCTGTGATAAATAGTTGTGCAATAAGCACAAAAGATTGTTTCCATTGGTGGCCTATCGGTATTTCTGCTCCAGGAACAATACAGGCTGTTTTGCACATTTGCTTTGGCTTGACAGCTCATCTGACCCGAAACTGCCACAGTATATGCGTAATTTGAAACATGCTGTATTTTGCTCACCAAATGCTGCAAATAATTCCCAGAAATCCCAGTCGCTGGCTGTCAGTGTGACAAATGCAGCCCTACAGAATACCACAAAGACTTTGCACTTAGCCTGTCCCAAAGCAGGGCCCTGCTCTGGACTGCTCATCAGGACTGGCCACGTCAACAGAGACCATCTCCTAGGCACCCATGTGCCATCACGGTGCTGTTCCCAGCTGGTGAGAGTCCTGGCAGCAAGGTGCACTCATCCTCAGTCCTTCCAGCTCCTTGTGGATGAGATGGGACCATGCCAGAATTTGAAACACGAAAGGTGGATGATGAAGACACTGATGCAGCAATGAAGGAGGTGAAATCGGCAGGATGAAGATCAGATGGCATGTCAAGGTCTCTGAACTTGAGTAAGAATACAGGGCCTGTGGGATAGGTCTGACCACATATATCCCTCTTTATTCTATACAGGACATGTGAGGTTGGACCTTTCCCACAGGTCTGATATTCCTCAGAAGGAAACCCCGAAGTGCCATCTAACCTCAGGGAGATGGCAGGAACTAGTGCAAAGACATCACTGAGAGAAGAGCCTCATACTGCTGTAGCCCTTGTCTTTCCATCAAAGTGTTAAATGCCCTCACCAGCACCAGAAATCTGGCTGGAAACAGAACTTGAAGCCGGTCAGTGGAGACAGCTGATGACAGACCATCTCTTTTGGTGAGGAGGGAGTTCAAAGCCTTCATCTTTAGCTTGTAGATGGGTCACCCTGTTGTAATTCTTTACAGAACCCTCTCCAGAATCCCATACTCCACTGGACTAGAGCATTACAGGACCAGTGGAAGTAGAAATCCTCCCTCTACTTTTAGGCTTGCTATTGGAAATGAGTGAACATCCATGGTGCACTCTGCTTGCCCTGTCCCCAGTAACTGCACTGGCTGCCGCAGTGCTCAAAACAGTAGGTCTGAACTTCACTTGGTTTGGGGACTTGATACTGAAACAGATGAGTGTGCCTTTGTGCTACCTGCTGAGTCAGCCTCCCCAGCAGCACCACTGCTCCAGAAAGCAGCAACAGCACAGCCTGTCTGCTTCCCCTGTTCAGCCTAAGCCCCCTGAATCTGTCCCTACCGCACCTGTCCCAATTCAGGCTCAGCCACTTGCATTTGGCAGCTACACAGATACAAAATGTTCTGATGATGATGTGCAAACAATTCCTCAGTGCCTGCAGCTCTGTGTTCCTGTACAAACCTGTTTCTGTTTAGGATGGGGCGGGCTCCTCTTGCCCAACACCTCCCAAACCACCACAACTGGCATTTTGCAAACATTTACTGCTTGTGATAAACTGCAACTTCTAGGAATCCAAAAGCCTCAGCACTGCAGCACTGCAGGCAAGGGGACTAATCCCCAAGAGCCACTCCTGTGATGTTCTGGCCGTTGTGCTACTCTTCACAGCTATCTGCTCTGCCCTCTGAGAAGCAGCTGAGCTCCTTCCAATTGTCCCATCTGCTTGTCACACTAAAGGAGCCCTCTCTGTTAGCCCACTCTGTTGGAACCTGTTAATGTCCTTTCGCTATGCTCCAGCCAGTACATCCAGACTCCCCAGATCTTTATAGCAATTGCTGCCCTCCTGGCCCCAAAGACATCTGCTCCAGGTCTGCCCTCTGGTCAGCCACATTTTCACATGGACTAGAGATAGTACCAGAAGCCCTGTGTGTTTCACCTACCTGGTTACAGGTGTTAATATCTACCCCGTTCCTGAGGTGATCCAAGGCTTTGTCCAGATTCCCAGATCTTGCAGCTCTCAAGAAACTGGTTGCAGCATCGGCCTTGAGGACAAAAAGAAAAAGCATGAAACTCAGAGCCCCCTTGTTCTCCCCCACCACCGTCACTGGGTCAGCTCCTTGCTCAGCTGCAGAGAACATAACTACACAGACCAGGCAGAAAAGGCAGAGGCCAGGCAAGTCACAGTGGGAACTGCTGGGACAGACTGAGGTGCCTCAAATCAGACAGAAAGAAGAAGGGCTGGGACCTGGACTTAAAGTGAAGAGCATCCAGATAATGGGGCAGAAGGTCTGCAGCTCATCCCATCACACTATGGGAACAGTAGGGAGGGAGCTCTTGCCACCATGACAGCCTCCCTTGGCCCAGGAAACCCCTCTGTATCTGGGCTGAAGGACTACACTGATGGAGCTGTAGTGAGCCCACCCCTACCCTGCTCCAGAAGCCACTGGACAGCCACAGTGGTGAGCTCAGGTACCAGCACCAGGGACAATGGCCCCAGCTGAGCACCTCACAGCTATGAAAACTCTCTTTTTTGACAGCGCCTCCCTGAACTGCTACACCACAGCCAGCCCAGGCAAGGCACAGCAATACTTCGAGCAACACTACTTAGCAGTGTCAGGCAGCAAATGGAGACAATGGCATGGCTCACTAGAAGCTGGAGAACAGGGTGGAAGTGCAGTGATGTGGGTCTGTGAGTCTGGGAACTTGGACTGGTAACTACCACCAGGTACTTGTCTGCTTGGGCCAACCCAAAGGGCTCTCTGCAGCCAAGAGCCGCAAGACATCCATGGCAGGGGTGTGGGACACATTCCTCTGTCTTCAGCTCCAAGAGAAAATCAGAACCCCTCTTGTACCACTCACATCAGGACTGACCAAGGGACCTCCCGTGCTAGGAGAGCCTCTGTTCTGCCACCCCAAGGCATCCTGTGTTGCCCACAGCCTGATTGCAGGGGAGCATCCAGGATTAGGAAGCTCCTGGACAGGAGCTGGAAGCAACACAGCCAGAGACAAAAGCACTGGAGGCATACTAGGGAGGATGATGCACCACACAGGTTCAGGGCTCCTCTCTTCCCTTCTCTTTGCAGTCTCAGACATTTGAATTGGGACTTTGAAGCAGCACAACTCAGACGCCTTCTGGTCTCCTCCATCTGCCTCCCCCAGCTCATCCTTTCCGCCTGACACTCCCACCACACAGAGAAAGGCAGCTATGCCCCGGGCCCATTAGGAACCTGTTCTCTGCTGCAGAGGTAAGGCCCACAGACAGGGTGTCCTGGCCCTGCTGGGCCGGGCACAGAGCTCAGGCCAGGCTATCACCACAGTGGAAGGGTGCCATGGCCCTTCTGGGGCAGCCCAGAGGCCAGAAGGACAGGTGGTGAAGGGCAGCACCACCGTGCCCTGTCACGGTGCGCAGCCTCCGCGTGCAGGGGGAACACGTGCTGATTGCATGACCTCCTGTGCCAGCTGGCTCTGCTTGCTTCCACCTCAGAGGAGAGCCCCATCTATCAGGGAAGAGCCCACAGATTCACAGCAGAGCTGTGGCTTTGGGAGGCTGTGAACACAGAGGAGACACAACATGGTGCCTCAGTGCTCTGCTCATCCAGAAGGATCAACTGCAAGAGGCAGAAGACAACACCAGCATTGTGCTTAGAAGTGCACATTCACGCTCTGAGCTCTGCGTGCTGTCTGGAGTCCAGTGAGGAAACACTGACAGCTTCAAGCAACAGGCTGAATGCAAAGAGCTTTTCCAACTCCAGACACTGCTAGAAGCCTCTGCTTCTCAGGTCAGGATCAACGACAAGGCAGCAAACTCTTGGAAAAATCAAAGCACAGCTCAGCCAGGCTCTGTCACCCATGGGACACACGTGGAGCTCTGAAGATTAAATGGTAAAACTCTACAAGGCCCTGCAGCAAAGGGGCTCCCAAAGCCCCAGCACACCCAGCAGCAGAGACTACAGGCAGAAAGCAAGCAAAGAAGCAAAGCGGAAGTCTCTGTGGGCATGAAGGAGAAGTGTGTTGTATACTCACAGCCACGTCTGGACCGGACCTGCCCTTTCTCGCTGCCATAGTCCGGCACTTCGGCTGAAACCTGAGCCTGGTGTCCCCTCTCTCCCTCCTTGGTTATCTACTCCCCAGCTTTGAGAGAGCCAGTAAGTTACATTGCATTCTATCTAAAAATACAGGCTCCGTCCTCTCTCCAATGCAGACCCTGCAGGGATCGCCAACTGCTAATGGAATTTGTTCATTTTCTCTCCATTATTGTGTCAGACAGGATGTTTAATACCAAGCCACCTCCGGAAAGCAAACGACTGCTGCCAAGCGCAGGGAGGGGGTCAGAGCTGCAGGTATCACCTCGGGAACAGCAGAGGAAAAGCAGCCCCAGAGATATGCCCAGGAGCCTGGCAACACACAGGTAACTCCTGCCACAGAGGAAAGGGTTTGGGGTTCCCTCCTCACACTCTGCATGCTGGGCCCAGGCCTTGGAAAATATGCCAAGGCTGGAGTGTGTCAGAGGTGCTGCCCTTTTGTTCCCCATGCTCAGCATGTACCTTCCAGAGATGCACAGAGAGATGCAGGCATCAGACACCAGCAATCAGACTGCACATTCCACCAGAGAAGATGGAATAGCTTGGCTCAAATGGTAAAAGTAGATCCACAGTCATCTTGTCCTTGTGATGTCAGGCTGCACGATGGGACTGCCTGCCTATTGCTCAGGGTAATTCACTCCCCAGGAAATGGAAGCATGGGCTTGGTCACTGCCATTCTCCCAAATTTCAGCAAAAGGGAGCACTGACAGCAAGAAATGCAGAGACCCCGTGAACACAAGTAGATGTGCACATCGAGAAGATACACACACATATCCCAGTCAGCACCATCCCAACTCACCCAGACACAGACACATGCATTGCACAGTTAACACCACCCACTGACAAGCACAAAGCGCAGCACAGCCGTGCCTCATGCGCAGACAGTCACTTGCTGTGTGCCCCAGAACATACAGCAAGTGCTTCCAGATGCAGAAACTGCCTCTGCTGATTTTTCTTTATTTGGAGTTTGCAGAGTTTCTTTCCATTCTCCTTTGCCTTCCTAGCAATTTTCCAGGAAGAAGATATTCTGGGGGAGAAAATAAGCTGCCTCACTTGCTGTTGTGTACCTCTTGCACTCTTATGTGGCTGCTAAATCCTGTACACAGGCGTCATGCTCTACAGACTTGTGGACATCCAAGCTGTGAAGTGTCAGAAGGCTGCTGTCAGCAATTCTGCAAAGAGAGAAGCCTCAGATCTGAACTTTGTGAAGTGCTCCAAGACTTTCTAAAGTCAAAAACATAGCACAGCACATCAGACTGTGCTTCTACTCTCCTTCCCTTTCTTTTCCTTCAGGAAAAATCCTCCCTTGTCTGCTGACAATCAAAATTTTGTTCTTTCCCTCTGGCCTGGTTTCAGAGTAAATTTTTTCTCATTACAGCCTCTCCTGGCCCTGAGGAGAGGCTTCTTCTGTTCCTTTTCCCAGGTGTCCTCCTGCTCTCACAGCATTAATGCCACTAGCCTGGGAACCACATGAGCCCATTGCATTGCAGCCATGACCAGGACAATAAGCAAAGGGGAAGTCAAACCAGAGGCTCAGGCTAGATTTCAAGGGCTGCAGTCAGAGGTTCATAAGCCTGCTGTGTCTCTGGCCATGGTCAGTGTCCTGCTCTAATCTCTTCTGGCAGTGCCTGCTCTCACTCACACCCAGGGAGGAGCTCCCACCAGCTCCTGCTGCTCATCACTGATAACAAAAGGGAGGGTCTCAGCATTGCCTCCTCCTGCTAAAGGTACCCACACTTGGCAGGAGCCCACTCTGTATGAGCTGCTAAATGCTGTAAGTAGATAATTCCCAAGTGCATATGAGTTCAGGGACTTGTGCTGATCTCACAATGTTTTCTGGGACACAAAGACAGTCAAGAAGCAACTCACCACACTATTCCAGCCTGGCACACATGCATCCTGCTGCATTGCCTCTTTACCCTCTCTGCCCACTCATCTCTTCAGCCAGGCTGGCACAGACTCGTGGAACAGTGGACAGAGGAGGTCCAGCAAGGAAACACCTGGAGGCTGGGCAGCACACAGTCACCCCAACAACCAAAGAACCCCAGGACTGGCAGTGAGATGCAAACCCAAATCCTGGCACCAAGCCATGTATTGCTATGGACATTCTGTCTAGATGCTGTGGAAAGGTCCAACTCACATCTCAGAGGTCATCCAGTTACTTCCAGCTACTAGTGCCCATGTTCTGGAACCTAAAGTCAGTGCTGCCAGCTGAGGACGTGTGATAAGCCCTTGCCAAGGGCAAGAGCCCCTGCCATTTGCTTGAACACTTCCATGCTCATGTGGACTTGTGTCCAACCATGGGCTTGATCCTCATCTTTGAGGCATTATTTCCAGCAGAAACACCAAAACCTCATAACAGTGCAGTGTTTTAGTTTTAAGATACTTCCCAACCTAGGAATTTCTCTGGAGCCAATGCTTATTTGGATCTCTCTGCCTTGCAGATATCAAGTGCACAGGTCTGCAGGTGATAACCTCAGTTCTTTCTCATCAGATGAGAAGAATTTGTCAGTCCTCAAAACACACCAAAAGAGCTGCTAAGATTAAGAGCAGTTAAAGATAACACCTAGGGTCCTCATAGGATAATCAGGGAAGATCAGGAGATTCAACTCAAAATGCTCAGAAACAGAAGCCACACTGTCTGTCTTACAGGAACTTTCTCTCCTATCTGTATTAACAGAAACTGGATGCTCTCAGTGGACCCTGCAGCAGAAACAAAACCTACTGGCAGGTTTCTGCCTTCTGAGTAGAAGGCAGCATTCAGCAGAGTACAGCATCTCCAGAGAGGCCATGGTAGCAAAGCCTCAGGCAGTCAGCCAGCAGAACACGAAGAACAGGCAGATACTGCAAACCCAGAAGAAAAAGAAAAACAAAAGCACTGGGAAAATTCATCTGATGAAAGGATAAATCCAAATGCTTAAATTCTATTCTTTCATCATCCTCGCCCCTATCCACATGATTCAAGACAGATAAATCCATACGCCCAAGTTCTATTCCCCCATCATCCTCACCTCTGCCCACATGATCTAGCACAGGTTTGCAGACCTTAATAGGACTGATGAGAGTCAAGGTACAAGAATTCATCTCTGGAAGGCATCTGCCAAGTTAGTTTGTCCTCATTTCATGCACCAGCCTGAGTAAACCCTTTGTCCATGCTCCTTTCTGCTTAGTGCAGATTTCACAACAGCCCCAAAGCACGTACCACAGAGGTTGATGGCTGATACGCCCAACAGAGATCCCCAGAGAAGGATGCAAGGGGGAGCTCAACCATCTCGCAGCAGGTGAATCAGAGCATGCAGGAAGTGAAAGATCTGCTCACGTTCCCGTGCAAAGGATAGAGCTGGAGAGGAACTTGGCACAACTGGAAAAGGAGAAATCCCAAAGCAGAAGAAGGAGGGAAGGAAGGTCCCTGGCAGGTTTGTGGAAAGGCAAGCAACCTGTCAATTAGCATTTTTACAGCGCTGAAGAGAGGGCAAGCTTTGGGGGGGCCAGCATCACACTGGCACCCAAAACATGCAGTCCTCCATTACATAGTCATGAGTAATGAGCTTTTGGAAAGCCCATTTTTGTGCACCCTTAACAGGAGAGGTAGTTCTGGACTGTCACTGGTGGTACAGGTCAGGGTCAAGGTTAACTCAGTCCCTGCTGAGCATTTTCTGATACAGACGACATCTGCATTGCCATTTGCCTCCTTCCTCCCCTGCTCATGGGTCCCCTTTGCTGGCTGCTCCAGCTGGAACAGGTTCAGAACTGTGAGGAGGGCAGATACCACAAACAGCTTAATCTGCACAGAGCAAGGGAGCAAGGAGCTGCCCCTACACAGCAGACTGATCTTTCTGATAAGGATCCCCTGGTGGGCTACAGGCCACAGCTCTGTGAAAACCTGCGGTGCCTGCCTGCTGCCTAATGGATTTTCTAAGTAATGTGTTCGAGATCTTGTTCTGTCATTTGCAAACTATCCCTTTCCCTTTGAAGTACAGTGCTGGGTCCAGCAGCAGTAGAGAGTGGAGAGTTAAACGGGCTCGTCCAGAGACCTGAACAGGAAAAGGAGACCAGAACATCTTTCCTTTCACGCAGAGCCAAAGTGAGGCAAGAATTAACACAGCTACTGCTCCTGCCAGCTGAGGCCACGCACACCCAGGGGAAAGCTGTCACTCTCCTTTGATGTTAGCAGGAGCCTCTGCTCTCTGCATATCCTGAAAAAGAAAAGCTATTTTTACCTCATCAAAAAATACATAGACTATGACTGAAGACAATAGATTAGAGCTTTTTGCTCAGGCACTACACCTATTCTAACAACATAACAACATTTACAGCTGCTGAGAGAGATGCAGCAGCACAGCAACCACTTTCTACCTCCTACTTTCCTCATGCACTACCTTTTTTGGACCATGACATGGTTTAGGCAGGTCTGTGCAATAAACACTGGGGAGCTGAGAGGGCCCTAGCAGGCTGCCAGTGCAAGGGGGAAATCAGAGACATGCTCTGAGCCTGCCTGATGTCAGCCTGGGACTAAGACACAGCTTCTGGACCAGCCTCAACCTGCCCTGGGCTCTGTCAGCACCCTCATGCTCAGGTGAGGTGCTGGAGTCCAGATAATACCATCAGGGTCTGCCCTGGTGCCCTGTGGAGAAGCTTCGTTCTCTTTCCTAGTGACACTTATAAACTGCTCCTGATTTCTGCAGTCTGTTCTGACTCATTCCCTACCTCTGCTCCAGCAGGACTAGTCCACACCTGCTTTGCCTGCCTGCATGAACAAAAGCACTTAGAAAGGGGCTTTCTGCTGGGATCTGCATGCTGGGTGGTATCACAATACAGTCCCTGTGCTGTGGCTACCATAGATTTACTGTCTTCAGCCTTAAGCCAGGCTTGCCTGGCCAGCGCTTGGGGTGCAGCCTCTGGAAGCCATGCAGGGAAAAAAGCATTGACAGAAAAGCACCAGAAGCACAGGCCTGGTAATATATCTCTGCCAGCAGATCCCTGGTGAGGACATGCAAGCAAAGCTGTCGCAGCACAGCCACCTGCTCCACAGCAGAGCTAGCGCAGCACTGTGCTGGAAGAGAAACATCATCCTGTCCACCTGTCCCAGGGCTCCAGAGGGGTAAAATAAGAAAGGTAATAACACAGGAATCAACATTTACTATCATAATACCGCAAAAGAACAACACCTGGGGCACTTCCCTTCTCCCAGCAAAGCAGTGGTGAGAAGGACAAGGCAGATACAGCACCAAGGGACCTGGTTTCAATGCCAGGCACTATCACCGGTTCCAAGGATGACCTTAGGCAAGTTACCAACGACCTAAGAAGGGCAGCAAACCCTTCCTGCCAGTCTGAGGTCAATTTAGCAGCAACTGTTTGAAGAGGCATTTTCTTTGGACTGAAGTTCTTATTACCAGCCAGAATATACCTAAACTCCCTCGTGCAAACCAGCTGACCTGATTCCCCTCCTCTTTTGCTGCCCAACAAACCCCTGACCATGCCCAAGTACTCACCCTCAGGTAAAGCATGCATGTCATCACTGCAGGAGAAGGTCAGCTCACCCTGGACAGCCAGGGTCTGCAGCTCTGATCAACCCACTTATGCTGAATGCTGCAGCCAAACCAAGCATGAGCAGGCTGGAAGAGGTTTATCAGCAGCAGGGTTGCACCCTATCACCACTCACACACCTGACTGCAAGCCAGCACAACAAGGAAGCTCCTGTCTGGAGTCTAGAGATTACGGGCTGTCCCACGTCAGGAGCTTGAGGAGCGTTGCCAGGCTGGGCACAGTGTTTAGTGAATGTCATGCCTGAGCCAAACTTCATAAACACATCTGTGAACTGTTAATGGGGAGGAACCCATGTGCATGAACGCTGCTCTTCAAATAGTACAAGGGAAGATGAAACTTCAGCAATAAAAAGCAAAATGAAACAGCTCTGTGGCCAGAACCACACTGTCTCTTGGTCTGTGCCACACAAAGCAGGCTGGGCTGGAGACAGTGAGCAGAAGACCTCAGGTTGTTCACAGGTACCTGCAGACTTTGGCTGGGCACATTCCCAAATGGAGGACACCAAGGTGGAACTGAAGTGGCAAATGAGGTCTAGTGACAGCAGCACCAGACTCTTTGTAGGGCCTAGAGCCCACTACAATACAATGAACGCGCCCCTTCCCCCCTTCTACCTGCACAGCAGACTCCTGCTCCAGCATCCCTTCAGGAGATCCTTGCTTGCAGCAAGAAGGCAAGGGGTCCACAGTGGTTGGTGCATGCCCTCTCTGAAAGACACGCAAGGGAGTCACACCAGTTGTCCAAAGGAACAGACCTCCTGGAGACCACTCCCGTCCCACCCTTTCCTTGTGCTCCAGCTCAGGGTGACCCTGCAGAGCAATGCTCCCCTGGCTGGCAGGAGCCGTCCCTCTTGCTAATGCTTTGCCTATCCCATCTTGGTTCCAGATGCTAAACCGGGGCCAGCCTGGCAAAGGACTCGGGGTGCTGCAGGTGAGCCACACAGCCTGGTTTCTATTTCCAGCTACCATTCACCTGGCCCTTTTTGCCAGTTACAGGGTCAAGAAGGCCAAGGTGCTTCCAGCCAGGCACTGGGGCCAAACCAGTGAACACACAGCCATGAGGTGATCACACCTGGAAAGGCCTGGGCAATATTTAGATAAATAACAGCTTGTGACATTTGCAGCTTCAGAGAGAAAGAAACAACTTCTCTGCCAGCTGTATCTCTCTAGGGAATTCCTAAAAAACAGCCCAGCACACCACCAGAAAAGCTTATATGAGCTGAGAGGCAGGAAAAGTAGATCAATAGAACATGTTAGGATGGCAAAATGCTTTGCATTACATAGAAATTGAGATTTTTATACTGAGCAAAGACCAAGTTTAGCATTAGAGCAAAGCAGAGTCCTTACCTCAGTTTAGGGAAAACACCTTCCCTTTGTCCAGAGTCATTCAGCACTTCCTTGGAAGTCTAGATTCCCTCTGATATTTGAAATAGAACAGACCACCTTCAGTTCAGGTAGAGTTCAAATGTTTGTTGCCAAAAGGATAGGCACTGCAACTGCTGGCTGGCACACTATATTTGTTCTAAAAAAGTGCTGCTGCTCTGAACCTACGGAGTCAGTGTCTATCAGTGCCTCAGATCCTGGTTTCTCTCCCCCCAGCCCCATAGCTGCATGTCATGAATACCTTCCCTGAAGATGGGGGAGAACAGAGCACTTTGCTTTGAGTATGTAACACACTAAAAATTTTTTTTTTCCCAGGCTATTTGGGAAGCTGGTGCAGGCTCCATCTATAAGAAAACTGGTCTCTTTGCTCCATTAATTGCTGTCCCTTGTTAATTGTAATTTCCTGAACACTTCCCATTGGTGCCTCTAATAGGTCTCATTCACTCATTACCACCTCACCTGAGGCATCTCCAAAAGTTCCCCCTATCTAACTGTAGACAGGTGAGTTGCATGTATCAGTGCTGAAAACTCATCCCTCAGAGCAACTTGCTTTACTAGCAGTTTGTCACTGTTATCTTGCCTGTGATATCTAACAGGAACATCTTGGCAGTTCTGGAGAAACCAATACTATGGGCACAACCCTGTCTGAGAAATCAGAGCCTGTGAGAACTTGAAAAATAACAAATACAACTCTAATAATTCCAAAAGCTCTTTCCATTTTCATGAAAACACCTCAAGAACTAAAGTCTCAGGCAGTTCCTTAGCACTTACCTGTTTCCAGGTAACTGGAATGATGCTGAACTGAGATTGTCTGGGTTGCTCATTCTCCAAAATTTTATTCTCTGTTCTCTCCTTAGTGACATCTGAGCATATGATCGTCACTGTAAAGGCCTCAGAGACAACTGAAGGTGAACTCAGTGTCATGTTGTACCCACAAAAGCTAACACAGAATTAAACTGGGTCTCTGCAAAGGGACATTATTTACACTGGAAAAAACAGGAATATTATCTAAAAAAAAAAGAGCAAATTCATGTTGAGAAAAAGTGACCAAGAATTACAGAGAATAATACCAAATAGCAACCTCTGGGTACCCCTGTGGGCTTTAGGGAATTTTTGCAAGCCAGGGTTCCAGTATTCTCTTATGTGCTGTTCCCTGGATGCTATAATATTTATCATACCCACATGAAAACTAATTTCTCCCTCCGCTATCCTGAGACAGCTCCTGGGATGAGGCTCAGCATCCCTGGTGCCTCTGTCCTGTTGCATTCTGGGTTCACACCTGAGATGAAACCATTGAATTCCAGCAGCAACTGCAGACAGAGTCAGGGGTGAAGAGAAGCTCTGTCAGAAATTTAGAAGGCAGAGCAGAGGTCTCTGAAGAGAACTACTCCTTCAGCTACAAAGAGTTTTGTTTTTTCAAGATACAAAGTTCTGTCTCTGACCTTTGGAGAAACTCTTCAGCTGTGTGATGATGTAGCTGTGAAGGAATGCAAGGCTCCTTCCTTGGTTTTGGTATCCGCCATGTAACCAG
Organism: Daphoenositta chrysoptera; assembly: GCA_013397915.1. NCBI lineage: Eukaryota > Metazoa > Chordata > Aves > Passeriformes > Daphoenositta > Daphoenositta chrysoptera. The sequence continues at coordinate 90,432 of VZRO01018800.1, read as the reverse complement.
AGAAGTGACTGCCCAGCACCAGGAACTTGCTGGCTGCTGCCAGTCTGTCCTCAGCTGTTCTTCCTTTCATTTAAGGGAATGAGGAGTGTAATGTGTGCAGCAGAGAACCTTAAACACATCACCTTGGAGAAGAGTAAATAACGTAACAATGGCCTGTAATATTTTGAGGAAACTCTATGTGCCTTTGCCCAGGGAAGGAAACACAGCTCTCCCTGAAGTCAGCCACTTGAGAAATGATGCCAGGATGAGTCCAGGGCTGCAGTCACTGAAGGGAGCTGCTCCTCCCTGAGCAGTACTGTCCTGGTGCAAGGACATGGATACACATGGGTTCACCTTACTCCAGCATGTCCCCTTTCTCCTTAGGGAGGAAAACACTCCCTGTGCTCCTGTCACCTGCTGAGGCTCCCAGGACCAGCTAGGCTCCCAGGTTCCAGTCAGCAAGCTGTTATCTCAGGAAATGTCAATGTAGTTTTAAAGCTGAGTCAACAACAGAAGCTGAATAATTTAAGTGTTTAGCAATTCTGCTACTGCTGCCCAGCCGTGGATAACAGCAGGTACACAGAAAAACAGTGGCGCTGTCAGGCCACTTCTTCTGGTTGGGAGAGAGCAGTAGTGATGCAGGCATAAATAAGTGGATAAGGATGCTCTGCAGAGCTGAGATAGATGCTGCAGTTCAGAGCAGGCAGCCCTCAGAACATCACACAGTTGAGGCTTTGCTTTCCTGTGGTGTTTGTGGCTTCTGGCATGGTGATTCGTGAATTCACAGGAAGTCCATAGGTGCCACTGGTGCCTTACCTCTCCGACAGCGGATGCTCAGCTTCCAAAGTGCTGGAATCATCAGCCTTGAGCAACAGAGGAAGCATGTGAGGGGTCCACACTGACATCTGCTCTTCACCTTTCCATCTGAGGAGGAGCAGTGCAATGTGATGTGGTGGGAGGGGGACAAAGATTTGCTGTACACAAATATTCCAGCCCTTGCTCTCTAGTTGCCTCTCCATCTCCTTTGTTGTTGGGGGGACAGCGGGGAAGCCAATTTACAGGTACTTCTCTCCAAATCAGTCTAAAAACCGGCATGCAGAAGCACAGAAGAAATGAAAAGAAACCCAGTGGACTGGGTTTGCAAAGCTCAGCAGCTATTTGAAATAAGAAATCTCTTCCTGTCATAGCCCTGATCTAAGAAACCATTTCGTGGTCATTTATCAGTTCAGAATTATTTAATCTGCGAGATTCCCAAAGGAAATTCAGAAATACAAATTGAATAGATCTTAAGGCTGTGTTTCTTGAACTGTGCACTGTTGCCTCCAAAGGCATGATTTTGGAGATGAAGTAGACTGCTCTCTTACTCCAAGAGATAGCTGCCTTGTACCAGCACAACCATAATTTAGTTCTTGGAGAGGAAGCAGTCGGAGCCCCAAATCAAGATGTTTCAGCAGCCTTTTGCCCCTCCCTGCACACATACTGAGCAGACAGACAGCTTCACAGCATGTGCCTCTCTGGCATCTTACCACAACTTATCAAGTGTTCTTTTTGCTCATCATTTGAACAAGCCAGGCAACACAACTGAAAATGTCATCACACTGATTTATCTTATTTATACTTATTCAAGCATAAAAACTCAGAAAGTTAGATTCTCAGAGTGAAGACATGGAAGAGATGCAGAGCTCCTAAAGGAAAGGAATATTCATGTCCCATTGTTTATGCTATGGCTTAGTACTGTGCCATCCTGGCTGCAAAGAAGGTATCTGCACAGATGAAATTGTTCAGCAGCCTCTGCATCCAGCTCTCTTATCCAGTGGACCAGAACACATCTCACCCACAGGATTAGCATCCACTGTTTGACCCCTTTTAGAGACCAGGCAGTTCTGAGAGCAAGAACCATCACCTAACACAGTCTGAATCTGAAAATTCACAGCTCTGGGAACTCAGAATTTGGCATTATGCCCACAATATGGGCCAAGGGCAAATCACTCCTTAATTACTGCTCATGGTGCAGATTTCAGCTTTCATTCAGACAGGCACCAATCTGAAAGATGTAACAAGACTCTTCTCAGGCTGCAGTTAATCCACCCCAGCTATTGATCCTGTTGGATCCACAGGTCCTGCTGTAACTGCAAGACTACAGATAACTGAGAGATGCCTAAATGTTATGCCTGTTTGGGAATCTCAAGACCAAGAGATTTCCAGCACTTGGCTGCAGTGCATGCCTGGAGGCAGCAGAGACTGACCTCCTGTGAGAAAAGATGAATGCACAGTCCCCACCTGGCAGGCTGCACTCTGCTCCTCTTGGAAAGAAATCTGCTCTGCTTCTGAGCATCAAGCCAGAGAGCAAGAACTCAGATCTTGCTCCACACTTTCAGTGTACCTTTATTCTCAGCCACCCAGTCTCTGAGGTCTGCACTGTACCTAAATACCACAGTCTGCACCAACATGATCTTGCTTTATCATGTTCAGGCAGTTTGACAAAATATTTTCTCCTTCAGTATGCAGAGGCCAACAGCACTGAGATCACAAGTCTGAGGGTTGTCTAGTGCTGTGACAGCACAAGGAATAGGCAGGGTGCTCAGAATTACCTGCTTTCCTTCATCAAACCACCCATCTGTCTCAAGTGCATATCTCCACACACACACCACCCCCCACTCCCCCCAGCCCCCCAAAGGACATCTGCTATGTGCATGTCCGAATAAGTCACACATGTGCCTGTCCCCTCAGCAGATATTGGCTGGAGATGCTAGAGTCACCCAAATGAGTAATGTTGACAGAACAGCAATGAATTCCCAGGGGCCATTTTACAGCACACAAGGAGGAGGATGGGGCATTTTGCCCAGGACACACAGCTTGACAGACTTACAGTGAGGATCAACAGCAGCCCCTTGATTGCGCTGCTGTAGCACACTACCCAACCAGACCAGTATCATATTTTCACAGTGTTTAAAGCTCAGCTTTATGTTCACTCCTGGAAATCCACTGTATCCAGCATATATGGGGCTGCAGGGGGATGGAAGAGGCATCTGAGGCCAACATCCCGAGGGTAGGCTCACTGAAGTAGTTTTGGGCTCCTAGAGAGTCAATGCTTGAAGCAGGGCTCAATGCTCAGCTCCCTTGAGAGCCAGCGGAGAGAAACGAGCATATCTAAGAGTAGAATTCAGCTGACCTATTTCCACATGTGGCATAGCATGGGAAGGACTCCCTCCTCCTCTCCCAGACTGGAGAGAGCTGAGGTGAACAGGTCACAGAGGTCTGCACCACAGTTCTCCTGGGCTGAGGCACACCATCCCCTCACAGAGCATGATGCCCACAACAGCACTGATGTGAGAAGAGCAGCCCCACTCTGCCCAACACACCCAGCATCAAAATCCCAGCCCAGAAACATCCAAATCCTCTCAGCTGCTGTTGCCATAGTAACGCCAGAGCCAGGATACACCAGCCTTTGATGTTCAGATCTGCTCAAAGCATGCAAAATGTTTAAAATGTGAAAAATGCCGTTTGAAAGCTGAGGAGCTGCGTGGAAGAGCACCTGGCTGCCCTGAAGATGGAAGGTCCTCCAGGGAGAAAGTATTAATGCTGTCCAGCACCACTCCATTTTCCACCACAGCCCGTCACTACCAGCATGCTGCTGTTTCTGTGCCCCAGCTCACCCACTTAAAGGAGTTTAATATTTAAGATCAGACAAGTGCCATTTCACAGGGTAATTTGGGTTATTAATAATAAAAAAAATCCCCCTTCCCCCTAATGATAAAAAATTGGATGCTGGTACTCCACATTATCAGTGCTGGGAGCTGAGCCCCGTGAGAGTGCTGGCCCCAGAGTCGTTCATGGGGAATTGGTAAGGGATGAACAGCCAGAACAGCCAGCAGAGCCAAGTAAGATGCAGCACAACGCGGTCTCCATCTTCCATTGCATCACAGCAGAAAGGAGGAAGTAGTTCCACATGACACACAAGTTGTCAAACCACAGAAGGAGCTGGCTGTCTCATCCCCTCTCCAGAAGCACACAGAGATCCCCTGCATGGCAAGGACACCTCTGAGCTTATGACTGCACTATTGCTTACCTTACAAAATTAACACTCTTGTAGCATTTAGCACTATGATTTCATGAGGATTCACAAAAAACCAGTGCTGTCAGTGCCAGGAAAGGCTTGACATTGACCCTGCATCCACCCACCTAACTGAGCCGCCAGGTCATGGTGGTTCAGTACAAGCCAAGAAGCTCTGAAGTGTGGGGGCAGAGAGAAAGATTTGAAACATTTGAGGGAATTTGCTTTACAATATGAAACACAGAAACCTGAAGTAGTTTCCTGCTTCAGAGAGTAGTCTCTCTTCTACATAGAGAACATGTGTCCTGCACTCTGGCTGTTCCCACCACTTTCATTTTAAGATTCAGCCTACTCCACAGCTGCAAAGTTTCCTTGTATTCTTTTGCCCTCTTGCTAAACTAGTGATCCCATATGCAGAGTAAGAGGAGGCAGCCTTCAGCAGACCACAGAAATGCTACAGAGGACTCTGGGAGGTGGGGAAACAAGGGGCCTGAAAGAAACTGAATGCAATTACCTAAGAAAGAATTTTGCTGAACAGAAGAGTCAATCCACACACACAAACACTTTATTGTGAAAAGTATCATAGCATCTTTGACAGCAACTATAGAGGATGCTGGACACCAGGCTCACAAGGGCAGTTCAACCTAAAACTTTTTATTTCCTCCTCTTAACTTCTTGAGGGAGCCTAAGTATCTGCTTTACAGGGACTACTAAGGCTGTGCTTGTCTGTGAATAGAATTAAACAGTAAAGAAACCCTATTTCCTCTTTTGGCTTCTTCAAGTTCTTTTCAACAGAAAAGACGAGCCATTATCACCTGCCAGCAGACAGAGGTTCAGAAACCATTTTGGCAAGGTTGCCCACTGTGGCAGATATGTGAGAGTACCAGTTCTATTACAGCTGCCTTGTTGTGTTACCTGCTGACCATGGTTTGGAACATGGACCTGCTGGAAGCCTCCAGCATTTTACTCTGTCCTCCTACTTTATTGAAACCCTTAGTGCCTCTTCAGAGTCATAAAATTCTCGCAACATGTTTGCATGCATGTTTATTCATGCTGGTCTTTAAAAACATAGCCAAAATTAGGACCTTGTTTTCATGGTTGGGCATTTCAAGAGATTCCTTGATTCTTTGTTGTTTCTTGGCACCTCCCAATCAGATCACTGGCATGTCATATACTTCTTTTAACTTAAATGTAAAAATTACGTGTATCTATTTTCCAGGCATTTTTTGTCATTAAAAAAGCCTAATATTATCCCAGCAACCTGCTGGCAAATCTTGGCAGTAAACAGCAGACAGCTTGAGGCTGGGGAGCTGACTGCAGCAGCTGCAGCTCCAGAAAGAGGACAAAAATCATGTTACGTGCTTCATTTGTGGTGTTTGTTTTTTTCTCCAGAAATCTCCAAAGAACAGTAAAGAAAACTCTGAAGCCTCTTCCTCTTCTGATCTCTTTTTTTTTTTTTTCCCCTCAGTGTTTTACAATAGGTTCTTACTGTCGAGAACAAACTACAGGTTCATATCTTATTACTGTGCACTTTCTCCAGGCAAAATGCTGCATTTATTCCTAACAAAACAGACAAAAACCATACCACCTCTGCAGAGACAAAGTCTGTTCAGACTAAAGCTCTCAATATGTAATACCTCTTCTCAGTGATGAACCTTATCTCCAAGTTTCAAGAGGAAGTTGCATCACAATTGCAGCTGTGAGCAGAGCCTCTCAATCAGCTGCTCCAAGTGTCTTCACAGTTTTCTTAGCTCCAAGGCATGACTTTAAAGCAAAGATAATTAGTGAAAGCTGTCGACTCCTCTTCCCAAATATCCTCAATTTACTCACAGTGTCTGTCTATACAGGAAAGGCAAAATAAATGTCCCTCATTGACCTTCTGCTGAAGATGATGGTGGTGCCACACACTGTGCTGAGAGGCCCTGTAGGCAAGTGCTGCTGATCCCTGTGAAATGTTGTCAGGAGACAGCAAATACTGCTGCCTCACATTTTGAATGGAGAGAAGGTGTTTTCTCTATGCCTTATTGAACTGCTTCTGGCTTTGGAGGACTTCCCAGACAGGTCTGAGAAGCACATCTCACCACTGACAGGGATGAGTTCACAAGTTTTGAAAAGTAGTTTTGCTGATTCAGTACTGGTGGGCAACAGATATTTTACACTTTTGCCCTGTGATACTGCAGCTCCTCTTACTGCCACTTCAGCTCTGCAGCCATTTGACAGCAGGCTGACAGGAAGCATTTTTTCCCAGTCCTCACAGAAAGAGGGTCAGCCTGCTGACCATAGTGCTGCTCTTTAACAGGAGCACATTGCTATGCATCAGTGCAGTGGCACGTCCAAGCTGCGTGTAAAGAGAACTGCCATGCCACACTCCGCTAAGCAATTCTTGCTTGGACCAAACCTACTGGCACTGTGAGCTAAGATGATTCTGCCAGGAAAAGAGCTGAAGAATGAAAAAGCATAGAAAATTAAAGCCTTAAGGACAAATACCGACCCCATGCAGGAATCTCCTAGCGCTGAAGCCTCCCCGTGCCATAGCCAGTGTCCCACAGATGCCCCTTCTCTTTCAGCATTAAAGATGGGAAGAACTATAACACTCCCCACTGCAGTAAGGGCAACTCTAAATTCAAAAGCCAATTCAGTAATATTTACCTTTCTTAGAACTCTCTAGCAGCACACCACCACCTCCCTCTAGTCTACTCTCTATTCCCACTGTTAGCCTGAGAACTTTCATTCACCATAAGGGAAATGGAGAGGCAAAATAAATAAAAAAACACTCCAAAATAAGAGAAACTCCATGCAGAGATTCACAAGTCAAGAACACGGAATTATTAAAATTTAGCATCTTATTTAAGGACATGCTATTTACTACTATAATCAAATCCATGGAAAGGATTTACAGTAGAATATTATTGATTCAAACAGCAGCGTGAGAACCTACAAGATATATGAGTATGGTTATAGCACACAGTAAAATCTCACACTTCAGTCATCAGCAGAGTACAGCTGATTTCCAGGCAGACCAAAGAAAGACCTTTTACTCTTTTCCTCCATATTCAGATAAATGGAATAAAGAGCTTGGTACACAAGCAAGTGTATTGTTAAAGCTGAACCTGTGTTTCCATCACCCCACACCTGTCACACCCACCAAACAGCACATTCTTATAGTATTTATCTTATTCTTTGATTGGCGTTGTAATCAGCAAGTCCTGGGAAAGGCACAATGCTCCTCATTCCAGGTATGGCATCATGAAGGAACTAAGTGGACTCAGTACACTGCATTTCCTGCAGAGTATCTGGACACCTTAGTTTGCTGGAGAAATGACACCATAAGAAGGTGACAATATTTATTATTCGTTTGCAGAGACTATCACACTGGTTAAAAATCAATCACAGTTTATATTCTGCAAAGGGTTTCAGCATGCTATTCTCTGCATTTCCCATTTAAAAATTCCAACACAGGCACATGAATGCACCCTACAAACCCTGCAAAGTCCTGTCACCACAGTGTAGTGAAGGACCATAGCCTTCACTTCTGCTTGCTATCTTTCTGGAGTACCTTTTCTCTTAAACAGGAATCTCCCTGGTCACCTGGCCACACATGCACAAACATGCGTGTGCACACTCTCTCCTTCCTTCCTTATCTCTGTATAAATATAGAAAGCTCGTCTGTTTTCTGAATGCTCCCCTGCTGCTGCATTCTCTCCTTCTTCCTCCCAAGACACTTCAGTGAATACCTGCTGCTTTGTCTCTGCTATAGATTTTGCACTGACAATGCAACATTTTGAAGCCGTAGATTTAACACAGTCCCCTACATTTGCAGCCCCTACAATAGAGATGTATGGCTCTGGCTTAACATTTCACCCAGTCAGCAAAATCTGGTTTGCAAATAGGAAGGGAGCTTGCATTTTTGCTGCTGCTTGGAGAGTTGAGGCTCAAAACATGACATAATCAACTGTGAAAGAAAATGTGAATTTTCGGATGGTTCTGTCATGCTGAGAAGTGCCCTCAGAGAGGGAAGGTGTCAGGAGCTTCCCTGCACCTAGGAAGCTGCCCTTTACTCATCGAAGGTTTTAACAAAACCATCTGGTCTATTCAATCCAGAGCTAATGCTTTCAAAACCTATCCTCGTGGCATTTTGAGAGCTGGAGGTGAGGACTGCAAGAAAGATGTAAGTAGGCCAGGGAACCCAGAAATCTCTATCATCCTTGATCCATCCTTCCATCACACCACCAGTGATGCTGCACCTTTCCAGACCACCAAAGAGAGGTTACATTTCTGAAGAACCTTGACACACTTAGACAATTAAAACAAATTAGCATAATTCAGACTGAACTTCTAATTTTAGCACACTGTAAATCTGCTTTCCTTTGAGCTCAGATCTAGCTTGCTGTGCCTCAGCTTCACCAGACTGCAGGTGGCTTTCTATGGTGGATAGACTAAGTACACCAGGCTGTCACGTGCAGGACTTTTATGAAGGCACCATCCTTTGTGATCATCCGCCTGAAAGCATTTCCTCCAGGCAGGGTTCATCCCTGCCTTCAGCCAGTGCCCTCCTGGGGCAGATGTCCTGACCAAGTTGCCAGGCACAGGGGACAGGGCATAGCTTGAAAGAACTTGCTCCTGAAACAGATTTCTGGATGCTACAAGGTTTCAGATACTGCTCACCTAATTTCAGCACAGTGGGCTCACCAAGCACATACAGATGCTGTTATTACCTGAATAATTTAAGAGACTGCAGAGCAGCAGTGCAGAACAGCACCAACATCCTCCCAGTGCTTTCTCTCACCAGCAAATCCCTGCAGCAGTGGATTCTGCTCCTACCCAACATCCCCCATATCCAGATGCCCATATTCCGCTCCTGTTCACTCCACCCCATCACGGGGAAAGGACACAAAGTAGCTCTTGTGCTCTGAGACTCTGCAGGCGACATTGTCCTTTCTCCTGCTGATGAGCTCCAGTTTGCAGGTAAGATACCAGCACAGCTCCCAGCAGGTAGTGAAGACCCAGGTGGCTAACAGCCAGCCGTGTCACATCTCTGGCAGGAGCTACTGCCCCTGAATGCAAGAATCGAAGTAGCCTAATCCAGCGATGGTACAGTGGCCAGATATCCATGGGAGCAGGACACAGTGGAGCCCAGAAGTCTACTTATCACGAGGTTGTTCTGAGCCATGTGCAGCTGGGTCTGCTGAAATACTTTGCCCTCCTTCCGTCCATCACTCTTTTCTCTGCATCCTCTCTAAAACCAGCACAAGATGAAGGCTGCTGCAAAGTAACAGCCATTTGAAAGGATGCAGGCGAGCAGAGAGAACAGACCCAGTGGCTGCTCCTTGGCAGCACTCCAGCAGCGATTTCTCACCCCAGTTTCTCATGTGCTTATTGCGTAATTCTGACAGAGGTGTCTTGATTTTCTATCTCAGAATCCTAAGCTCAGACCACCCTGATGTACCCTACCAGTGAACAGTCACACAACAAGCACAAGCATGGTCACTCTATTATGACTGTTCAACTGTCCTTCTAAGGAATCATCTGTAATTGCTCCTCTGTCTGATTGAGTTTGTGGCTCTTGGTCCAAACCCTTCCTGACTTGTTCTAGTTACCACATTTCCCTAGCTTCCTAAGGATGGAAAAATTAATCCATATAAAAGCATTCTCATCAGCATCCTCCACGTCACCGCAATCATCTCAGTGCTGCCTCTCCCAAGTCACCTCACACACCTCAACTTGGAGTTTCTTCTGACAGTTGTTATCAGCCATTTAATTGCCCACATTTATCCCTTATCCATGCTAGAATATAGGAAGGGGGTAACTTGATCCTCTGTCCTCCCTTAGCTCTTTCCCACCATTTCATTCCAGCTGGAGGAAGAGCGCTCTCTGCCAAATGGAAGGTCTCCTGCCAAACGGAAACACCTTGCCCTTGCTTTCCCACATAATTCAAACCCACTCTCACAAATTTCTTGTCTCCCCTTTCCAAAGCACCCTCCCAACCTCTCCTGGCAGGATGTGTTTCAGTGTGTAATCTTCAGCACTAAAAGATTTCCTGCTGCAGCATGCAGAAGCAGTACTGCACTAAGGATGGGCGCCAGACTGTACTGTGGAGATCCATGAGCCCTCAGGCTGGTCTGCATTCTGTTTCCAGGAAACTACCAACTAATAAAAGCCAAGGAGTTTTATGCAGGGAGTTTCTCATTAGGGATCACTTACGATTCAAGAATGCATTGCAGGAGGTGCTCTACAAATCCATAACAAGAGACTGTCTTACCCTTGAATACTTGTGAGACAAAGAAAGTAGGCAGAAGCAGAAAGAGAAGAGGTTTGTTCTTCATTGTACCCTCCCTGCCCCCCAGTCAGAAAAAAAAAGGAAAAAAAAAGTTAAAAAGAAAGTGGTAAATTCAGGCAGCCTTGTTCATTTGTTCTTTAGATGCCCAAGCAAAATTTGCTCTGAATGTACGCAGGGGATGTATTGCACCTTTCATACTAATAATTTAAACACTGATAGGAATCATCATAAGAATTTCCCTTCAAGATTTTGGTTATATTGTTATTTAATTATATAGCCCTGGTTATGCTGCACACAGAGTATGCTCTCACATGTGCACTTGACGAGTTCTTTGGACATTATTGGCACTACTGCTGTTACTGAAGTCCTCTTGCTATTTGCTGCATAGCACTCTTGTCATAGACGTTTTAGAGGTTCCAGCCTCCTGCTCCGTGAATCCTGTATGCCCACTGAGAAGCACAGCTGGAATTTACATCTTTGTAGAGAGGCAGATGAAGGTGTCTGCCCCTGTTTATGCTTGACTATATATTTGGCTGAATTTTGTACCAGAATAAGTACACGTCAATAGGAAGAAAGATTTTCATAGAAGTACTAACTTTTATTTATTAGTCTCAGTCAAAGCATGTCAGGTTACAATGCCACCAGCCATCGATTGTGGGGGCACCAGGTACAGCTGCAAGTTGCTTGTAGATGTATGTTTGAGACAAAGGGCAAGCCAAGTGCTCTGGGCCCCAGTTTGGGGGTTGGACAGTTTTGGCGTTTGGGCCCTTTCTAATAACCCGTTTGGTGAGCTCTGCCAATGTTTCCAGAATTCCTGGCAAGGGATTGAGTCCATTTTCTATCTTTAATACGTAACTACAGTAAGTCACATGCAACTCAGAAAGGACTCAGTAACTGTGTTCATATAACAAGCTACAGAGCTGCCTCATAAACAGTGTCAGAACATCACTTTTCCACAACGTGTTTTGCTGCTGCCCACTGACCCTGGCAAAGACAGGACTGTGTCTTTGAAGTGCTCTGCATGACTTCCCAGTGAGGCCTTCCTGCCGAGGTAGCCTTACCACAACTGCAGGGAAAGGAAGGAAGTGTTCTTGACTATGACTGCCTTTCAAAACCACAAAAAAGAGACATACAGCTGCATCCAAAGCACAGATATCATTCCTGTCAATCACTACTTCTCTGTCAGTGCAGATGGCCACATCGGAAACTCCACGTGCAGCACTGCAGCAATGACAGAATGCCTCTGGTCCCCTGTAAACTGCCCATCTAAGGAAAATGCACATAGACTTGAAGCTAGGATCCTGCAGCAGGAACAGCAAGAAGCCAACCCAGATGACGCTTGGCACATTTTCTAATGGCAATGAACTTCTGTTAATTCACACTCTGCTTTGCTCACGTCTGCTCTCTGTCACACCTTCCTGTCAGCAGGGCATCCTCAGAAGTCATTAACACACAGCTCTGGTAAGTCCTCACAGTTCAGCACTTGCACTAAATGTGGGAACACACAGGACTATTGAACGCTTGCTCTCTGGGGTCATCCTAAGATTGAGACAACCTCCAGCCACCCTGCAGAACACACAGAGCAGAAACACTGTTCAGGACATGCCTGGCTGTTTCATGTGACAGCTCCACCCAAAGCACAAGTATGGCTGGGCTGGACAGGGAGCACGGATGAGTGACAAGACACTGTTCCTTAAATCCTTAATGCAGCCCCTGTCAAATGAAAGCTCAACTGTCATCATCTTGAGTTACAAAGGTTGGGTGCAGGGAATAATGGAGGAGCGACAAGGTTATACATATGGACTGTCCTTGTGCCAAGAGACAAACAAGAGGTACAGAACACAAAAATGGACAGTACAAGGTCAAACAGGTTATTATATGCACTTAATACAAAACCCAAGAAATTGGTATGGAAACTGGAAAGGAACAAATACAATCGTAGTCCAAGGAGAAGGGTTTTGGGCTACACAGCGTTAAATAACAGAACTCACTGCCTCCAATTATCACAGGATACAAGGTTCTTGCAGGATAAAACCATGCAGTTCATGGGACACATACAACCACACAAAAATTCCAGGAAATGCTAAAGGATACTAAACTGAAGACATAATAGCTCATAACAGCAGCTCACATGGCATGGGATGAGAAGAAATGTCTTCTGAGGCCATAATCTCCTTCCTTCTGGCCATCTTCTCTGTTTTGTGTCATGCTAGGACTTCCCTGGATCATAGGTCATGCCTCTACTAACTTTCACTGCAGCTATGCTTGGTGGGCTCAACCAGAAAGACAAGACACTGATACCCTGCACTGTACAAACATCAAGCCCATGTCTGCATACAAAGCAAGATACAGCTGGCAGGCACTGGCAGAGGAACAAAAGGAGCCAGTGACACCACAGTGGTTTCAGTACATTCCAACAGCCGGTGCAAGGGCCTTTGGCATGGACACGACACAAGTCCCATGCAGGCTCACAGGGCACTAACAGACACTGACCTAACATAAATCAAACTCCCACAACTGCTGCAGCAAAACGGAATGAGAAATTCCAATACATCCTGGTAGGCCTCTGCTTGGCCCCAAGGACACTTGCACAGGAAAAACACTATCACTAGAGACACGGAGGTTTGGGGGCAGGGGCTAACAAGAGAGAGCTGGCCCAATAGAAAAATGTCCTGATTTGGTGGTTCTTCACATCAGATCCCCTTCACAGCCCTCTGGCAATGTGAGAGGCAAGCTGCTCCATCAGCTTCCAGTACAAGAGGCCCTGCAGGGAACAGCCATGGACCTGAAGGCACTGAGCAATTATTATCACTGCAGAAGGAGGCATCTGATGTGACAGTGTGGCAGCTGAATGACCCCCCTATCTAACTCCCCAGCTGCTGCCTGCAGACCTCACATCTGTCCTGATGTGTCCACTGATCTTCCCTTGATGAGCTTCTGTCTGTGGACACAGACCTCTCCAGGCTGTCCTGGCCTAGCCTTAAGGAAAGTAAGGCTCTCCTCAGTACTCTCAGGGCCCAGCTACTAAGACGGTCCAACAGCAGAGCTCTGCTGTGAGGCTCCAGCCCACAGGGGCACATGGAAGTCTCCAACTCTTTGGGTAAAGGCAGAGGAGGAGCCCATCTAAGAATTCCTGTATCATAACCTCCTATCAGGTATATCCTTGATTATCCTTGGTTTCACCTCTCTCCTTTCTGCACTGGTGCATAGCACATACACCCTCAGACCCTGCTGTGAGAAGAACATTCAGATTCAAGAGGTCTTCAAGGGGCAGCAAAGCTATCTTAGCAACATGCCCACTCCTGTGGGAAGCTGGCAGCAAGAAAAAACTGTCAGTGACTTTCCAGAGAGGAGCTACAGCTCGAAACAGCTGGCAGATCCTAGGCTCCAGCATGTTGGTGTCAGCAGAAGGGACAGACACCTCTTCGTTGCCCCTGATCCCCCTCATCTGCTGCCAGCAGGGAAGGATGACCCATGTCCCATTCACAAATATAGCCTGCCCTTAGGAGCAGCAGAACCCACAGTCCTCTGCACAAACATGCCTTCTCTGTTAGGGGTCTGCTCCCGCTATGCCCTGGTTTCAGTGTTCTGGTGCAGATTAAGCAAGGGATGGAGTGGACATCAAAATTAGTCCTTCACTAGAGAAAGGGTTGGGGGTCTCTTGTCCCTGAGCTCTGAATGCAAAAAAGCGATTGTGGGAAATGGAAGGAAGCTAGAAACCAGCAATTTTATCTTAGAGATCAACTCTGTTATGGGGCTGAGTAAGTCTATTAAGCTGCCTTGATAAACCCCTCACTTCCCTTTCCCCTTCATTAGGCTTCTTTACATCTGCGCTCCCTCCCTCCCCCCGCTCCCCGCAGGCTGTCAGGATAAACAGATTTCTGGTCCCAAAAGTTGTCCTCTGATTGACAGACTGTTTCTTGTGCTGACTGCACTCAGGTTTGTACAGGGACCAGGCTGCCCCTCTGTCATTCTCTCCCCACCCTCCAACCCCCCCAAACAGAAGCAGCACTCACTGTCACAACCACAGGCATCTAGATATAGGGCTGCTTGCCCCAATGCCACTGACCTTTTTCTTCCGGTCCCGAGAACGGTTCCTGCGCTTGCGATTGGATTCTTCCTTCTCTTTCTGCTCCTGCAGAGCCTGAGCCTCAATATCTTTGATTTTCTTCAGCTGCTTAGCTGCTTGAGCCATGGCTGGTCAGACTGCAGTCCCCTCCAGAGCTCACACCTGCACTTTTGGTGCAGCACCCTCCAATTCCTGGCCAAGGAAGTGCGTTCCCCTCACTCAAATGCTGTTGACCCAGATGAGTGTGAAAGCAGTAATGAGAGGAAAATTGAAAGCAGTCAGTAAGCCCCAAAGGACAGCCAATGTCTCCAGGCAGTTGCTAGATGCAGTCTGGGACACCTTTATAAACCTTTAATAATCCCAAATCCAGCTGTTCCAGAGGTTCTGTGCACCATTGCAGAAGCCCCTGACTGTGCTGGCACATCATGCAGAAGCCTTCTTGTGGGACAGGACACTGGATTGGTGCTCTCTCCCTCACTGTTTCTCCTGCAGTATAAGAAGAGATGCAGGCAGTCAGCCACAGGAAGGAAAATAACTCCCAGCAATTAATGCATGATGACAATAGAAAAGCAGTGAAAAAGGAGGCCGCTGCATTTCATCCGACTCCTGAGTTCTCTGTAGCAATGCCTGAAGAATGGTAACCTGCACGTATTCAGTCAGGGGCTTTACCACTGCAGTGCTGCTGAGGCAGGCACATATTCCAGTCTCTCCAATTCTCTTCCTCACAGTCAGTCTCTGTGCAGCAGCCGCATCACTCACTCACTCTCCGGGTTACGATTCCATCTTCCTTCAAGGGGAGCAATAGGGAATGGCTGCATCGGTTAGCAGGCAGGAAGCATCTCTGCTCAGAAAACAGACGATACTGCAAAGGATGTGCCAAGCACTGGAGCAAAGTGCAGCTTAGCAGCATCCTTTCCTCCTCGCATCTCTCCGCTGAGTGAGCAGCAAGAGGAGGGGAGGGATCTTAGCTGTGAACAGGAGACAGAAATGAAGGTTTCAGTCTGCTCTTTACACAGCAGCAATAAAGTAAACCCAAGCCACCAGCTCCTGCCCACCCAGGCATCACCAGAGCTCAAACCCTCTCTGAGAATACTTAGGCAAGACTCCCAGAGTGAACCATCCCTTCTCCACACACAGCCCTACATTTCACCTGCAGCCGTCTTCCAAAAGCACAAACAATTCCATGTTGGAACCCAGGTATCAGGCCTGGAGGAGTAACTTTGGTTCCTGCACAGACACCAGTGTGTATGGGGGTCAGGATAAAACTGGGATGGGGTGGGCTCTTTGGTGGGGACCGCACCATCACCTGCAGCAAAGTGTGCTTATCTGTTCAGGCACTTCTGAACAGCCATGCCTTTATCAGCTCAATTCTTGTTCCCTGGAAAAAACATTGCCTAGGTGCAAACCCATGGGCAAAGCACCCATGGGAAAACTATCTGCACAGGTGGAAGCTCTGCAAATGCTGCACTTTTCTGGAACCAGCTCCCCAAATTCTAGGCAGTAATGGTCCCTTTTTGTTAAAAGATAGCAAAGCAGGGATTAATGTCAATTCCTCAGCAACTACCCAACAGTCACAGGTTATTTAGACTGGCAAGAAGCTGAGGTGCAAACTTAATTGTACAGACACTGTAGGTCACTTTTTTGCTAGAGTAGGTTTTCTTGCATTTTTTTCCCTTTGTTTCTTTTCCCTTTGAAGTTCCCCCAGTTCTTTTGCTTCATAGACCAAGGAGTGTTTCCTAAAATCAGGAAAAAAGACTGGTGCATCATACAGTTTTTAAGGAATATGATGACTGATAACATACAGAAGGTCCTAATAAAACATGAAGAATAGGAAATTATAAAATTTTACAACGTGTTTCCTAGTACAACTTTAGTTTTGTGTATTTTACCCACATAAATAAATAATACACTCAAATCTAGATACAGCTGCACATCTTTTTATAGCAATATTCTGTCAATGCCCATTAAAAAATTACAAAATTAAATAGAAGCTGCAGAGTTAAAACCCTCCACAGACAGAAGGGAGCTGGGAGCACAAACGGACAATCACCCAACTGAGCCTCCTCCACACGAGTCCTTTGCAGGCCATATGAGGCTGAAGAAACATTACTGTTGTTCAACAGTAGGCACACAGGAGGCAGTTGCCAAAATTAACCATAACATGCTGGGAGCACTTCACTTCTGGATGTTGAACTTTGCATCCTAAATCAGCTCTCTGCTAGCCTGCAATTCTTTCTGTGGAATTTCCTATTTTTTCAAAACAGGGAACTCAGGAATGACACCAAGTTCTGCTATATGCAACAGCCTCGTTTCCCACCAGATGCACTCAACCAGTCTGGGCATCAACTGCACAGTGCCAGGGGCCACCCTCGGCTCCTTGTATGACATGCAAGGACGTCTCAGCCTTTGCTCGAGTACTGCCTTCCAGGTTCTAAGGCTTAAGCAGGGTCAGACTTCAGAATCCAGGCCCACTCCGTGCCAGGGCCTGCACACTGACACCCAAGGGACGGCTTTGCTGCACTCCGGCTTTGGCACAGGCATTTTTTTTCCCCCGATGTCAAGAAAGCGCGCTGCAGAAGCCCCACGGCATCAGTCAGCAGGAGCACCCGCCCTCTGCCTGTCTGCGGCAGGACACAGCCTCCACCCACACACAGATCCCACCTCTTAACTCCTAATAAGCCGGAGCAGAGTGAGCACATGGCAGGAGGAGGCAAATGACCTGGAACAGATGAATGAGATGCTGAGGCCAGTCAGGCTTTGCATGCCCATAGCTTCGGAGGACACTGTGGGCATGCAGTGGAGATGCCTCAGCTGCTAAAAAGCAAAATTCCTAAGTTTGATCTGGGAACAAGGAGCAGAGTCCACCAGCTCCGGGCAATTCAAACAGCTTGTTGAGCCTAGGAGTCTCCTGGAAAGCTTTTTATTTTGTCACTGCTGCTTTTAACCTGCTAACGTATTTGCTGGCTTATGCATCAGGCACTGTGTTTTTTCGTTTTCTGCAAAGTGAGAAGCATGTGAAGGGGAATGTGTGAGACCTCAGTTATCTTCTCTTTTCCTGTTCCAGGTGGCCTTATGCAGTGTTACCAGATGCTCCTGGAAAAAAGGGCTGGAAAAAAAAGCAGCAGCATTAAAGAAAAGGGACATTTAATGAACTCAGAGGGTGGAGTTGTAAAAGCCATCTAAGAAAGAAGTTACTCACAAAACCAGCCTGGAACATGCTATTCTAAGTTAACATCACAGCTCAGAACTTACGGCTCAGAAGAAGTCAGAGTTTTGCAAGTGCTTTGAGTGACCATAAGGGAGACATTTTTCAGAGGAGGTGCAAGTCTCATGAACACGGGTGTAACTAGCTGCCAAATCAAAGAAGGCCTCATCCCATGGGCAAGCTAATCTGCAAGTGCAGACTCTTTGACTAGTTGAGTGGCCATTCTTGGAGTCTGGATATGCTTAGGCATAGCTAGCCTAATGTTCTTCACCTTTGCCTTCAGGCTTATACCTGATAAAGCCTCCAGACATGTTTACTTGGATGCTTGGCTGCCATTCTGTTTAATGCACAATGAGGCACTCATTCAAACAAAAATAATGAAAATATTCTAATGATTCTACAAAGAAGCACAAACTGCGTATAGTGAGGCTGGAAGGAATCTCCCACGTACTAGCAGGCAGACAGTTCAGGAGGCAGCTCTGTATCACCACAGAATTGCATTAGCATTGTCTGCCCTTTGCTTTAGGTGACCCCACTGGAACAGGGGTTGGAGCAAATGACTGCCAGATGTTCTTCCAACATCACTCATTCTGCAATTCTGTGATACATGAAGGGACTGCACATGCTGGCAGAGAAACTCTAGACAGAGGTACTAGCATGGGTTGCCCAGAGAATTTGTGGTTGCCCCATCCCTGGAAGTGTTCAAGGCTAGGCTGGATGGAGCTCAGAGCAACCTGGCTAAGTGAAAGGTGCCCCTGTACACAGCAGGGGGTTGGAATTGGATGACCTTTAAGGTCCCTTCCAACCCAAACTATTCTATGATTCTATGGTTTGGGCCCAGTCTCCTCCTCTGGAGGCCCTTAAAGCACGGGGTCACTGGAATGCTGGAAAGGGGTGCTGAAGGGAAGATGAGATGCAGAGAACTTTTCAAAATACTGTTCCTGGCCATAGCATTGATCCTAAACCCCTGTCCCTGTGGCCCGGTGCATTACTGCATAACTGATCGTGACTGGAAAACCACTAGACACATGTATTGCAAAATACCACTAAGCCCCTGCCTGCCCACAAAACAGAGAAGAGAATTAGCTAGCAAGACTTCAGATGGTCCCAGGTTCAGACTTCATCTGTAAATCAGAGGGATTATTGATCTAATGCACTTCAGGTATAGCCTGAAAGACACCAAAAGCATCATCTGCCATCCCCAGAAAAGGAAAGTGCACTTGAGTAGATGAATAGCTTTTACCAGTGCAGCTGAGAGAGATACTTGCACTTTTCTAGGGCTAGAAATGTTTCCCTGTTCAAACTCATTTTCCTTATCACCCTACCTAGAGCAATATTGTATTCTTCAGACCCTGACTATAACACAGTTATCTGCAGCTGTACCTAAGTTGTCAGAGCTTCCAGACAGTGCTACCCCATAACATCACAATTCCCTTTCTATCTTCCTTCTGCACCAACATTTGCTGCTTGAACTTGCTGAGCCCTGTGCAGAATCTGTGATGAAGGTTCTTGTGGACAGCAATCAGGTTTCCAAGCAGATCAAAGTGCCTGTCTCACAGCTGGATAGACAGAGAGCTGATGAAGGGTGTCCGCAATGGCCTCTAAAGACACTGTGTTTTTCAGTGCTTTCCTTTGTCACCAGCCTTTCAGCCATCACCTGCTGACCCCTTGCTGTATATACCCAGGCAGTTCTGATCACTTTCTGAAGACCAACTTCTGTGATTTGCTTTGGTCTCAAGGGCATGCTCACTAACACAATGCAAAGGAGGACAAGGACACTCCTAAAGTAACTGCAGTCTTGCCTACTTCAGACTGCAGAAGATTTTTATCAGAAGGGAACACATAGCAACTTGAACCTTCTCCCCTGGAGAATAGCTCCTCCCAGCAGGACTGACTGAAGCCCTGGTTCAGGAAATCTGCTGACCAGTAACATTTCAGTAGTTCCTATGTGACACCCTTTTTCCTTTCCCCCAAGATGCCAGGGAAGATTTAAACCCTACCAAATTCTAGGTTCAGAGTTGTTGTCTTGGTACCTCCCTAGCTGCTAGGCTTTGAAGTGATGCTTAACTCTCTGATGGGGGGAAGCAGCATGCCAACTGAATGGTCTTTGTCCCCAGTGGTAGCTGGTTTTTAAAACATCTGTCTTGAATTTTGATCACATGATTTAAAAGTCAAGTTACCTGGAAGTAGGTAACTGCCATACACATAAGATTGTCCTGAGCAGGGGCTTATGCTTAGGACATTCTCAGTTAGGAAGCATTTGGCCTATGACTGATACCAAGCTTCTATGTGCTGTCCAGTGTATGGTTGGTAAAAAGGGACCCTAGAGATCTGCTGCAGATAAACAAAAACTCATTGTCTTCACCATTCATGCAGGACTCAGGACAGGAGAAGTGGGAAATGGACTCAGTAATTTCACTTAACTCACCACATAATTTTTTTCTGTCCAACAGGGATTTTTATCTTCTTTGGAGAAGTTGTTTGGGAAGTATCTGGAACTGCAGATGAATTCTTGTTGCTGTTTGTTCCTGTTGGGTAAAATGGGGAAACAGAGGATGACAGAGTTTCAGTAAACACTTTCTCCTTTAGCTGAAAGGTACCATATGCATATATTGGCCAACGTGTTAGTAGAAATTTTTCAAGAATTTTATTTAATTATTTGTCACACAGCACCATATTTATCACTTTTTCCTTGAAAATTGATTACTTGTACTATGATAACTCTCTGTTACCTCAATCACATACTGGTATTCTACTATGTGACACAAATGACAAACATACTGACAACAGTCACTATCTAGAGTTCACAGGGCAAAGTATTTGGCAAGGGAGAACAAACTAATACTGACAGAGGAACCCTTAGGAAAATTAAGACACAAAATAAACAAGGTCATTATGTGCCCGTTTCACATACAGAGCTATCCAACAGAATAGAATCTCCCATAACGAAGGAAGCTCAGAAACAAATTCCTGACTCTGCAAGGTACTGCAGCTCTTTCAAGGGATTAGGCAGGTAGCTGGAGTCCTGCCTTGCTCTAGGTGAAAAATCAATGTTTGGTGAAGTTGCTGAGATTCTCTGTATTTGGGGCAAAAGAATTTTACATTCAAAGCTCAACTTCAGGCATCTATTTTTAGGTAAATTATTCTGGCTGACAAGCTGTGAAGATAAAAGATGCTGCAGGCCTCACCTCAGCTGCTGTAAACTTGGTCTGCCTCAGTCAATCTTTATTCCTCTATTACTTGCAGAGATCTTGCAGAGATCAGATCTCAGCAAGGAGATCTTTCCCTGAGCTGGGAACCTAATTAAGATGGTTCAGTTCTTTTTTGCTTTTTCTGAATTATCTCACTGATGAGCTTTCAGAACTGCCATAACCCTTTAAGATCATTCTTCTTTCAGTTAGTCTCTTTCAAGAACCACAACTCTAGACTCCCAGACAGTAGTTTGTTGCTTTAGGTTGCATTCAAACTCTTCCCTGCATATTGAGAGCCGGAAGCAGACATTTTGGTTCGCCTATCAACTAATTTAGAGCAAACCTGACAGTGTTGAACAGAGCAACTCTCCCCATGTCCACAGTATGATACCTGGCCGTGGCACTGCAGAACCTGCAGGAGCAGCTGTTCACACCATGCTCTGCGGTACCAAAGGTTCTTGCTCTTCAAGACAGCCAGATTCAAACCTTTTTTGGCTTGGCAAGTCTCTCAAAAGAAAAGAAAAGGCAACACAAAACCCTCCAAAAATCCCCCCGCCCCCTTTCCCCTATTTAGTCATTCTGTAGTGGTAGAATTTGATAGCTTGTTGGACAAGATTTTTAAAAAGAGGTCACTTTGTTCATGGCTCCCAAGTGTGGTTGTCATCAAGCTAGCCCACACAAACTGAGGCTGGGTTTTTTGTTGTTATTTTTTCATTAACAACCAGTTAACAATGCAGCCTATTCGATAAAATAATGCTTTTTATAAACAGCTTGCCTTCTTGAAGACAACCTTGTGACAGCACATCTGTGGAAAAGCCTTTGGATGGTTCTTGTGGACAGTGGGTCTTTCTATGGCTCAGGCCAGCCCTCGGAGCACAGGAGGCCGAGGCAGTGGTTCTTGTCCCAAGGCCTATCATGCTTGTCACGGGGAAACTCTGGCATCGATCACACACGCTGGAACCGTGCTTCCCTCTAGCGTTGTCAGAGCTCTGAGATGGTGGAGAATGTGCAGCGACAGAGCGGGATGGCACCGCAATGATCCAATTTGTGCCTTAAAACTGCAGGGCAAACCTTGCTGGGTAAAATTTCTCTTTCTCCTCCCATTAGAGGTTCTCATCACAGATGAAAGAGCAGCTGAAGGGCGTGGGGAAACTTCAAATACACACTGCCAGTTTTAAAGGATGCAAGTCAAAATTAAAAACTGAAGCTGACAAAAACCAGGACCACACTTGGTTTTGGGCAGCCCTGGCAGAGAAGAATTTGAAGGTGGTGATTTCTGGGGAAGCCTCAAGTTTGTCCTTCTTAATTTTTCTCTAATTAGAAATTCTAGATGAAAATTAACATGAACAAGAGATCTCATAAGTGAATTCCAAGTGTGACCTCTCTTTCAGGTGAAAAGGCCCACAGGGAATCAAACCCCCAGGACTAAGTATCAGGGACAGCATTCACCACTCAAATGGAAGAAAAAAAATCTACATGCACAACTGACATCCAAAATGGCTCAACATAATTTATTTTTTTATGTTAAAATGTACAGAGTTCTTTTGAAAGTACTTGCTAGAAAGGGGAAAAAAAAGTGATATTACATACAAGGAGAGGAAGGGAGACCATCCAGCCAGGAGCGTATGACATGAAGAATTACAAAGGCATCTAGGCACCCCCTTCCCCTTAGCTTACAAGTCACCATGAACAAAGTACAAAGAGGTTACAAAACAGGAAAAGCAAATATAAACAGACAGGAATAGACTCAGCTTCATTTGTACATGCGGCTTTTAGAGGCATCTGGAGCTCCTATTCACACACTCTAGAGATCTCTTTAAAGAGAATTTTATCTTTCTTAAAATAGTTTTTAATATTCTACAACAAAGATAAAAAATTTTAAAGATGGAATGAAATGAAAAAGCTCTTATTTTTAAAAGGCATCGAAGTCACTAACAGTGAGATTTTTTTTTTTAATTTCTTTTAGAAGATTACCCAAGTTATCTTGCTAAAAATACATTTTTTTTTTTAACAGAAGTGAAAAAATGGTAGGTACCAATATTACTGCGTTGGATAATTTCTTTTTATATATAGAAAAGAACTTTATTTTTTCTACAATAGTTCTACAGTCACAAAGGTTTGTGGAAAAGGGAGCTGCCCAATTGATAAAAAAACCCATACAAAACCAAACCAAACATAAAGGCAAACAAACTGAATTCATGGCCCTCATTTCAACAGCTTCTCCTCCTGTCTCAGACCCACCCCCACCCCCAGGAAGCAGCGACACAGCTGAAGATCTAAGAAGAGAGGGCAGCACAGTGCGCTTTCTACACGGGTTATTTGGAACTGGAATAGTATATACAAAGAAATGGGGTCCTACACAGCCTTGTACATGCTTAAAACTAAACAGAAATAAAAAGTGGAAGTCCTTTGAATTCTGCCTTTTATGGTTAGCAGTTACTGGAGGAAAGTCCATTTTAGTGCATCTGAAGAAACCCCAACTTTTAGATTCTTTTGGTTTAAAAACAAAAGGAATTAGTCTTATTAATGTGTCTGTATTTCTACTTCATATACAATAAAAAAAGAACTTTACATTAAGGGTTGTCCCTTTTTGTATTGGGTGACATGCCAGCAGTGTAGCCAAAATTAATGTAAACTGGATTTTGCAGTAATAAACAGCAAAATCCTGCCGCCTAGATCCTGCTACGGTGTTGGGACGGTTTCACTGCTGTAAAAGAGGCCGATTCCCTTCTTTTCCCACACTAGATCAAATGTGTGGCTATTCCTATAAAATGGATATCAAACACAGTAAGAGAATCAGGAAAAACATCACTGACTCCCCCAGAAAGCGGCACATTCAGCAAGTTCCTACCCCAGACCAGGAATGGAAGAGTGACAAGGACACCACAGGGTTCTCATCCCAGTCACCAAACGCACGCTTTATCTTCCAGCATTTCCCAAGCCAAGAGATTAACTGGAAACAGCTGCTTCTGAGCTCAGTCTGACTCAAAGGCTCAGAACCAAAACCCTCAGCATTTCCAAGTATGTACTAAAGCAGTCTGGGATCTGAGAGCTGTGGCTAACTCGCAGGTCACCAAAAGAGCCTGTAACCATTTTCTTGTCCTAACAGACCATTACCCACCCTGTCCTCTTCACAACTGCTGAAGGGATACAAAACAAGTTCTCTCTTGAGATGCTTCCAGCAGTTCAGTGACAGAACATGTGTGCATGCATGCACATGTGTGTTCACGTGCATGTCTGGGTGGTGAATGGGATCATTTTAAAGTTACATTATATTTTCAGCATAAAACATACAATTTCAATTAACTCATCTACAAAAACACCAATGTGAATAGTTTATTGTTTACACCTAACTCCAAATTTTACTGAGGGTGAGGGAGTCAAGGAAAATTAAAGATTTTTCCTGACTTGCAGAAATAAAGATCTTCATTTATCCTCTGTGTCCCCTTCCGAATCTCCCAATAAGTGCCTCCTGTTAGAAGTAGGAAATGTTAGGTGGGGTTTAGAGGGAAGGGTTGTTATTCTTTGAGATGTCAAACATTTTACATGCCTGCAGCACTAGAAACTGCATACAGAGGGGCACAGGGGAGGGAAAAGGACATACATGGAAAAAAATTTAGGAAGATGGTTTCACGTTACACATAGTCTGTCCACTTTATCAGCAAAGTAAGGCTCTTTTTAAATTATGAAAAGATTTTGTGCATGTTTCCCCTCTAAAAAACATCTGTAAGTGATTTTAGCTGTAAAATGTTTGACGATTGTGAAGAAAAGAAAAACAAACAAACAAACAAAAATCAAAAAAATAAAGACCAGGCTTCCTAAAAAATAAAATAAACCAAAGAAAATCCCTCTAAATCTACAGCAATATTTTAACTGGAAAAACGTCCATTTTCTCTGGTTCGTCAGTATAAAAGGTTCCTTTATTTATATTTATTTCAGTTTTTAGGATGCAACTTGATCCTGCTCATCTTCTCATGTATGGTCCATTAAGAGACTGCTTGGGCACCCCAGCAGCATTCATGTAGCTGTGATGGGAGGGGCCAGTGTACATCATGTTTCCATGAGGATTTGGCTGCATAGGCTGCTGGGTATAGGCCTGGCTCCCCATCATTCCCATCTGCATCTGCATAGGATACTGTGCTGTCTGATTCATGTAGGCAGGGTTACTATGGTAACTGCTGTTCATCATGGGCTGTGTCATTCTGTAGCTGTTCATGGCATTCAGGGTGTTCATATTCATGGAGTTCACGTTGTACGGGGTGGTTGGCATCAGGTTGACTCCCATGTTCATGCCCCGCTGCACAGCCAAGGTCCGAGGCCCAGCCTGCATGGCCACGGCGGGGGGGCTGCGGCCGTACAGCTGCTGCTGGTGTGCGGTTGCTGAGGGCAGGGGGGCTGATTTGGAGCGGATGGAAATGTGCCCCTTGACGGGCATCTGCCCCTGCAGCCTCTGGGTATGGGGAATACCAATATTGGTAGCAGACATATTACACTGAAGCAGAGGTGATGTGAGGTTCATGGTGGTGGATGCCAGGTTTGGTGGGGGTGTCATAGTGGCTTGTGCTTGTGGGGTGCCGGCCAGGGGGTGAGAGGGAGCCAGCTGAGCCAGCCCTGTGTTGGAAAGAGAAACACTGGTTGCATAGGAAGTCACAGCAGGAGAATGGCTATAAGGCATGGCATGAGGGTCCATAATGGTGTTTGTCAGCTGCTGCAACTTGGCTAAACTGAATGTGGCTGATGGTTGTGAATAGCTCCCAGCACCAAAATCCCCTGGAATCCTCTCGTAGATGCTTATGTTACCAGTGCTGCCTGATTCAGGTATTTCCATGATCATAGGTGCTGGGGTGAAGCTGTTGTTCATGCTACACTGAGATAATGGAGGTTGCTGCTGGGGTGGAGGTGGGGGCTGGGGCTGCTGGGACTGAGGCTGCTGCTGTTGCGGCTGTGTTGTTGGTTGCTGGTTACTTGGGGGCCTTTCTACTACACAGCTCTGAGGTGACTTGATATTACAGTTTGCTGCAGGCTGGACACTGTTTTGCTGCATCATGCTGCAACTGCTGCCAATGTTTGCCATTTGCTGAGTGACAACACAACTGTTCTGAGTGAGGCTGCTAGAAGAAGACAGTCCTCCATATGAGCAGCTGCTCTGGGAAGAGTTATTTCCACAAATGCTGCCTCCCATAGTGGAGTCATAGCTGCTGGGGTTTTCATAATTCTCTGTAGTGCTCTCAATGCTGCCAAGGTCACTGAAGCCACTATCCACCACCTGCTGAGAGTGGTCCGATACTGAAGGCACATCCATCATGGGGCTGGTCTCCATGTTCTGCATAGAGGGTGCGGACAGGGATCCCTGTTCAGGACTTATCTGTGTGTAACTGCTCTCCAGAGCAGGCACATTTGGGCTGCTGACAGAACGCACAGACTGGCTGGGGTGGGACTGAACAGAGGATATTGGACTGTTGTGTTCTGAGGCCTGGCAATCTTCAACCATTGATATCTGAGGATCCTCCTCAGTTTGGGTATAACTTTGCAAAGTCTGACAAGCTGCAAGAGTTTCTTCACAGTCCTGGTAAGCTACATCATGCTCATTGCTTTCCTCCTGTGTCAAGGACTGGACTGCTTGAACAGTTTCAAGATCTAGTTCACTGTGAGGAATCTCTTCCTCTTCCTTTAATTCGATTAACCCCTCTTTATTACTTTGGTCTTCTTCGTGATCATCTTCAGAACCAGGGACATGCTCTGAGCCCACTGATGTCTCATTGGAAGCCTGCTCTTCCTCAGAATCTGCCTCTGCTTCATCTTTTTCTTTTGCATCTTCTCTACTGCTTGGTATGCTTGTTTCTAAAAAACATTCTTGCACCTGAGGCTCCTCCTTCACCCCTTCTTTAACAGGCTGTTCCTCCAATTCTTTTTTCTTCAGAGACTCTGGATGACCATCATCTTCGTCATCAGCATCATGATCTTCGTTTTGATTTGTCACTTCTGCAACTTCCTCTTCTTCCTCGTGGTCATGCTCAGGTTCATCTAATTCTTGCTGCTCTTCTTCTGATTGCCTCTGCTCTTCTAAAATCCGTGGTTTCTCCTCTACTTCCTCTTCTATCTCAGGCTCTTTTACTTCTGGCACTGGACTGCTGTTGCTGTCCACAGGAGAAACTGCTCTTGCTTCACTGTTGGCTGTATCTTCCTCTTCCCCCTCTCCTACATCTTCTGCTTCCATATTCACATCTTCCTCCTTCCTTTCCTCAGTGAGAGGCAGGTCTTTCTGCTCAACACATTCTTCTTTATCTGAAATTTTGGCCTTACGCCCTGGTTTTGAATTAGCTACTGCTTCATCAACTACTTCATCCTGAACTGATGGTGGCACCTCTTCCCGGTTCAATTTAAAACCTGGTTTTCGACCAGGTCTTTTCTTCCAGTGGACTGGTTTTCGGCTTTTCCCTTTTGGCCATCCCTTCTTCTTTTTCATAGGTGTGGAAGTATCTGGCTCAAGTGAAGAATCCTTTGCTTCACTATTCCTCAGCATAGATAATGGTTTCAAGGGTGGGTTACCTGAAAATACAAATTGAAAGACACTGCTCAAACATTTTTGTCTGACCTAAGCATTCATGGAATGAATGGAATTCCCAAGCATGCCCAACATATTTATCAACTTAAATAGTAGCTTAGAAATTTATTAGAATTTATTTATTAGCTTAGAAATATTAGCTTAGAAGGATCAAGGTCTGCTTATTAGCAGCATGTTGCACATTACATTTTCAAAGAACATCCATGTTTTCAAGATTTTCCATGTTCAAAGCTCTGAGCCTTTAATACACAATTCAAATTACTCTCTAAGCTATATAATAAAGTCCTGAGAAGACACCTTTTATTTATAAAATACGTTCACAAATGAACGTGTTACAGTGTAGGGGAATATATGAAATTGCAATAAAAGCATATTTCCATTTAGATCTGTGCATCTGCTTAAGAAAGGAAATATTTTCACTTTTTTCACAGCCTTATGCTTTTTAATGCCAATAGAAATACACAGATGCCTGGATTTGGCTAGTAATTTTTTAAATTGAAGAAATCATTAACAGGAAGCTGAATTTCTCTTTCATCTCTTCCTTAATGAGGCAAGATTTGCATTTCAGTGACTTTCCAAATAGTCAAATAGGTTCAGAGTTTATACAGTGAGAAAGGAATGTCATCGCTTACTGAGAACTTACTGAATAGTATAAGGCATTCCCTGAATTAATTTTGGTTTGAACCTGTCAATTAGGACAGTCAGTGACATTTTATACATCTATACGAAGCTGAGTTACTTTTCCCCTTTGCTCAGACAAGGCATTTACATTAAATACCTCTCTCCAATGATAAGCATTCTGAAAAAATTCTGGGTATTAAAAAATTAATACTGAATTCAAAAATCAGTAACTCCTTATGTCATCCAAAAATAAATATTTGGAATGTGCATAAAGAAAAGAAAGGATCTGACACAGTCAGCCAGCATATTGTTGTACAGGAAAAAGGTAACACTATTTTAATAGTATTTATTAAAGCATTAACACTTAAGCCCTTAGAAATAAAACCCACCTCTTAAAAAAAGCCCATCACTATTTCTCTTCCCTGTCATTCACATTTTGTATCTACTACAGAGGATTAGATTTACCACATTCAAAGGAAAACTTGCATGTAGAATTAGGAAAAGCAAAATAATACAGCTTAGCCATTACCAAGCTTCATCTTCCCCTACACAATACTACTCAAATTGCACAGATTTGCTGCAGTAAGGACTTAAGGGTAACTGAGGCTAAATAGATAGTAAACCTGGCTATTATCATAGCAATGCTTTTAGTATTAAAGTACTTTTAAAGAAAAATTCTTCTCTGGTAACCACAGCCTAATTGAAAGCCATAAATTAATGAGGTAAGAATTTTTTCTTGTGGGATAATGGAACCATACTTGTTTTTCAGAGTTGTTCATTTTCATTTCATTTTGCCGACTGCTTTGCACTGTGTAGCCCAGTGGGCTGGACACAACTGGACATCTAAAAGCCTTAAAGACGATTGTTAATGGAGCATCTGAATGACAGATGCTTTTTCTGAATTGTCAGCGGACTCTAAGCAACCAGTAATAACCAAATGATTTTGTTTTATGAACAGAAGGTTAAGAGAACTTTAGGGAGATATGAAAAGCTGAGAGGGTGAACATGCAATGTGATGAAGAAGAGTATCTCAGAAGAGACAATTTAATATTTCCCTTTGTTATGGAAAATTGGGGGCTTGCCAGTTCATTTCTGTTTTATTTCTGTATGTGACTCTGCTGCATAGGTTTTTCCACAATTACAGATACCAATTCCATTAGGAAAGCTGTATCAAAAGGATAGCCTAGGATCAGGTCATTGCCAATAAGATAGTTAAATATATGCAGCACATTTTCATAGAACTAGGGAATGTCTGAGGCTAGTTTGACTGGTAATTTATGCCTAACCTACATTTCAGCTGGAAGTTACAAGCCAAAGAAAGCAGCTGGTTCTGTCATAAGCTATTATCACCCAACACAATCTATCAAACTTTCACCAGTGTACCACCAAACATACCATTATTGTCATCAGACTCCTCCTCATCTCTGGACTTCCTCTTAGAAGAGGGTCTATGCCTGAGTGTGTCTGGTGGGGCTAAGTGCCGAAAGTATCCACTGGATGAAAGTTCACTCTCCTCCTCTTCATCCTCATCCTCCTCCTCCTCCTCCTCCTCAATCTCAAACGTAGGCTCTAATCGGGGCATTGGTCGTTCAGAGTCTGAGTCCTCAAATGGTTCATCCAGCACTTCCGTGGTTTCTGAGATTGTTTCAGTGACAACACTGCTGTTGTGGTGCTTACGCTTGCGGACTCGCCTCTTCCGATGAAGAACTGGTTTCTGAAAGTGTAAGGTGGGAAAAGAGAAGACATTTTATCATGTGCAGTAGAAATAAAACACTAGATAAATACAAAACATGAACAACAGAGAGCTCCCTTCTAGGATCCAGAATTCACCAGAAATAGCGACTGGCACCTGCCGCTAGTTAGAATTTAGACAGCTGAAGCTAACAGCCCATCCATAACAACTGGAAGTTTAGACACACTACAACACAGATGTGAATAGCTTAGAATAAGGTGCAAAAATGATACAGAACAGATACAGTTTTAGTGCAACATCCCATGAAGAAAGGATTTGCTTAGACACATTGATCTCCATGGTAAATAATTTCAAAGACTTTACACTCTGATTTCAGTTGCTTAGAGAGAATTTATTTTGCAAGCTTCTTTCATAAGTAGGACTGTATCTATGTTGCATGACTGAGCAAAACTTTAATAACTAAGTTAGAAAAAAAATTAAAAGCACAAGATAGAAGCTAGAATCAAAAAACCCTCAAACTCCTACCTCTGATTCTGACTAGAAAAAGTCAGCAGGAAGTACCCTGCAGAGAGAGTTCTGGAACACTGAACATGTGCTCCCTGTACCCTTAATATAGACTTTGTGAACTGCACCATCCTTCAGAAAGCCCCAACATACTGACAAAATGGACTGAATAACATAGTCAGAAACAACAAGAGATAAGGCACACACCTTTCGTTTCAATGTTGGCTTGGTGAGAACAGGTGGAGAGCTTGATCGAGGACTCACAGGCTCATCATCTTCCTCTTCACTACTCTCACTAAAACACCTCACAAGTGCCCTATCACTATCACTGTAGCGCCGGGGTAATCTGTCACAGTCCTCTGGGAATCTACATTTCAGTGGCTCTGTGTTCTTTTTCAACTGCCCCCTCCACCTTTCCATACTTTCACTGTGCTGCCGACGGGGAATTGCAGATTTTTCACCTTTGCCATACTGTCCCTGGGCAGATTTTTCCTCATCTTCAGCATACCGGCCTCTCAAGGCTGGAGATTTCTCCTCACATTCACCACATCTTCCTTGCGAGGCCACTGACTTCTCCTCACAGTCACTGCACCGGCCTCGTGAGGCTGCTGATTTTTCCTCACATTCACTGCATCGTCCACTGGGAATTGCTGTTTTGTCCTCGGCGGGCAGTACTGGCTCCTTCTCACAAAAGGGCTCATGAAGTTTTTTGCTCTTGCGGTTCCATCGACCTCTTCGTGATGGCTGACTGTTTGCAGGAAGACTATCCAGGGGGAAAATGTGCTTGTTTTGTCGTGCAGAATTGGCCGGAGCAACAATGTCTGGCTTTTTTTCACTCTCTGTTGGTGAGTAAGGCTCTTGCTCTTTCTTCTCCCATGACACAGATTTTACCATCTGATTTAAATAAAAACAAATAGATTTCACACTTCCTATTTCAGCATAAATGTCTATCCTGAATTTGATTCCACAAAAGCATTTGAGCAAAAAGTCAGAAAAGTTTAACAAAAGTGACTTTTAAAAATCTGAGATTAAAAAAAAGACTTGACCTTTAAGACATTCATGTAGTGCTACTTGCTACTCCTGTTCTCACAGGTGATAATACACCTCACTTACCTTCCCAACAAGTCACTTCAGTCAGCCATTCAGTGGTGTGCTAGAATGCTAACTTCACCTTGCTACATTCACAGTATTTGTGCAATTTTCAAGAAAAAAGTCAGAAGAACTTGAAGCTATTTTTCCATTAAAATGTACAATTATTTTGATGTAAATACAGTAACAGCAGATAATTTGCCTCTTAGTATTCTAGTCAGTGCTCATCACTTGATGTGAGAGTGCAACCCCTTCAAGGATTGTTCTCCAGACTATGCCTTGATGTTTTCTCTATTTTTATTTTCTAATCTGAAACCATGAAGATAGATAAACTAACCATGACTGCATTGTTTTTTATGATTATGACAAATGCACAAGTTTCACATATGAAATTTTGTTAGTGCAGCTTGCAAAAGCTTTAGGTATAAACTACACGCCACACAGAAATAAGAGATTCACTCTTACACTGGTCTCTGGATCCTTTTCTTTCTGCTTTTGTTGCTCTTCATTTTCCCCATCTTCTGTTTCCTCTTCTTCATCTTCAGAGACAACTGAGTTGGAAACTATAACAGGCGTCCAACGCAGACATTCTGCATCCACATCAATAGGTCGGACATTAGTTCTAAGCTTTGCCATGTGTTCCTGGATAAGCTTCTCACGACGAATGATCACAAATCTGAACAGCAATAATACTCTGATCAGTAACAGGTGAGATACTGTACATGCTGTCACATGAAACAGATATATTACAGAAAAATCTGTATAATCTCAATCATTGCTGCCACAAGTAACTTCAAAGAGAACAGAAACTCATTAAAATAGTACAATTTGCAGTACCATTTGAGAAAGCATCTCACAACTGAGGAAATTTTAAAAATTCTTTCCCCTTCTTGTTAGTGGTGCAGCCATTATCCTTCCATGGGTAACATTCAGCTGCAGAGTATCATCTTTGCTATGGACAAGGGGTATGCCATTTGGGGAATGGGTAGTATAAGGTGAAAGCTACCAAAGAGAAATAAAAGGACTGCTTAAGAAAAATTGCAGCCCCACTACCACAGTGCATTTTGTTTAGGGATCTGAGAGAAATATCACCGGTTAAAGGTATACTGTGAGATGAGGACATAAAACTATTCTCAAGTTTTCCAAGTAAGTTTCAACTTTAACACAAAACAAAACAGAATACAACCAAACCGCTATGGTCTGAAACAAGACTAATTCCCAGTATTTCACCTGACTTGTCAGCCGAGCAAGCAGGCTACGTCTATTCTATACCCACACACTTCATCTCTCCCAGTGATCTGTCCCACTCTTCAAGCATTCCATGTTAATCCACACAGTTTATGGCATTTTTGAGACACAAAGGAAAGGAGGGAAACAACTGTCTGCTCATTGACTGAAAATAAGGAGCAGATCTGCCTCTACAGAAGGGAAGCCGCTGTTCTTTGCTCTGTTTTGTGAGTGTATTAGACTGATTTTGCTGAGGGATCCCAAGAAAACATGACCAAAAGACCAACTTGCTCTCTCTCACAGCAGCAAATTACTCAAAATTCCACACCTGCAGTGCTACACAGCTGGACGTCTGAGCCAGCCTTGGCACTGAACGATTCTTGCATTGCATATGAGTACCACAGCCTCAGTATTTGGACACTGAAGTCTTTAGTAAAATCAAGCTTATTAGATGTGTCTTGTCTTCAAATACCATTAAATTTCAATGAAATACATCTGAAGGTATTTGGGATTACAACAGGACTCCTGTACTCACTGATCACTACGGAAGTCAAGCATTCGTAGGTGATGCAGAGTGGAAGTGATATCTTGCGGGCATATTCCAGTCAGCTTACTCAATTTCTTGATGCTTAATTGCTTGTCACGTTGATGATAAAGGCACTCCAATATTACACTTTTCCAATAAGCCATATATGACAGGCGCCCCAGATCTGACAGGGGCTTCTCTGGTGATCCTGCTTGACCCTCACGCTTTGAAAGCAAATAGCCTAAAGATACACAGGAAAAGAAGGTTTCGAAACATTAGTTTCCACTCCGACTTCTACGAAGGCCTCATAAAATAGCTTAGTGCTGCCTACAAGATGTAGATGAGAACTCTGAAGGATACTTCGGGTTGTCAGGCCAATTTTTTATTTGTTTGTTTAAACTCCTGCTGTTCAATGATCGAGTATGACATTTCTGAACTCTGCTGCCACCAGACACTGACTATGGCAATGCCACGAGATGGCAGCAGGTGCCTACCTAGAAACTACACCAAGCCTGAAGCACAGTTGCAATAGCAATTTTGGAAATTACAGAGGAAAAACATACTCTTAAAACTAATATGACTAATAATTTTCTCGAAAATTCTCTACTGTCAAACTTCATGACCATACTGGAGAGTATCAAGCTCTATTTGCAGAGATTTCATTAATTTAAGACTGTGATACATTGTACAGGTTCAATAAAGGCCAAGAGATATATTCTACCCAATGAGACAAAGAGGGGTGGGATGGAAGAAGATGACAAATGTGCCTTCTCACTGCTGTTCTACCATAACCCACATTTCTTGATTTCTCAAGACACATCCTTGAGTTTTTTTGCTTCACCAGTATTTTGAGGAGAACAAAAACTTATCTACAAAAAATACCCTTCTGATATAATTCTACCAGTGGAGTTTTCTTCTGAACATTAACTCCAAAATTTGTATGTCCACAGGGAGGGCTGTATTAAATTGCCGTAGGCATAAAAAAGAATGTATAGTTACAGGGGAAGTTTCCTATGACCTTGCTGAGATACATGTAGGAATCTCAGAATTATTTGAGTATTCAGAGCTTAAGTATGTCTGGTTTTGTTGCTCTCAAAATTAAATTAAAATGTAAGACACTTTTGCTTAAGACACTCATTCACCTAATTGGAGCTGCTGAAGATTTCCACAGACCATGCAGTCTTACAGCTGGCCTTCTGTATAAGGAACTACACACACAAGACAAGCTTCTGCTAAAATCACTATACTGACACATGCCTTAAGTTGCTTACACAGGAAACACTGGAATTAGGGGAAAAACGATCAATTTTGTCTTTAAAACTGAAGTTCCAACAAAAAGAGTAAACTGTGAAGTTCAGATGATTTTGTGAGCTTTAGAAGCCTTTGCCCTGAGATGTCTTTTAGTTTGAAAAATATCCACTTCTACTGTTAAATCCTTTAAAATATGAAAAGACAGACTAAAAAAAATAAAGAAAAAGATCCTTACTGAAGTCAATTAGGAACCTGCCATAGCCCTTTCGCTGGTATTGTGGAAGAATCATTATACAGGAAACATTGTACTTCTGTTGGCAGTGTTTTTCCTGTTGGGGAAAAAAGCATCATATTGAAAAAACAGATCAGTGAGAAACAGTGTAAGTTGTCCTGTGAAAGTAGTTCTATAGCAAAAAGAGAGATAGAAGACACAGTCAAAGTTTCTTAGGAATAAAGCCAAGGAAAGACTTCAAAGAGACAATATTAACACTTTACCATTATTTCAGTTAAGAAAAGCACAAAGAATGAAAACTTAACATGAGCTTTTGTTTAGATAGTATACAGTAAAGAACATGGGCTGCAGAGAAGATGAATTCTAAGAATAAATCTGAAGGCAGCTAAATTCATTGCAAAAGATTGCAATATTCCATTGAATCCTTAAATGTTGCAAGCATAGCATACTAAAATCCAGTCTCAATTCTGCTGTTCTGAATACTAAAAAAAAGCTTCAAATAAAACTATTTAAAAATAATGGAAATAACTAAGGATAAAAAATCTTAAGAAAAGTCCTATCTGAAATCTTGGCCCTGTTCCCTCAAAAAAATAAAAGGCTTCAAATCAGGTGCAAAGTTGCCGAACTTGCTTGGAAAACAATGTATATATAGAACAAAAGGTGAGAAACAGAATTACCAAACAGTTCTATCTCACAAACAGTACTACCCAATCTCCACCAAGAGCAGAAAGTAATTTTAAAAGCTTTTTTAACCATTAGCTGCAGTACAAGTTCCTTAGTACAAGTCTTCCTTACCTTGGAAAAGTAGCCAACAAGGTGACAGCCCTTAACATCATTCTGTGTCAGCACATAGAAAAGAAATGGCTCCACATCGTAATAGAGAGTCTTGTGATCCAAGAAGAGTTTAGCTAACAAGCACAAATTCTGGCAGTAGATAGTGCTGACATTGCCATCAACCTTAGAGACATGAGGAAAAGTTCTGTCACTCCATTTGCTGTTATGCAAGGACATGCTTCACCTGAGTATCCCCACACATTTGAAATGTCTTAACATGAGAGAAGATTTCTCTGTCACAGATAGCATCTCAAAGGACTTAAAACTTACACTGAATAAAGGCTGTGACCAAGTCACTGTTACATTCAATAGCTTAAGAGACAACTTAAAATTAATTTTCGTAAAATAAAAAAAAACCAGGTTTTTACAAAGTGAGTCTTCTATGTTTTACAGATGAGTAATCTATACACAAGGTCAGCTCCTACTGGCTGCTTGCTTGTTATTCTTCACTCTTGGAAACTCAGTGTTTCAAGAACGAAGATTTTTAGGACTATGAAAAATTTATCACATCATTAGGTGCTGAAGACCCTATTTCATACAGAATAGTGAGCAGCTTCATCTTCTAACTTACCTCAAAGACTGATATATTATTTTTTCTGTAAATTTCATTGGCTGGAGGATGAAACCAGCCACATTTTTTCATATGCTGTTGGAGAATAGTTCTGCTTTTCATATATTTTAGACAGAATTCACAAAGGTACAACTTCGGTAGCCTGTAAGCAAAGATAAAGAAAGATCAGAGACTGAAGACAGAGACTTTTGTATAAAATTCCTCACTCCTGCCAAAAAGAGAGCCTGATAAAAACAAACCCAGTATACACTGACCTTGTGTATGTGCTAATGAGGGCAAAACCACCTTACCATAATTAAAGTCATGACACTTAATCTGTAACAAATGCATATTTAAAAACAGCCCTTAACGTCCTGAATAATTACATTTACATTATTAACTTATGCCAGAAGAAATAGATTAAAATCCTAGGAAAAAAACAGTAATCCCTCCCAGTTTTTAACTAATGATGCTAGGATGGATGAGATAAATAGTTCCTATTCCCTTCTCTCCCTCACCATCACAGCCAACGTCCCAGCTGTATGTACATACCCTTGAGTGATGGGTCACATCACCACCTACCCATTTGCTTTAAAACCATTTTACGTACTACACTGACATGAACGATTGGAATGCAAGTATCCCAAAATTCTTGTGACTTAACTCCATTTATATACTCTATCTTGGGCAGGAATGTCTTTTTACAGCTAGAATAATTCCTCATGACAGAACATGTGTTCCTATTAAATGGCAGAATAAAGAGTTCCACTTAATTTTCTTCCTCTATCTATAGCTCTTATAAGTCATTCCTCTTTCTGAATAAAGTTCAAAGAGTTTGCAGTTTAGACAATTTGCAAAGTTCTTAAGCAAGAGAACAGCAAAGCAACTATATGTGCAGCACAGCAGAACAATCTTTCAGACACCAAACTGTAGAAACCACCAGATTTCTATGCCTGCTGGAGTACAGCTTTCTCATAAACACTGAAGAAGAACAAAGAAGAGTCCTACCTCGAGTATTCCTGTGGATATGGGGAGGAGTACCAGGTCTGGATTTCGTACTTGCCAAATTCAATAACAGAAGGGCAGCGGACTTGTGGATCAGGAGGCCCCGTAACCCCTACTTTCTATGCAAGGGGAAGAAAACCCAAGGTTTCATAAATTTCCAAGTGAAAGACTTCTAATATTAAATAAATTAAAACATTTTCATCTACACAGTCCATTCCGCTCAAACTCACAGCTAATTAGGAAGATGGAGATGTTGCTCTCTGGCACTAAAAACCACTACCAGTCACACTTCAAGCAACCATGTGATTCACAAAAAGAAATAATTAATAAGTATTATCATACCACGTATCTCCACTACCATTCACAGTGTTGCATGTCATAGTTTTAAATGCAAATTAGTGTACAGTGAAGTTGATTACAATTTTTTTTGAGTCTTGTTGTAATTTTCTTTCTTGTTATTTCAATTGTGAAGAATTGAAACATATAAATTTTTCCTGAGGTTAAAAACTAGAATATGCCAGTATTTAGCATCACACATGGGTGTCTTCCCAGCTCTGAGACTAGATGGACTACTGTGAATGTAGCAGCTACCAAACCAATATTCAGGATGTGTCCATCTGCTTATCATCACAAGTGCTGGAGAATTAAAGAAAAACCTCACATTTTTTGGAAGAAGAGTAAAATAGAAAATAGAGTATTTTTAAACTACTTATATGACCTTTGTTTCCCCTGTCCCTCTGACAATAACTGCATATTTTATAGCAACTAAAAATAAGGATACTAAATGCTCTACTTTAAAAGAAAACAAATGCTTTCTCAACTCATGAAGATTTTATCTCAAAAGACTGTCACTCACAGAATTATAGAAATCCAAATATTCCCACTAGCCTTGCATTATAATATGAACCACGTGGACTGAAGCTATTAACAAATGAGAATATTACATGCAGGAGGTCAGCAACCAATGGAAAGAGTACCAGTGAATTACCTATATGCAAATTCATGCTAGCAGAATGAGACAGTTGTACCCAGGACAATGGGTTAGTGTTTGAAAGTTAACATTCCAAATTAACCTCTCGCTAAGCTTCCTAAGTGGGACTGGTATAGGCATCAGGATCTAATCTTAGGCATCCACATTTTGTGGAGCTCTAGATGAAAAGGAACAGCAACCTCTATTGGTAAACATCTATCAGTGCGTACACATACACAAACAGCAATGCTCTATCCTGTTGTGTAAGGAGTTCAAATATCTAGAAAAAGAATGCTTTAACTACTCAGAGACTCTCTGTGACCCATACTGGTAGCAAACCATCCCACATTTTATTGTTTTCACAGTCCACATGTTTTACCAGCTATTTAACAGTTCTGAAAAGCCACAGCCCTCAAGGTTTTTTAGCCACCTTAAACTCTTACATTCTTTTTTATGTTATCCTTCAGCTCTCTTGAGGTCAGTTCTCCATTATTCTCAAGCAGCAGAAACCAAGCACATTAGCTTCTGTGACAGACTGACTCATCTGAAGTCTGCATTTCTTTTTGTTATTTTGTTGTTGGGGTGGTGGTTTTAGATTTGTTTAAATGTATTTTACAAATTTGGTACTGTGGCAGGACGTCCCCCCTGCTCCCCGGCTCTGTGTATCACAGCTGGTGCATAAAGAGATAACCATGGGTGGAAAAGCCCACCAGCAGTTTATCTCTGGCCCCAGGAGGTGATTTACATCTAGCTAAGAATCAACATCTTAGTCTGGCGAGCCGATGGGGGAGAGATAAGAGATACTTCTGACTTTGAGAGTCACGATTTTATGACTATAAAAGACACACGAGTTATGACTGAGGCAGAAGCCTCTTACATCCCGAAAATGTCGGAGACTTCTCCCCGAGGCTTGGACGCAGCTTCGTGGTTACTTCTCCAGGAGATTGAGTGAAAGGATCCCGATGTGTGTTCCCCACCCGCCTTCGGATGGTGAGATACATTGAATCCTAGGTTTATACTATTTCTCTGCTAGCTAAAAATGAAAAGGTACCAGTGTCGTGCACTGTATGTCAATCTACTAGTAGTATTTCTTTTGTTTATCCCTGTGTAGTGATAATTTGTTTTAAGTATTGTCTGTTAGTTTTCCCGTCTATTAATAAATAATTCATTTCATAACAGACTAAATCAGCTATCATTAAAGAACTTGTGGATAGAGTGGATTTTTGGGGTGCTGGTCACTTCAATACACCTCCTGCCTGCTGCCATAGGCCTGGGCAAAGACAGGAGCTGAACTTATATCAAAATCCATTCGTGACAATAGGTACTTACTGCCAGACACTGAAAATTTAACTTTACCTGCAGTGCTTGTTCCTGAATATCTCGAAACAACTCCATGTCTTTTTCATTTAAGACATCCTGGCTTCCAAAAAAACGCTCCTCGGTTTCTTGTTTTCCATCCCAGCCGTCCTGATTGTCTGTAAATGAGATAGAAAATTGTCTTCACCTACATTTACAAAAGAGTATTTGCTTTTAGTGCAGTGACAAACAACATCTGGCTGTATTCACACACTGTGCCGGCTTTTTTTTAATGGATTTTCTATTCGGATTTGGGACCACAAAGGAAGAACAAGTTCTAGATTTGGGACCATGTAAGTAGTATTGTCCTATATTTAAGCAGGTCCAAATGTTCCCACCTAGATATTCATAATACCATGAAGGCATAAATGGTTTACCACTAAGCCTGATTTTCACAAACAAGGACCACAACTATTTAAACACTGTACCTGGTAAAACCAAAACCAGGACACCTACATTCATCACCTCAGAAATACCCCTTCAACAAAAACAAACAAACCCAAACAAAACCCCAACAAAACCCTCTAGACACTTCACCTCACCTCCAAAGCATTAAGTCACATTGCTGTTCTTCCAGCACCAGCCAGGTTAATGCAGGTAACTATTCTAAAGCTGTAAACATAGTATTTTATTGTGGAATATTTTCCACTGCCTGCTTAGGAACAATTCAGAACCATTCAACAAAACTATAAACATCTGAATACAAAAATTAAATTAAGGTCCAGTCATAGATAATGTCTTAAGTTAGAAAAGCAAAAAAACAAGGAAAGCAGAACTGCATTCCAAAGGGAAGGGATAGCTTTCAGCAAGAAGATGCCAAGCCAAATAGGCTCCGCTATGGCTGGAAAAATTAAGAAACATTTGCATGTATCCATAGATTAGAAACTCACAGGTCTTTCAGACTGGTTTTAGTTATCTATTTTCCACTTCATATTTCTACCTTGCTGGTCTTAATTCTTATGAACCGCTGCTTATGTTATTTCTTTCCAATGTGACATTATTTAGCCCATTTCCTAGGGCTGTCTGCAAGCGCCTCCTTACCAATGGGCATTCTACCTCACTGTAATAATTTAACCCCTCATCACATCTTGCCATCGTATATAAAGAGGCTAAGGTCTCTAGGATCACTTCCTTTTTCCAGCTCATATTCTACCTCAATGCACCAAAGATAAGTGCATTTCAGTGTTAACTTTCAGCTCAAAGTTTCCAGCCTCTAACAGTTCCAGTCACTTCAACATCCTAGCCTTTGAACATTTGCTTGGTATACAGGATACTTACATTGGCAGGGTGAAAAATCTTTACCTGTGGGCCATTCCGAAGTGCTAGATTTCCTGGTACCCTTTTTCCTGATCCTATACTGCTGAGAATAGTCTATCACTTCTCCTCGAGCTTTTCTTCCATCAGGGGAGGGAGTGAAGAATTTAGTAAGGCCATCTATAAGCCCTTTGGTTTTCTTGTTAAACTTCAAGGTGTTGCTGCCATCTCTGCAGAAGTCCAAGACATCTGTCTGCTCCAGGTATCCTTCTTCTGATGATGCTGACTGGCTGGACAGAGCAATCTTACGCTTCCGACCCCGACCAGGACCAGTGCGAACTTTGCTGAAAGGACCTTTTGATCTAATGGATGAGAAGGGGAAAGATATGGTCAGAAGATGTGGTAAGGTAGCCTACCATCTTCTCTAACATATTTATCAACCACACAGAACGTGAGCTGAAAGATTTAATAGTACAGGAGTCATCAAGAGTCTGGGTACCCTAGAGGAGCCAGGATTTAAACATCTCAGTAGAAGTACTGTACTATTTTTCTCTACATTGAACATTATTCACCAATTTAACAAAACAAGTAATTTTAAAATCAGTAACCAGAACAAATACATTGCACAGAAGGCTTCCATTTATACAGTCATTAAACATTTACACTTGTCATTTGCCATAGTTTTTGTACTGATAGGAAATTGTTGTAAGAATTCCACAGAAAGTTAATACATGAAGGATGTGCCTATTAGCTAAGAACCTATACCACTGATGGTCACCTTAGCTGAAAACAGCGTTGCTCTCCAACCAGCTGCCATCTTTAATAAATTTTAAAACTCTACTAAGATGGAAGTATTCAAAAGGTGTGTGGATGTGGCTTGAGGATAAGGGGGATCACTGTGGTGAACACAGTGATGCTGGGTTAATGGTTGGACTCGATGATCTTAGAGGTCTTTTCCAACATAAATGATCCTATCATTCTATGAGATAACTGAGTATTGAACACTTCTCAGAAGAAGTGCCCTAGACTGACTATTTTTAGCTACAGTCCTTTCAGCTACAGAGGATAGAAATAGGCAGATTTTCCTCAAGAAGACAAACTACACAACTTTGCACAATTCTGATATATTTTGCAAGT
This sequence comes from Daphoenositta chrysoptera, assembly GCA_013397915.1. Taxonomy (NCBI): domain Eukaryota; kingdom Metazoa; phylum Chordata; class Aves; order Passeriformes; genus Daphoenositta; species Daphoenositta chrysoptera. Next base: position 48,843 of record VZRO01018800.1, on the reverse strand, counting down.
GAAATGATGGAACAAAGGCAAAAAAATTGTGAATCAATCATGAAATAATAGTTAAAGAGACAAAACAGTGGAAGCAGATAGCTAGTTTTCCTTTTGTTCCTCTGAATTATACTGAGAGTTCTTCTATGCGAAGTTATTGTAGTGACTGAAAGAAAATATCATGTTTAATAGAGACACTCCCTCTATGTTTTTAGAAACATTAAATTTTGTAAGGCCGTTTTCCAGAACATACTCTGGTGCTATTGGTTAGAATCAAGTGGTGGTTTTTTAAGCTGATCTGATGTCCAAACCAGAAGTTCTTGTGACATGCTCCTTCACTGTTTTGCACCCTAGAGAGTCCATAGTTCTACATCACAACCAGCACTGCACGGCAATCTTAATTCAAGGAAACTGCTTTGGCTGAACAGTTATCCGAAGAATTCCTGCCCACCCAAATCCAATTCCCTGACAACTAGCTAGTTGCCCCAAAACAACCATGACAAGGCTGCAGCAACACAATCTGTCTCAGCTCAATAGAGCTCTCCACAAATGCAGAAACATGAATGGAAGCAGAAAGGGGCCAAGTATTTTCTGGCAGCAGTGTCAGATTAAATATATGCCAAACAATCTCATATGCTTTATTGTGATTACTTAATTTCTTTGAACAACAGAAAGGATTCTTGGGAAATGCAAAGCAAGCCAATTATGCTGGAAGGAGCCACCCAGCAAAAAGGATTACATGAACAGCAAAATTCAGGAATTTGACTATAAGGAATAGTTTAAAAATAAATAGTAAATTACTACAAAGAGTCAAAATCTTGGCCAAAAGAAGGACTAAGGTTACTTCTAGTCTTTCACAACCCTTTTCAGGAAATTTGTAGTAAAGAATAATGAACAGCTCTTAATTGTAAAAGAAAACTTCTCACAAAGTAGTCTAGAGACTTCAGAAATACCCACTGTCCTACAGAATCTCACATCTTACTCTTCCTTATAGAGACTTACGTTGTATTTTGATTCTTTAACCTGTTTTTGGGACGTCCTATTGGGTTAGCATAGCGTCTTTTTATCTGTGCTGCCTTCTTCTGTAGAAGTTTTCTTCCTTTCTTCCGTGGTCGACATATTTGACATATCCACATACCTATAAGATACAAGTCCCCATCACCGAATGCAAGAGACATCTATATAGGACAAAAGGGAGAAATACAGTCCAGAGGCCTTCTGAGATTAAGGGTAGGAACAGTACCCAAGGCACTGATTATCACATATACGTGTAAGAAGAATTATGTGTATGCTTCAACAATCTGAACTCTAGTCCTGTTAGTATTCCCCAGCCCGCAAAGAGTTACAAACACAAAGGAAGTCTCCTTTGCACATCATCAGAAAACCTTAATTTAATGGTTAATTATCCCATTATCTGCTTACGACTATACTACTTCCAACTATCTTATATACAAAAGTTTTCTTCTAACTACCAAGGAAGAATCTTCCACAGATAATCTGCTTTCTAATTAGAAAGAGAAGCTCATTTGTCCAGAATACTCTACTGTCCAAATGGGTATCACTTCAAAAACATAGAAGTTATCTCTTTCTTTTGTACAAGGCTATTCAAGCAAATGAAAGCTGATCATCTTAATCTGTAGGGATCACTTCTATTCCTTCAAACCTCAAGAATTTTTTTTCAAAACCCTTCACAGAGAGTAATGTACAGGGAACAGGAGATAGTGAAAAACCTGGATGTGAAGTTCTGAACCTTCTTTGGTTTCTAATACTTGAAAGGTAATTCCATACAAAAATGAGCTAAATGTAGCTAAAAGAGGACCAAGTAAGTGGAAGCACTGCCTGCCCACTCATCTCTTCCAAAACCATCTTAAATTATCCTTTTCACCACAAAATCCTCACCTTTTGGCATCCTGGTAAGAGGAGGATCACAGCATTCCATGTGGAAGCCACGGTCACAGGAGTCACAAAATAGCATGTTATCCTGTTGAAGACAGATAATCTCTCTTTATATGTGCATCAGCATCAAGCCCTCCATTAATTTGTCACCATTTCAGAGAACAGGCACATAGTTTTCAACTACGGACAATTCAAGGTATTTTGCAGGGCTCAGAAAGACTACCAGACTAAAATAAAAACTACAGATATTTGTCTCTAAAATAATTTTATTTTGTAGTTTAACATAACAGCTACAAAACTGGTATCCTCTTCATTCAATCCATACTCCACTATACTCACAGCATTTTTTCCTTGATCTCTACAGGAACTGCATGTTTTGCATTCAATACACTGCCACCGCAAGGCTTTCACTCGAACTGTCAGCTCTGGAGAGAACTTCAAACAGGACGGATGACCTGGAGAAAAAGGAGAAAATTTTACTGGTAAAATCATTATACTTCTGTTGATGGTCATAGATAGCTCAGAGAGACTATTTTATCAATCATGTATTTCCATGCAGAATTTTGGTTATCCAGATACTCCTATTTTTAGGTGCTTCTATTCTTACCTACTTATAACACAAACCTATGCCCTAGATAGCAAATGGCAGGCCCACATATAAAAGAACACAAAGGTAATTCTTCATAACCGAATTGAGGAACATGGTGAAACTGGTCCTCATTGCCACCTTTTAAAAAAAATTTCCAGGAGCCAAATGAATTCTTTGTGCTAGGTTAACTTAGCTGTCTCCCCTCTGGGAGCATAAGATTCAGCTGTATTGTATGTTCTAGCTGTGTTGTATGCCATAGAAGCATATTCCTCACATGTCTGGGTAAGCAGGAGTGACTACACTGTCACTTCTCTGTCTTAAGTGGCAAGATTCTTACTATATGCATACTCCCTCTGTACATGGGGCAGCACCAGGCAGTGTATGAATTCTTCTGTCTCAAGGGAAGGGATAACACCAGCAGCCCTGTAAATGGTCACCTACCACTGTTGCCACAGTCAGCACAAGAGATGAGCTCTTCAGGTTTCTTCTCCCGATTTTGTTCTTTAGTACCAAGGCAGAAACTGCAAATTGGAATTGGTTCAGCAACCGGCTGTGAAGAAAACAGAGAGTAAGAGTACTGGGTATCTCAAGGGAGCAAACTCTAATAGACAAAATGACACAGACGTTTATATATCACATAAACATGATGTAATACACATCATGTATCAAAGATTTTACTTGGTTCTCACATTTATTACAGCACTGACTGAATAGAAGTTAGTACTCCAGAGAATAAAATCTGTACAACTATTAATACTGTTATCAAAAACTAAAATAAAATCTTCCTGCAAAAAATTACATGAGTATGCTATTTAGCAATCACAAGCAGGTAAAAAGGTGTGATCTCTCTGAAAAAGTTATGGGAGGAGTTAAACATTGTGTAGCGGAAAAGACGTATTTAAGATGAGGCACAGCACCAGCAAAGTAAGAAATAGACATGAACTAGCCAAAAATACATTTGGCCTGAAATAAGCAGGACATTTTTAAATTTAAGGACTGACATTCTACAACAGCCTCATCAAAGATGTAGAAAGTGCAATAATTGTTTGTTTTAAAGTGGTACTCGATCAACTAATAAGAGTGAAAGGATGGCCTAATTTAACATTAAGTGCTGGATTTCATTATCTAGCAAATTCTTTGTAATCCAATTCTGGATTTAAATCCTGTGATTTATAGTTTCCAGAACAAAGATGTACACAAAATTTAATTTTAAAACACAATAAAAACATGCTGAAGCCACATTTAAAACACTGGAAATGGGAATAATGTTAGATTATTGCAAGTTTTGAGAAACATTCTTTGTATCCCTGTATCAAGTTACAGTTCGTAATTTCACACATACCTTTTCAGAATCTATTCTGCAGGTACATACACGCATACTGTTAATTATTGCACAGAAGCATATGCCAGAAAAACTTCAAGCACCTTTACTCTGCCTAAACCAAAGCAAAAGCTGTATCCAGAATAGCTTCTTGCAGAAATCAGGTTTGCTTTTATTACTGTAATATAGAAACTGAAAATTTGAAAGCTCTACCTTTTGCTCAGTGTACAGACATAGCACACAGTACACTTTCAGTCTGAGGTGTGGTCCTTAAAGCACCCACTAGATGGAAACAATCTGAACTCCTCAGGAAATTTGCTGTTTCAAAATTAAGCCACACAACAGGAATGAAAGCCTGACGTTCCTCCTTTAGAACACAAGTATTTATATTAGCCCTTGGGTAAATCCCAAATGATGTTGAAGTATAAACTAATACGAGATCACCTGCCCATCAAACTCCTTCAGTCTGGAATATGTTCACAGGATTAGTTAATTGAAGGATTGCAGTTTCTGCTCCTCTTGAGAAACAGAGAAAACAAGACAACTGTAGATAGTTATGCCAAGCATACAAATCATTAATATCCAAGTGGGGGGAGGGAAGCTAGCATCTTCACTGCCCACAGACAGTATCTTTCCAGTCATAGTCACCACAGCAACATTAGCTGAAATCAGCTATGCAGGGATTCCCCATCCTCTTTTAACAGAGAGAGGGAATCTACTGTACACAAATTGTTCTCTTTTTGTTCATGACTGGACTCTAGGTGCCAGACAGTTAGCTGCTTCCAGTCAGTAAGAGGTTTACTGGGGGAAAAAACCCTGTGTATGAAGGGTTGGTAAGTGCTTTAATTTCTATGGAATCAAGATTTCAGGAATTACTTTTACCTTCTGCCTTTTGAAAGGAAAGCTATAACACTCATGCAACTTTTCAGGGGAGAAATAAAATTATTTCATGTATCCTCTGCAGGAAGTTCATGAGCAATTTATTTCATCAAAGAGATTTTTATAGACAGTCAACAGCCTAAGACAGTCTTTCTTATCTGTTCTAGCCAGTATTTGTGCATACCCTGTTCATCCCCACGGTCCTTCAAATTTGGATGCCCACACGTAAACACTGTCTAGGTTTGGAAGAACCAGATCAAAGACTATCCTTCACAGCTTCAATGTTTCCTGTATTTACCACCCCTGGCAAGCAAACACTTTATCACATTTAAAAAAAACCCAAAACATCTTCAGTTTGGGGGAAGGCTCTACTAGAATTCAAAATGTTTTAGAGTAATTAATTAAATTGGAACAATTTTTAATGTGGGGATCAGGCTACTCCTCCAAAGCCTCTGTGTGAGACTTATGCTAAGTATGAAGAGATTTCACTGCTGCTGTGTTTGTTCAGCGAAGAACATCCTGGCAAGTGAAAAATGCAAGCACACAATGAAAGATTAGTGAAAACAAGACTGGAAGCAGGCAGCTCAGTTTCATACTGCAAATTTTTGGCAGACATTCAACTCCTTCTGCTGTTTTGCTCACAAGCACATCTATCTGTGTGATGTCACCAGATTCAGTGAGGGAGGGAGCCAGAACAAATTGGGACTGAGTGTCTTACAGCCTGCCAGCCTCTGAGCACATGTTGTTACTATACAAAGGGTTTCTAGAAAACAAATGTGCCTTAAAGATTCATAGACTGTACGCTCTCCTAAAGGCAACTACAGAGAAGTGTCTAAGGAAAAAGTGTGTGTGTGTAATAATTCTACAGTCTCAGTTTTGGCCAACCCATCTGCTTTGCAGTCTTCTTAATTTAGGAGAAGTGAGGTTAGGAAATGCTTCAAAACTCACAGCCAAGTCTGCAGCCCACGGGTGTCACAATGGTCAGTTGTCAGTAATGTTAAAGCACTTTACAGACATTTTAACATCATCTGGCACTCACTAGCTACCATGACTGTCTTAGTCTCATCATCACATATATTCTTCTGGTAGTCATTGTGGTTGGAATTGAGTTGGTATAGAATCTAAACCAGCATAAAAGAAGCACATACACTCACACCAACTTTATTTTGCTTTGCTCTTTAAGACCCCCTGAATGTGAGCACCTTAGAAGCAATGGTAGATGGCTTCTGAGAATTCACACGAGGTAATGCTTTTTTGTGTGTCTGTTTTTAAGCAAGTGACAAATCATTACTCCTCACTTCAAACAGCCCATTCTGTTGCAAAGGTCTCCCTCAAAAGCTGAAGTTCCTGGCAAGAGCAGATGAACCAGAAAAGACAGAGGGAAAGTACAACCTACACCGCACCAAAAAAAATTATTTTAAACATGAAATATGTTTCAGTGAGCAGGGAATCACAAAGGCTGGATTTCATGCCTTTTGGATCAGTGGCTAGAGAGGAAAACTGCTTCAGTTCCATGCCTCAAAATCAGAACCAATGAATTTCGTATTGTCAAAGTAATTTTACAAATCAGGTGGGCTTTTTTGCTGTATATAGAGAAAACTGCAGAATTTAGGAAATACTATTCAATAATATCAACTTGTAGCAGCAATGATTAATAACTAGCCCTTCTTCTACGTAAGTTACAAAATCACAACTCTTAATGTTCTCTCCAGACAGTATGGTGAAGAAAAAATATGAAGCAACTGAGAGTAAAAACAGAAATCCCTTAAAACACTGTATATTTAAATACACCCAAAAAAAGCTATTACTGTAACACACGTATGTATGTTTGTCTGTGTAAATGGATATTGTCTCCAATTCACTTGTTGAATTCCACTTGAAAGGAAGAAGTGTATTTATATGGCAGAATGATAGCCTAAAACATGAGACTACATTAAAACAAATGTAAGGGAGAAAAGATAAAATAGCATATAGAAGAAAGGAACAAGCATGAAATACATACCTCTTCTTAAGAGAAACATATAGGGTCATTTAAATAGAAAAATTAAAGGACATTTAAAGTAAGTGTTGCTGTTTGAGGAAGGACTAATACAACAAAGAGAAAATCTGAAATGCTGCTACAAGAGTAGAGTCAAATGTGAAGGCCAATAGCTTGGATATTAGTGAGGAACATACAGGCTGAATTTTATGCAGTGATTATTGACATTTGGAACCCAATGCAAAAAAGCAATGTGAATATTATCTGCGGCTGACATTCAAACTGAAGAAATTATCTTATTATCAGACATGCACATGGTAAAAACTTCACAGAATGTCAACTGGAAATGCTTAGGCAGTCAATTGTTAAATAACCTTCCCAGAACTAACAAGTCCTCTAATCGGAGGATTAAAATGATTCAAGATTTGTTAGTCACAATCAGAATCACATGCCAAGACTTCCTGACTGCAAACTCAGGGCGGTGAGGGGAAAGAGAGGCTTAGATTTCTTTCTCTGCAGTATAAAGAAACTCCCTTCACTTGACCCTGATTCAGGAACATAGCAGTTCAAGTTACTGAAGTTTTCTTTACCCAAAGTTATATCCTGTGAGCTCTCACCTACACTTTTTTCCAGCTTCATAATTTTCAAGAAAATAGAGGATGCTGTCTTGGGAGTGACAGATGATTTTACTCTATTTTAGATAAAAAGATATTTCTAAGAAGTCACAGAGTTCCACAGCTGCAAAAGAAAAACACACCCCTCGAATCAAGAGCAAGCTAAAATCTTAATTCTTCTCGCCGAAAAAATTTTGCATTCCACAATACTTTGATTCTCACAAAAAATAAGGAACTTCAACACTGACTTCGATTTCTAGAAATAACAAGTTAGTTTGGAGATGAGATTTTTGTTAACATCTATGTCTATGCTTATAGGTAATTATTCTGTCTTTAAATACAGTACACTGCTTTATTTAAAGATTAGCAGCATCCCTATAAGAACGGAAAATACTTCAGTTAGAAAATGGAAAAAAGTATTTAACAGAATGCAGGGCCCCACATAAACATGATACCAGAGAAGACACAAAAGGAACTGTCAATGAGCATTTCATGCACATTAAAGATCTCTACCTGATTCAAGGCTGCTACTTGTAGTTCACCCAGGATATCCACACAAGTTCAACTATGAGACTAAATGCTACTCAATTTTTGAAACTTTACCACCTTGAGCACAAAATGAAGAGAACAAAAAAAACATCCTACACATAAGTCTTCCCTATCCAAATTCACTGCTCAATATAAACTCTTGACAGTAAGATTTAACGAAGTCCCATGTTCTTGACCCATAGTCATTCCATGCTATTCTCTCTCCCTGCACCATCTGCACAGACGCAGACCATTCTCACATGAGCATCCTTATACAGCAAGTGTGGCAAAACCCCAAACACATGTAGATAAAACCTTTTCCAAACAGGTCTGTTGCTGAGAGACCACCCATGCAAAGGTATCCTGAATATGCAAAGCCTGGTGAAGTCAGTCAGAACATTTTGTGGTTGTATATTTTGACCAAAAAAACCCAATTGGTGGCAGTACAAAGTAAGTGCATCTACTTGTTCCTGAGATTGCACTAAATATTTTGCATGCAGCTTAATGATTAGCAGCTTCTGAAGTTCAGTCATTGCAATGCTCAGCAGCAGAATTACTTTCTTTCCTTCCATGCACACCTTCAAGGAATTCACTATGAGTCCAGACAAGTTCAGAGATCCAACACTACAATTGGAACACTCATTATTAAATATCCAGAATTGAGTCTCAAAGACTGAGGAGAAACCTAATGCCTGGGAAAAGCTCTATACTGTTCATGAATTCTAAATGAAGTCAAACTTATACACACAGTCATCTAAAGGCTGTATCCGACACCCATTTATCTGGACTTTTAAGATTAGATGGGACAGTTCAACAGAAATGGGAAGAAGTATGTAGAACTGGTGACTTCTTTTATAATTCAGAACACCTTTTGTTTTGACAAAATTTTCGTTTTACACACTGGTAAGTGGAGATAGAATGGTGACTCAACTTACTGCTAAAGGTTCAAAAACAAGCAAAGATTCTAGGAAATGAAGAGGTCCAGTCTCATATTTTTTATAGCACTTGTGCTATTAAACTATGTAGGCATTTAACTGTGTACCAAGATCCATGATTTGTTCTATTCAGTTTTCCAAAATACAGTGAGCTAATAGAGGTATTGGGAATTAAAAGTTTTAGTAATTCATAGGTCTTCACAGAAACTTGTTTGGAAGATTTTGTATTTTCAAACCAGAAGTCATTCATGAATAGGTCCACAGACTGGTTAACTTTCACAAGTACCTCAAAACAAGCAAACATATTACAAATGGGATTCTGTTTCCTACTCAAGAGTCATTCTTCTTGGACAACCTTCTCCCTCCTTTCTTTTCCATCTCACTACAAGTCCAGATTTACCACAACAGCAGTAACAATGGGGAGACTGACAGATTCTTGAACAATGAAACAAGCAATAAGTTACAACTTCTCATCCAGTGCCAGAAGCAGTATTAGTAGCTGCTCCAAGGAAAGGCATTCATACAGTCAGAAAAATATTGGTGAGGACAGAAAAATCAAGTCAGATTTACACACCAAATACAGAGAAAACCTAAATAGGTGGACTAGAGGGCAACATGACTTAATCTCAACTCACTAGGCTAAATGTAGTTTGAAATCCTTGAACAAGCAAATACCCACCTACTTCACAGAGGCTGAAGGACTCAGCAGTCTGTCGCACATAGTGTTTGTTCACCAGATTTTGTTGACTGCATGTTTGAACTTAAAATTTTAAGAACATGGGACATATTTTTCAACTAAAATGGTAGTACTTCATTTAATAACTACTGCTTTTTAACTGTTTTTTCCACCACCATTATGACTTGAGATAAAATTGCTGGGAAACTAGGGGAAAAGCAGAGACAGAATGACCTGTCCTCACTCTCTCTTCTGTTTCTTCCCTTCCTACATAACAAAGCTAACACCGGAATCAAGCTGTTGTTTCTTTATCAACATTCTCCATCATCCACTCTCCTCCCTGTCTGACTAGCCTTTAAAGCTCTATAGTAAATACAATTCCCTTATTAACCAAACTTCAGAGAGATGTCATTCCATATCTGTCAATAATCTACCGGACAGAAAGGACTGACAACAGGGATCCAGCCAACATGTTGGATAGTCTCCTCCTTTTTAATCCGCTATCCTATACTCAGCTTCTGCTGAAACTGTGTCAGAGAACACTGTTAAAAAGACTTCCTCCTCAGTAATACCCATTGACACAGGTACCCATCACAACATCTGATGTCTTCCCACAGTGACAAGCTTTGCCTCTAAGTTATCATGATTCCAGACACTGACAGAGCCACTCTTGGTACCATTCAGCCCCATTCCATGCTAAATGCATCAGTTCATAGCATCCATTCACAGGTGCCCATGGCAATAATATTTAGGACCTGCTCACATTTGCGCAATTACTAAGAGCTACTTCACCTGTTCACTAATCGAGTGAATGAAGTTCAAAGTAATTTTTTAGCACTTGGGTTTCCAGAGTTACACAGTGTACAGATGGAGGCCATCTGTTATCAACCACAAGTTTTTTTTAGACAGAACTACAGACTTCTCTTGCCCAGAACCAGCTGGAAGAGAGCAAATCCTAATCCTCCTCCAGCTGGGAGCCTAAGCTTGAAGAGCGCCCTTGGAGAGATGGGTGAGCTCTCAATATAAAATTCTAATGTTCTGGTTGCAGATCATTACGTACTGTGCCCCACACAAATCAATCCACAAAGAACTTCTTTACCAGTAATTGAACAGTTCTTTCATTTAAGACATGGAATTAACAATTATTAAAACAGGCACAATATAGCAGTAGTTATTGTATGGTTAAAGGCCTTCAAAACAACTATGATGCCCTCAAAGCATACAAACTTTCTAAAAAGATACAAGAAGTTTGGCTTCATGTGAGTTTACAAGTGCACACTGGGATCTAGAAGTACTAATGGCAAGAGGAAAGGCCTGGAGGATGCTGCATGTATTACAGCCCACATTTAAAGTGATTGGTAAGTACCAACATATAAAGAGCAACACAAAACTAGGAAACAGACACGCCATAAGGAACATGCAAGACAGCAGCACAGGGAATCTGTGTTAAATATTATTCCTACTTTTCAGCCACAGAAGTTCCTCTCGTTTTTTTTTCAGGAAGCACTTTTCAGGAAGCACAGAATTTTGGCTTTATATTCTCACCTGTACTGCAGGATAATAATAATACTAAGATATTTACTTAAAGGTTGCTACAGCCATAGCCAGTTTTAACTGACATAAAAGACAGTTTCAAGGACAGTGCAAATGGAGATCAAATAATACCACCTGCATTTTCCTTCTAATTGAGGAAGAAACAGTCCTACTGTTGTCCTGAGATCAAATTTCAGATGCTCCAGAAACTTCCAACACATATAGCAGTTATTTCCGCTTCTCCTTCGGTTAGCTGATATGTTACCATTGTTTTTTTCAATAACAACGACTTTACAAAAATTCTTACAGCCTTTTAACCTGTGTTCTGTAACAAATATCAGCAAAAGAAAAGCAGAGCAAGCTATCTTTAAGGCATCCAGTCTTAAGACCTGCAACTTACTACAGCTTAAGTTCCTCACGACGGTGAACCAGGAAAGAGCTCTTTGCTCTTAAACATTATTAAATATTACTGTGTTGTAGTAGTCTCATAGTAGTGCAGTAATTCTTGCACTGTAGTAATACTATACTAACTATTGAACGGTTGTGCTGGTTTTGGCTGGGATAGTGTTAATTCTTCTCCTAGTAGTTGGTATGGTGCTGTGTTTTGTAGGATGAGAATACTTTGGATAACTCACTGATGTTTCAGTTGTTGTCGAGTAGGGCTTACACCAAGTTAAGGATTTTTTAGCTTCTCACCCCACCCACAGTGAGGAGGCTGGCAGGCACAGGATGCTGGCATGGGACACAGCCAGGACAGCTGACCCAGCCTGTCCAAAGAGATATTCTAGACCATATGGTGTCATGCTCAGTACATAAACTGGGGAGAAGCTGTCTAGGGGCTGCTGCTCAGGGACTGTCAGCCCATCAGTTGGCAGGTGGTGAGCAACTGCTTTGTGCATCACTTGTTTTGTATATTTTAATTATTTTACCATAGTTGTTATTATTTTCCCTTTCTTTTCTGTCTTATTAAACTGTCTTTATTTCAAATCATGAATTTTACTTTTTTTTTCTTCCAGTCCTCTTCCCCACCCCACTGTGGGGGGGAAGTGAGAGAGAGGGTGCATGCCATTTTGCTGTCTGATGACAGTAGTTCTTATTAACTGCAGCCATGTTGCAAAATTCATGCATGCAAATGATAAATTTAATTTTCATTTGTTAGATATTTTACTGCTATTTTTGATAAACAGAACATGCAGGTAGTGAGATAACATATTTTAGCATTTTAGAGCAGCAGCTTCAGCACTTATCAAAAGCTACTGCATTAATAAGGTAACACAGTTTCCCTTAAGTTTTATTCAAGTATTACATTTGTATCTCCTACATATTCATTCGTTTTTGACTAGTATTCAAGCTGTGGCTGAGTTCCTTCTTCTAAGTTTGACCGTTGTACTACAAAATTTTAAAATCATGCTACATGATTCCAAAGGGAGATATACCGTGCAGAAAATACTGTCATAATACACAGTCATAATTCTTTTATAACCTCAAAACCATTTGTTTTGTAGTAACTAAAAGACATGATTAAAATTTTCAGCATGTAGCTAATATACCATAACCTTTATTTATTACCTAATAGTATTATCTTGTGCTCATCATCTCATGAGTGTTGCTTTATTTCACACAAAGTACCAACTTTTTAAAATGAGATGCTTTTCAGTTATACTTTTGTACATTGCCAACACAGTGTCACTTGAACTACTAGGTACTATAGCCATATAAATAAACGCTGCTGTATCCACTTTCAGAACTGTTCAGGAAGACAACCCCCCGCATTTTTTTTCTTTGCAATGGCTGTGGCAACCTCCGGCAGAGATGCATTGTGTCAGTGTGAATAATACTAACTTCCTAAATCATCTCTACAGCACTTGCCACAATCAGAACAAACAAAAAACCAACCAAACAACACACCACCATGAACCCCCAAGCGAAAAACTTAACCAAGGTGTGGTGAAAGATCCCAAAAAATTTCATCAAGATACTCGTATCTTTTTCTTTCTGAATACCCTGTCAAGCCTTTCTATTCCAAAAGACATCTCAATAGCCAGCATATGTTAAAACAGGAGCATTGATGATTCCGTTCAGCTGATAAAAAAAAATTCTGCCCCTATCTATCTAAAGATACATGACATTCATTTAAGGATAAGTCATGGTTTCCAAAGTAGCACCAAAGAAATTTTTTGCCTGCCTCAGAAAAAAAGCATTTAAAAAAATAATAATTAGTAAGAAGTTTCAAGAAATAAAACTGTTCCTCTGAACCAATACTAGAAAACAACAAATTTTCATCAAGAAAAAAAACGCAGTAACTTTAAAAACTAAAAATCCTGTTTCAGTCTGCAAGTGCAGCAATTACACAGAACGAAACAGAAGGCACCATCATACTTTAAAGAAATCTTTCATGCATATTTAATCAGGGGTTTGCTGCAGAAATTACTGTTATAGTATTTTAGCTTCTAAATTAACTGGAAAGAAAGGCCACTTCCCTAAAGCCTATGCATGCATGGTGCTTAAAACTCAAATTTAAGACAACTCTCCTTTTGCCAGCCATTGCCACTATCAGATAAGCAAATTTTAAGAGTGAGCTCTGCCCATCAGCAGGATTTTTTTTTTCTGTTTGCTTGTTTTCATCCAAGTAGTGATTTTAGGCCAGCGATTTGAAAACCATAATGTCAGCAGCATGTCATTACTACCCAGTAAACCATGACAACTTGCCAGGATTTTTGCCCTTGAACGCTATAATGTGGTATTCACAGAACATTAAGATGAAAAAGAAGATCTGAAAAAAACAAGTAATATTTACTCAACAAAGCTTATGTGGTGCTGTGTTATACTTAGTTTGGTTAAAACACTTGAGCTTCAGCTTTATAGACCTCCTGCAAGGTATTCAATTTCATAACACACAGTAAAATACCCAGAATTGAATGTTCACTTCCAGGCATCTAACAAAGTGACAATACTGTCAGACAGATGGGTAACTAAATGCAGCTGCATGGATGCTACATTTAAATAAATTTTAAAATATTATTCCTTTAAGATTTGTATATTTGGATCATATGATAAATGAAGAGTTCTTAAATGGATGTTAAAGATCAAAACCGTGTAAGGACAGAAGCTTAACAGCAGCAAACAAGACAGTTAGTAAGGATTTCTCAGATTTGGGAGGTTGAACTTTTTTTATTCATATTACTGCCAAGGCTCTTCTAATAATCAAGGGAAACATTGTCACAATACTCCCGAAGAATTTGTACCAAGTATATTCCATTAAAAAAAAAAAAATAGGAAGAGAAAAAATCCCTCACCACTCTCAAGCACCCAGTAAGTCCAGAAAATCACTACAGCACAGTATGTCTTTTGCACCTGCATAAACTGGTTGAGATTTAACAGAAAGCAGTACAGTGAAGGTCATCACAGTATCTTCATGGAAAGAAACAACCAACCAAGAACAAACCAAAACCAAAACATAAACTGTTTTAAAAATCCTAGAGAACAGGAACTTATCTTTGAGCTACCACTGACTTTTGAGCTACCAGTCCATTAATGCTGGCAGAACCTACATGTTTAATATATCTTCAAAATTACTTCAGAAACCAGTATGAAACTCGGCCTGAGTTACGCAGCACAGAGATGTGATAACTGTCTGCTGTGCTGAAGTTCTACTTCAGGAGTACACTAGTACACTGACCAAAAAGGATCTGTAAACTGTTTATCGCAAGAAAAACCAATTTTCTACGAGGGAAGTTTTAGACAAGAGCTAAGTCGACAACACAGTACCCTCTTCTGCTTTCTAGTAAGTACTGACGAATTTATCAACACACAGAACACATTTGCATACAGACATCAGACTCAATAGCAGATAACACAGTGTTATGATCTCAAGTTTGCTTTGCAAATCCACCTCACCTTCAAGAGAGAAGGCTTACTTCGTGTGTTCTGCTAACACACTTACAGTAAGCCTGTTACCAGACATTCAGTTCCACTGTACAGAAGCATTGTAAATTCCCCACAGTAGATCATCTGCAATTTTCTGGTCCAAAATACAAATTACAACCCATTACATTTCCTCTCATGCTTAGAAAATTGGATATGATGGGATCCTAAATACACATTAATAACTTCTAACATACCAGATGCAAGATCACTGGCCTCAAACTGCAACTCTGTATCAACACATTCCATCGATCACAAGAAAATGACCGTGCAAAAACTGGGTCTTACCTTATCCTTTTCATGGGGAAGGAGACACACTGGAGGGAGACAAGAAAGAGACTCAAAACTCTCCTTCCCATCAGTATTAGTGGTTGCTTTAGTGTTGAGTTGGTACAGAGGTCCATCTTTAAGGAGCCTACCATGGCCAACAGCACGTTTGACAGCTAATCGTAATTGCTGGTGAAAAATGGAGGCAGCGCTACCTCCAAATAATGCAGACACATCTTTCTGACCTTTTAGAAAGCGCTCAATGTTCTTCAAGGATGAGCCACTAGACTCAGCCAAGCCCTCAATTGCCCGTTTAATAAGTTTATTCCAGTCCACATTTGGTTTACCATCCAACTTGCCATGGTTCCGAGGCTTCGGAAGTGCTATTCTCCCAGGATTATCAGGATCCTTGTAGGAGTTGAGACCCTTGTTGGAGACTTTTAAAATAGTTCCATCTTTAACACTCAACTCTAACTGTTCCAGAACAGTTTTGCGGTCCAAACCATGCGAAGACGACACTGCATTGCATATCCTCTCCTCTGAAGGACGCTGTTTTTGTTTCTTTACCTTTTTGATTGCCTCCAAAATCCACTCTGTATACAGCGGGTTGGCGAGTTTTACCATGGTGAAGAATTCTGTATATCCATAGAGTCGTTATCCTTTATCCTGATGCTGAACGAGTTTCAAACGATGAGAAAACAGATCCTCGAATGATGGAAACCAGCTAACCATAGCATACACGTTTTCTGTCCTGAATTAATCCTCCTTTCTCAAACATTATTTGTTTTCACACTGAAGAGAAGAAAACAAAACAATTAGAAACTTCTATACTCTTTCCAATAAATCCCATAACAGCTTCACAGAAGGTTTTTCCACAAAGGTGTAAAGATTTCAGCATTATCTCACCTGAGCTTCTGGTCTCACAATCAAAAGAACTCTAATGTTAGGCCTGGAAGAAAACAAGAGAGGCATTAAAAAAAAAAAAACAGTTATGAAGAAAAGAAAAAAAAGTAGCAGACAAAGTTAATTCATTAAACACATAGCAGAGTTTTA
This sequence comes from Daphoenositta chrysoptera, assembly GCA_013397915.1. Taxonomy (NCBI): domain Eukaryota; kingdom Metazoa; phylum Chordata; class Aves; order Passeriformes; genus Daphoenositta; species Daphoenositta chrysoptera. Next base: position 32,671 of record VZRO01018800.1, on the reverse strand, counting down.
AGCCACTACAATTCAGAAATACTGAAGTAATACTTCAGGTTTTATCGCATAGTTTAGCACTAAAATTACTCCATGCAACCTCGAGAAAAGTCTCCTTTTCATTTTGATCCATTAGTCAGTATACATTCTCTACCAAGTTTTGTATCACTGCTGAGCACTACATATATTAATATTTCAGGGAAAAAAGAAAACCAGAGCAAACATCTTAAAAGAGCAGCAGCTCTCTTAATTTTTACACATGGAAGACACTGCCTGAAACTTCAATCGAAAATAGAAATAACCAAGACTCTCGAGCAAACAGTAAAAAACTTTCAGAGCGCTTTCAGGAGTGTAATCATTCCCTTCTGTGAAGAAAAGCTACAACAGTTGTTCCATAAAGCAAAAAAGTGAAGAAACACGGCTGGAGATTGTAATTAAATGCTCTACTTTTAGAGGCCAAAAAAAAAAGAATACAACATATTTTTCAGTATTGATGAGGTACACTGAAAACACTTGAGGACAAAGTAACAGGTGACCATACACAATGTAAAAGGAATGCTTATGACACTGCTAATTAAAGATGCTGGTGAAAGGGTATGAGGCTCTCCTTCAGAGCTTTAGTTATCTTTAAAACAGCTTTTTCTAAGTGTGATAACTGTCTGCTGTGCTGAAGTTCTACTTCAGGAGTACACTAGTACACTGACCAAAAAGGATCTGTAAACTGTTTATCGCAAGAAAAAATAATTTCCTGCATGGGAAGTTTTAGACAAGAGCTAAGTCAACAACACAGTTATCCTCTTCTGCTTTCTAGTAAGTACTGAAGAATTTATCAACACACAGAACACATTTACATACAGACATCACGCTCAACAGCAAAGTTCCACACGGCCTGTACTGGAAAGATTCTGAATGCTTAAACCAGAAAGGATGCAGTGCTTGCTTAGAGTTCTTTTATTCTGCGAACAAATGATGTAAAGGGAAATATGGTCCTCGACACCTGCCCCCCTCGCAAAGCAGAGATGCGCTCCGGCGCTGGCCTTGCCCTCCTGGATCCCGAGGCCCGGAGGATTCCTTCCCCTGTCCCCAGCAGAGCTCCGGTTCAAGGCGTTATGTAACCGTCCGGCCAGGCCGGGGCGACACCGGGACGGTCCCACTGCCGGTGGGTCACTCGCTCTCTGCGTGACAAGCGACCCCTGCACCTGCTACCGCTCGTCCCCATCCCCATCGCGGGCGGGTCCCGCACACGGCGCCCGGAGGAGCGCACTGCCTTAGCACAGAGGCTCGCACCGGCGAGATCGGGAAAACTGCGGCGCAGGCCGCAACCGCAGCAGGCAGCCGGGCCGCACGCCGCTCTCCGTGCTCCCGGACACGGGCAGTGCAGCCCGGCCGGCTCCTCGCACTGGTACGGCTGGGCCCGCGCCCGCCTCAGCCGCGCTCTCTCGCGCAGGACACCGAACAGAGCTCAGCTCGCGGACCCCCGGCCGCT
>VZRO01018800.1:13563-26579 GCA_013397915.1 Daphoenositta chrysoptera | reverse complement strand
TCGGAGGTTTCGCTCCGGCAAAGCCGGGCACTGTCGCAACCATGATCCACAGTCTGTTCCTGATCAACGCCTCGGGGGACATCTTCCTGGAGAAGCACTGGAAGAGCGTCGTCAGCCGCTCCGTATGTGACTACTTCTTTGAGGCGCAGGAGCGGGCCTCGGAGGCGGAGAACGTGCCGCCAGTGATCCCCACGCCGCACCACTACCTCCTTAGCGTCTACCGCCACAAGATCTTCTTCGTGGCCGTCATCCAGAGTGAGGTGCCGCCGCTCTTCGTCATCGAGTTCCTGCACCGCGTCGTGGACACGTTCCAGGTACGGCCGAGGGGCATGGGCCCCGCTGGCTGGAGCGGAGGAGCCTCGGCACGGCTTGCTGGGGGGAGAACGGGCGGGCGGCGCGAAGAGCCCCTCTGGTTCGCAGCTATTAGTGTTTTCTTGTTTCCTATCACGTAATTTTCATCCTGCGTTTGTGAGGATACAGATAGGGCTTGCCGTAGTCGGGAATTTACTGCCTAGGATTACGATGGATTCGGGATGTACGTGTGCTCACAGGATGAACCTTTCAGCAATCAGTATTTCTGTTCTGCACCCTTAGCTGCTCTGGGAACTGTGAACTAAGACCAAGCTGGCCTTGTTCTCACAAGGAGCTTTTGCAATTCATAGCCACGTGTTTTAATCAATTAGTGACAACCTACCCGTTTGCTTCCATCTAGAGATGTTTCTTGGAAGCTTCCTAAAGCAGTGAATTGCAGGAATTGCCCAGAGTAGCCGTATTCCCTCTGTACTATGGGTGACATGACTTCAGATCAGTTTAGGAAAACGGTAAAGATGTCTGCCTTCCGCCTGCCAACAGGATTGTGTTGTCTGGATTTGAAATGTCTTGTGACCAGCATCTTGCCAGAATACAGGAAATGTTTGTGCTTGGCCAAACAAGTATCATGGGAGCTTTTGCTTCCAAGATGTCAGTCAGAACCTGACTATTTTGAGTTATGTTTCTCTGACTTCAGGGAGTGGATTGGCTGTTCAGGCCAGCAGTGGATTGTGTCAGGCTCTTAGGTCTTGTTTTTTATGAGGGCACGAGGCGTGAGTGTGTCGTCACTGGCTTAGATGTATATTAAAATCTGATGTGTCTGACAAAGAGTGTTTATAATGCAGAACTAGGATTTCTCTACTGTCACAGTTCAAGTATACTCATTCTTTATGCAAAATGCCTGATCTCTTTAATTGCTGTAAGTAACTAGAAGCTCGAGTTTGTGTTTGTGCGCATGCACTTGCTCTCTCCTGAAAGATACTTGAAGTCCACATAGAATAAGACAGTAAGTAAATTAAATCTTCGATTTAAAAAATTGCTGAATTAGTTGGGACTGCTAATGCGGGAATTTGCCACCTTACCAGAGCAGTGGCAGAGGTGTGCTCAGAGTTGTACATGTCTGTGGGAGTGGTGCATCTGATGTGCTTGTAGTAATACAGGGAGTTTCAGTGTTGCTTTGCCTCCTCCAAGAAGGGGCTCGATTTATTCCTGTGTGGGAGGGCACTGGACTGAATGATCACTAAGATTCTCTTTCAGAGATCGTTGAGTAATTCTTTCTTTTGCACAGGATTATTTTGGTGTCTGTTCAGAGGTAATAATCAAGGACAATGTTGTGGTGGTTTATGAGGTGCTGGAGGAGATGCTGGACAATGGCTTTCCATTGGCAACAGAGTCTAATATTCTTAAGGAACTGATAAAACCTCCTACTATTCTGCGAACAGTCGTCAACACCATCACAGGTACAGGGAAACAAGAAGAAGATGAACTCTGGAGTCCAGGTGGCAATATTCCTGCATAAGTAAATTAGGACGTGGGTGAAAAAAAATTTATGTTGTCCTATACCATTCGTGCAGCACAGGTGTATTTAGGGAGTCATGTGTTAGTGCTTTGCTTTGAGGTTCCTTCCAATTTCAGGACCAGCTGCACTTTTGTTTTGCATTTGGTTTTGGTCTGATTTGGGGTTTTTTAACCTAAAAAAGTCAGATTACGTTTTCAGTTACAGCCATGATATGACTTCCAGGATGAGTTTTTTTGATGTGAGTTTACATGCCCCCACGTGTAGATGCTTCCCTATGCATTACTGGGCTGTGTTTTAGAGCTGGGTGTAAGAGAGATGTACATTTTTGGAGTACAGGGAGTCTGGAAGAGTAATTGCTCTCCTACAAAGAAACAGAAATTCTCAGGGATTAATTACAATTAAGCTCTGTGAGGCCAAGGACTTGTTCTGCAGCATTGCCTAACTTCTGTGGTTGTTGATTCCCTTTCTTTTTCCAGGAAGCACCAATGTGGGTGACCAGCTTCCCACTGGACAGCTCTCAGTGGTGCCTTGGAGACGTACTGGTGTAAAATATACCAACAATGAGGCCTATTTTGATGTGATTGAGGAGATAGATGCAATCATTGACAAATCGGGTATGGAAGTTGCTCCTGGCTAAGACGAAGATCACTTGTCCTGGTAGTGCCTGAAGAGAGAGCTGGGTTTTCAAATAGGTGCACCTTCATCCAAGTGTGGGAAGCTGTTCCTGTTTTTTACTCTGGAATGTTGCTAACTTGAATGTGCTATTCAGTCAAAAATTTTACAGAGGCACCAAGATTTTCACTTGTCCTTGTTCTTGAGGTCTCTTAAGCAATTCTATACTGGGAAAATAGAAGATGAGTAAACATTGTGCATAGCACTTTCTCTTTAGTATTTGTACATCTTAGTCTTGTTAGAATTGGGAGCTATTGTCATTGGCCACTAAAATGGACATTGCTGGTGTCCATGGTTCTTAATTGAATGAATCTTCTAGAGGAGTCATTGAGAATTATAAAAATGTTTAGCAGGCAACATAATGAGCCATGACATTTCATTAAGAAAATAGATTTCCTTCTTCCTCAGTGATAGTTCTTCCACTTAGGGATTTTTTTTGATCAGGTTCACATAACCACCTGTGTTTACTTATTGTTACAGGTTCCACAATTACTGCTGAAATCCAAGGGGTGATTGATGCTTGTGTCAAGCTGACTGGGATGCCAGACCTTACCCTCTCCTTTATGGTAAAGCTCAAGGATGTATCTTCACTTAAGTATTTTGAAAGGGGTTTCCCAGCCCTGCTGCTAAGATTGCACTCTCTTGATGATGGATTCCAGTACATCAGAATCTGAGTATGCCAGACAAAAAGAGAAAGAAATGACAATGGGAACTTATCAGGAACTTCAGCAACTTAGAACCTAAAAGGGCTTTTTCAGATTCTTTGTTTAAAAGCACAGGTAATGTGTGTTGTGACTTAAGTTTTTGAGATACAGTGGTGCTTTAAGCAGATATTCTGAAGGGCCTTCTCTTTTATGAGTATGCACCAATGCAATTATGTGATATGACTGAGTTTTCTAAAATAGGATTTTAAATATCCTAAAAAGGGATAGAGGTTATTGAGTACTGCTTTCACATGGTTATAGCAGCATCAGACATGTCTGAATGTAGACACCTTCAAGTGGTCAAGAGTGTGTCAAAGGGTAGGCCCTTCATGGATAGAAGACTGATAAGAAGAGGAGGTAATTTTAAGTTGTACTGCCTTTGCAAACCTTTTGACTTTCTTTTTGTTTCAGAACCCTCGGTTATTGGATGATGTCAGCTTTCACCCATGTGTGCGTTTTAAGCGCTGGGAGTCAGAGAGAATACTTTCCTTCATTCCACCTGATGGCAATTTCCGCTTGCTGTCCTACCACGTCAGTGCTCAGAAGTAGGTGATGAATCTAGTGCTGTGAATGATGAAATTTGGATCTTTCTGGCTAGGAAGAGGATAAAAGAAGGAACTTTTAAAGATGAAGTGGCATGTTGAGCCAAGTGAAGTAGAGGTGCATGGTAACTTGTATTTGTCTTTTTTTAAATTATATGTTTTCTCCTTGTTTGGAGCAGTGATTCTATAATTTCTTTCCAGTCAGCCAGCATTTTTCAAAGACTACTAGCAGATAAACAAACTAGAGAGGGAAAGAATTAGGCAGTGTAGAGTAATCAAGCTGTTGATTTCATATGTCTATAAAAACTTTTTAGAATAAAACAAGATAGTTTGGTGCTCCTGTTGGGTTTTTGACATCTCTCGTAATAGAATCACAATTTCTTGTTCACATCTGCACTCTTTTCTAGAAGCAGCTTGCCAAGTACTATTTGGGGTTACAGCTGCTGAAGAATTTTGCTCGACCTTTGTCAGATTTATCTCTAGTAGATGAAATGGAGTGGGAAATGCAACCAAAAGCACAAACATGAAGTTCAAGTGCTGCTGCACTGCCGGGAAGTACTTGCCAGCCTGGTTGTGACATGCAAAAACATTTCTCATCCTTTGCTCAGGCCTCCTGTTTTATTGGATGTAGTTTCCTGTTCTGATAAAAAAAAAATAGGATACAGCAAGCTTGATTACAAAAAGTGTAATTAAGACTTGATAATGGAATCCTGACTTTGCTCTTAGCTCAAACAAATGGGTGTAGGATTTCCTTCTCATTTAAGCAAATATGAAGGCAAGAGATTGACAAGCACTTTCTGTCTGTGTCTTTATTCTAGTCTTGTGGCAATTCCTGTCTACGTTAAGCACAACATCAGTTTCCGTGATAGCAGCTCACTGGGACGGTTTGAGATCACAGTGGGGCCAAAGCAGACTATGGGGAAGACTGTAGAGGGAGTGATGGTCACTAGCCAGATGCCAAAAAGTGTCTTAAATATGACCCTTACACCCTCCCAGGGAACACATGTCTTCGATCCAGTTACAAAGGTAAGAGGAAAGAGAGAAATATTTTAAAAATTTAAAATCTTTCTTATCTATCAGAAAATTCAGTCAAACTGTTCACGCTTACATGGACATTTCCATGAACACTGCTTTGCTGAAGACAGTATGTTGGGATGAGAACTTTTTCTGAACAACTGCATACTAGGAGTTTTCTTAATCCCCGGAACAAACACCTTAGTGTGTGGGTGGATTGTAGTTCTGGCTACTTGGTGTGTGAATAAAATCCAAGCACTGGTCTTGTATGATGGGACATTAGTCTGGTGGATGGCTTATAAACGTCAGCATATCTAGTTGTCAGGCCCAGTGCTGCATGTTGGTCTTTTGCAAACATTAAGGGTTGGTTAATGATTTTGATTTGGTTTCGGGTGTTCTGGTTTTGTTGTTTGTTGTTTGAGCCTGAGGAGTTAACTTTTTTTTTCTTCTTGCAAACTTTAATCTGATGGGCTTACCCATGGGGCCTTTAGCACAAATAGTGGAAATATCATTCATAGTAGGCTTTTGGGGAGCCTCATGGAAAGAGAGGGAGAACAAAGGTTCTGAGGTATCTGCTCATTAATCTTGTGTCTGGCCAGTATGAAAGGCAAGATACTAAGAAAAACACAGTTTTCATAGAGAAACATTAAAAGCTGTCATTGGAAGGGGACTCTTCTTTAGAGGGTGTTAACAGCATTTGAGTTTCACTGCTGCATTTTCTGTTCCTTAAAGTTACTGTCATGGGATGTTGGGAAAATAAACCCCCAGAAACTGCCAAGCCTGAAGGGGAGCGTGAGCCTGCAAGCTGGGACATCAAAACCAGATGAAAACCCCACCATTAACCTGCAGTTTAAAATTCAGCAGCTGGCTATATCTGGTAAGTGATAGTGAGGTAAAGAAGTGGAATGTTCTCTGCAGTGCTGGTGCTGATTCTGCATGTAGCTGAAGTAACGTTGCAAACCTTCTGAAGTACATTCTACCTGAAACATGTTCTTCAAGCAAAAAAGTTGTCTGCTTTGACTACAGATATATGGATTTGTTCTTTCTGGTGGTCTGTGAAACAACTTACATACATTTCCTTGCATTTCGTGCTTACAGACCTATAAAGAAATTTAGGGTATGTATTTGTTTGTAAAGAATGATTCTAACAATTAGCAGTTGACAGCTTTTCTCTGGTCTGTCTACTGCTTGCTAAAACTTTCCCTGTGCTTTTTAAAGCACCACTAGTATGATCTTCTGTCTCTTTATCCCAAAGGCCTGTCAGCTTTGTTTGTGGCAGCAGTCAGTCTTATGCTGTGTTTGTTTGCCTTTAGGACTGAAGGTGAATCGCCTGGACATGTATGGGGAGAAGTACAAGCCATTCAAGGGGATAAAATACATGACTAAGGCTGGCAAGTTCCAAGTCCGAACCTAGAGGCTCCTGATACTGAGGAAGAGCACTTTTCCTGTTTCCTCTGTCCCTGGCTGTTGGATGCAGCCTCTTATCCCATCCATCTATTTAGGGTTGCTCCCTTGTCTGTAGTAGCATGAGCAGGAAAGCCGGTGCTCAGAGTGCTGGAAAACAGGGAAAAGTAAGGTTGACCTTCAGACTCATCCTTACCCGATTCTGAAGTATTTGGAACAATAGCAGATGGGAGAGCTGCTCAGGTCCCTTAGGATTAGTGAGTCAGCTATGTAAGCTTGTATCACCTTCATTTTGCTGTCTTACAGGAAATTCTAGGGATTTATGGCCTTTTGTAACTCCTCTTCCTTGTGTTTTGTTTGGCTTTTATCCCTTTGTAGATGTTACAAAGTTGAATTCCCACAAACTTCAACTCCAGTGTGAGGATCCAGCATTTGCCTTTCTGTATCACTGGGTGTTAGGGTGGAGAGCTGTATAGTTCTTGCCAGCAGGGAGAACATCTAGCCGTTCTGCCTCAAAAGGACTGGAAGAAGTGGAAGGGTAGATTGTTCCACCCAGGATGGGAAGTTGGGAAGCCTGAGATTGGGGAGGGTGCCACAAAGGGAGGAAGGGAAGAAGTGCATTCTTTCTCTAGATATTTCACAAGGCATCCTGGTCATCAAGTATCTTGAGTCTCTTGAATACAGACTTGAAATACATTCAAATCTTGTAACTGATGGGCGGTGGCATCTCCATGTAATTCTGCTTCTCTTACTTCATCAGTGTTTGAAGGTAGGGATTCTCCTATCTTATTTGGGGAACCAGAAGAGACAGATAGAGGAACTTTTGTGGAGACAGTACTGATGGAAATTGAAGCTGTGGCTATATGAAGATAACCACTGTCCTAATAACTTGTTGGAACCTCTTTTTCCCTCTGCTTGCCTATTGCAAATGAAGGTGATACTGCTGTTCTCCTGCTCACTGATGTCTTTCTTTGAGATAATTGTGACCTGGTACCTTTGTAGTGTTCCTCCTGTCCTACCTCATTCCAGTTCCTGTACCAATCAGGTGCTGTGCAGATTCAAACCTATGCCAGATTTTTCACTGGGATCATCTCTTCCTCAAGAGCTGTTGCTATATCTGCCCATTCCAGCCTGTGGTACCTCCCTCTCTACAGCAGAAATAGGAAATGAGAGGCACCTGCACTGTTCATACTGTCTGTAACAGGCTCTTTGGCCACTACATGCCAATGTGTTTTCTCTTGGTAGCAGAACTTGCACCTAAGCTGCTGTACACATGACCACACACATGTGGCTGTGGAGTCCAGCATGTACAGTTCATGCTTGTGAACAGAACAGGGTGACCCTAAACGAAGGATAGCATTCATTCCGGCTTGCATGTGGTGGATACTTGCAGTGGATGAGTGGCATCTTGCTTGTGGAATTGCAGGTTCTGGTGCAACTGAAGAATTCCATAGCAGGTGGCATTCTGGTGAGGTGACATTACTGGTGAGGTGACATTACTGCTGAGCATGTTCAGTACAAACAAAACCTTCAACAAGGACATCAATAAAATTAATTTTTACATGTCATCTGTGTCATTTCAGAGTGGTTTGTGCAGGCTTTACAAGAAATACAGTTGGTATTTGAGGAGGAAGGTAAATTATGCCAGTTGGATTGTGTATAGTGGGTGCCTTAGGGAGATAAATGCAGTTGGCATTGTAAACCTGGGACTAAGTCACTTCTGAAAAGCAAAAATTAATTACTTTCTTGGTAATTTTTCTTAGTGTTTCCCAAAAGGAGTGCTGAGCATTTCTTGGAACGTCAAGTGAAAATGTCTTTAGGAATGCAGCTGAACCATTTTTGTTTACCGGGTTGGGTAGCATGCTAAGGGCAGTGCTTTGATTATGAAGACAATTAAATACCTCATCACCTTCCTGCTCCTCAAGTGTTGATACTGTCCTTTGGCTTTGTAGCTTTGCTTTTTAAAGAATCTTTTATTTACTGCTGAAGTGATTCATGTTACTCGAGATACTGAAAGGTTTCTTATATACATAAGGGTGTCTGGCCCTTAAGACATACCAGTCTGAGGTGGCTGCAAGTTCCTATGGAAGCTGAAGTTGGGCAGAAGGGGTAAATGGGGAACAACATCAGTGACAGAAGTTGGACTACTGGGGGGGAGGGAAACATGAGGTGCAGCTGTGTACTTCAGTTCCAACAAATGCTGATGTTGACTTGGGTTGTGAAACAACCTGAGTATGACAAAATCAGCTGGAAAGTCAGATGAAAAGAAGCAGGCAGATGGCAGTAGTTACTCCTAGACCTTGTCTCAAGATGGTGCTACTGTGTGCTGGAAGAGGACAAGTAGGGATAAAAACCGTGTCAGAAGTGGAAAAGATGGAAACCATCTCACAGATTTTTTTTTTTATCAGGGAGGCATGTAATGGATAAACAAGCCAGAGAAACACAGTTAAATGCACTGAGCTAGGTGGCAGCAACTTCTGAGAAATGAAATGCAAGTTAAAGTAAGGCTGGAGAATGCTAGATGCTAGTAATTTTTCTTAGTGTTTCCCAAAAGGAGTGCTGAGCATTTCTTGGAACGTCAAGTGAAAATGTCTTTAGGAATGCAGCTGAACCATTTTTGTTTACCGGGTTGGGTAGCATGCTAAGGGCAGTGCTTTGATTATGAAGACAATTAAATACCTCATCACCTTCCTGCTCCTCAAGTGTTGAGGAGGATTTGGAGGAGGATTGGACAAGGATTTGATAAATCTCCCAGATTAAGGACCTATTACAAAATGAAGGATAAAGAAGCATTTGTAAAACTTTGGGGTTGATTCTGGGCCATTCTTCTAGTCAGCTACAGAGAAGATGTCTCAGAAGACATCCCAGGATGGAAGGAATGAACAAGTGCAAAGATGGCAGCTAGTGCTTATCTGGCATTCTTTGTCAACTTTGTTTTCATGTAATGGCGTTTTCCAAGAATTGGTAATAGCTGTGAGGTAAAACTGTTCTCTGCAGCTTACATTTTTGTAGGTTCTATTTTTCTAAAAGAGATCAGTGTCAGGTGTGGTTCACTTACATTTTATTGGTGGCTGTTAGAGCGCATTGAGCTCAAATACTGTATTTAATAGAAAGTTTGAATTGCAAAACGAAAGTTGCCTTCCTGAGGACACTGACTTGTGTTATTCAGTGAAATAGTTTAGACTGTTTTACAGGCTGCAGGTATTTGGCAGGCTTGGGAATGCCAGGATAGCAAGGCACAAGAGCATTTGGAAGTGGGCTTAGGGGAAATGAAGGGAAATTAATTTGTATGTTTCTCAAAGTAAATAATAAAACTATCAACAACAACAAAAAAATCACACCAAAAACTTGAACTGTAACTCTTCATAAAAAAACATACTTTTGCCTTCCACTGGCTGGAATATGAGACTTGTTGCTGAAGCTAACTGGACTTTCACCACTGCTCCTCTGAGGCCATTAGAGAAGATCTCTTTGAGGTCAGTTTCTAAGCTGGTAGCTAGAAAGTCACAGACCGTTTGTAAAGCTGCCATTTACAAAACCCCATTGAGAGAGTAATGGCCATCTTACCAAATCTCTCTTCTACACCTACTTATATAATAAGATTCTTTATTTGAGTAGTTGTTGTGCTAGTACGTTATCAGAGAGCTCCTTAAAAACTGTGAGTAAACATTTGGAGTTACAATGTTTTGAATTTCCCAAATACAACAGGCTAGTTTTCTAGCTACTGATTGATACTAAAGCTAAATTCCTTTTGTACCCTCAATACAATGTTATCCTTTTGTAAAATGGTAGATACACCTGCTTTCTCTTTATAAAACAATGGGACAAAAGAGAAGCTCTCAGAGAGGCTTCATGTTGCGGTGTGTTATGGCTGCTTCCGTGGCCAGCATACCCCCATAAGTAGCTACTGCCATCTCATCCCGGTTTCCCTGTGTTTGCCTCCTACCTCAAGAGAGATTTCTCTTCTCCCACGGTATTCCTCCCCTCCCACAATGCTCCCTATTGGTTTGTACCCTTGCCCACAAGAATTCAAACCCTGCACCATTGGATGTTCTGTATTCTCTCCTCCCACTTGGTAAAAGCATAAAACACCTGTGTAACGGCCCTTCGGGGCTTCTCTGCGCCACCATGACACCCGAATAAACCTTCTACCCTGAGAAGCCCGTCCACCTCCCTCCCTCCTTCTCTCCTGCTCGCCCGTACCACCGGTGGGTCTGGTGAACCCGAACTGGGACTTCGCCGACCCTCCCGTGCCCGCGAGCAGCCTCCACTGATGCCTTAGATTTTGACTTCTATATTTTTCAAAATCCTGTACTGCTTAGTGTGTAACTCTGAGGTTTCTTGTAGCCTGTTAATTTCTGTTCTCTCGTGCTGAGTGGTCATAACAAAGCCTCTCTGGGCCTGCTCTTCAAGGACACCTAGACTGTCCTAGGCCCAAAAAGTGTAAACTAAAAGCCTCTGAAAGGGGGGCAAGCTGAGGGGAATTACATCATTAAACTGAAGCTTTAATTGGAGAGTTAACCCTGGCTATGCAAATTAACCAAACATATAAAGGTGTAAAGAACTCGTGACCTGTTGTCCATCTTGGGGTCCACCTTGGCAATAGCCTCTGGCTCCCGGGGTGTACCTTGAAGGCCCTTCAAATAAATACCCACCTTTATTCCCTTACTCCTGTCTGGTCTCTGTTTATAGGTGGCCTCATAAGGCATCACCGCCATCCTCTCCCATCCGGGCGGGTGCCGGCACTGGCAAACACCGCTAGCCGGACAGCCAGTGTCGCGGCAGCTTCACTCTTAGGATGTGCATAGATGGCACTTAGCGTCACATGGCAGCTGCAGTGCAAGGAAGTAATGCTGATTACTGAGATTCTGGTTCATGGTGACTTGGTTGTACCTGTCCTGTCTTCTGTTAAAGGACAAAGGCAGCCTTGTGACACCTGATTTGACTTGTGGATGTAAATCTAGCATGCACTTAAAATAGCTACCAATACACTTTGTTTTGTCCTGCTGCACAGAGAAGAGAGCTTTTGCTTTCATATCAGATGATTGTGCATAGAAATTTAATAGTCAAAAAATATGCATTGATTCTGTGGCCGATCGGGCTGGTGTTAAAATTTTTACCTATTCCTTTACCAGGAGCAAAATCAAGTGAAAGAATAAAATGTCCTAATAAGCATGCCATCCTGAATTTGTTCAGAGAATTTAAGCTCAAACTTGGTTAATTAATCAGTTCCAAACTGAAGAAGCAAGTAGTATATTGATCTGGAAATAAGCAGCCCATGCCTACATCTTTTGCTCTTCCTATTGGAAATCAGCTTCTATTGTAACCAGCTTAAATTACCAAAGTCAAGTAGTATAAGGACAGAGCTTAATGTCTTCCAATTGTACAGCCAAGTAAGAAGGAAGATGAAGTTTTCAGGAAATTAAATCTGTCTCCTTCAGTTCACACCCATTCCTAAAACAATATAGCTGTTAAAGAGATGCATGATGTTCTCTCTTAGTTTATTCACTCAGGGCCAAAATTAATTTTTTATTGTACTTATGTGATTTGATGCAAGGTGAAAGTTTGGTGATGTTGGGGAAAAGGAGGATTAGCTTCTAATAACCTGCAATAAGGAAAGGAGAGTATTTTGAGAACATGCCCTTCCCACACATTGCAGTTTGTCTTCCTGTTGTATTGGAAGTCATAAGCATCTGGACAAACAGGAAGCCCTGTCAGCATACTTAAAGCACCCAGAAGGAAGCTGTGAGAGTATGGTCGCAAGACTGCAAGGGGTTCGTTTTGCTTTCTCAGAGTTTCATGGTGTCCTGAATCCAGTCAAGATAACGATTCACATTTGTATAAACACCAGGTACGTCTTTGTGGCCACATCCTATTCCCCAGCTGATGATTCCAATCAGATACATGCGATCATCCTTCATACAGACCAGGGGCCCTCCAGAGTCGCCCTACAGAGAAGTAGCAGATTAGTAACAGTCTCCTTTTCTCTTCGTTTTGTTTTGCATTGTTTTTCCCACCCCCACTGGCTTTAGCGGTGCACTGGTGTTTACAGAAATACTCAATGTAGTATGCTCACAAATCAAGAGCTCTTAGTAACAGTACTTTTACCTAAGTCACTTTTATGTTCCAGATTCCCTCAAAGCTCCCCTTATGGAGAGAGACACAGAAAAATGTAACACTAAGGTGTCTAACTTTGTATGGAGCTCATTTATGAAATGTAGGTTAAATGTTGAAAAGAACAAAGAGAGGAAGGCCCTTATTCAAGCTACAACGATCCAAGGGGTTTTATAGTGCTGTGTGTAATAGTAAAGCAAAATTATTAAATAGATGTTTAAACAGAAAGGATATGGATTGAGTGCATCCTTTTTCCTCATGTCATAGCTGCTTTTTCTCCACTATCTTTTAGCTTTTATTCTTCTTTTCTCTACTTTTCAGTAGAGAGGCACCCCCTTCCTTCTACAGAACCTCCCGCTGAGTGTTTTGCATGCTCACATAACAGAAAATATTAGGAAATGCTGGGGTGGATTTTCCTGTTCAGTTTTGTGGTATTTCCTGTATTTGGGATTTTCAGTCTGTGTTGCTCTGGTTTGACTGCTTAAGTGTTCCCTGCCTTTCCCTCCATGAGGGGGTAGGGAAAGACAGATGAAAGAGGAGCCACCAATTCTGTTCTGTTCAACAAAAGTCTACTAGAACTGCCATGTAGGCAAATGCATAACTTCTTGAAACTATTTTGTGAAGCTTGTTTGGTTAGCTCAAAGTACAGAGAAAAGAGACAAGGAAAAGAAAGAAAAAGAAGAAAAAGAAAAAGAAGAAAAAGAAAAAGAAAAAGAAAAAGAAAAAGAAAAAGAAAAA
>VZRO01018800.1:0-13514 GCA_013397915.1 Daphoenositta chrysoptera | reverse complement strand
AAAGAAAGGAACAGAATTGGCTTTACCTTGCAGGCATCATCAAGGTGCCTTGTGTCTCCTGCACATAACATATTGTCTGTAACTGTCCGGTTGTCTAGATACTGTGCTGTGCATCGACTGGCTGGGAACAATCTGACATGGCCTTCCTTCAGGTGCTCTGAATAGAATGGAGAAACTGGAAGAAAAATGACAATACATATACATGTATATGTCTGTGTATGTGCATATATATGTTTTTTAAAAGTTGCAATACAGTTTTCATAGTTTAGGGGAGAGTGAACAGAAGTAGCTCAGTGGCTAAACTAAAAATTCCTGGCCAAAGGGTCTTTTTATATCTTGGGTGTTCCACTTTGCTAATCAGAACAGCTTAAATCTTGTTGAGAGAGAATATTGTTTCTTCAGCAAGCTAGAGAGGTTTATGTAGGCTCCACATTAAAGACTGCCGGGTTTCTTGGGTGGATAAATCATCTTCGCATAGTTACATCAATCAAAATGAAGTCACAGGAAATGTTTATGAGAATACCTTAACTGTATGAAACAGGATCCTAACTTTTTAATATTAGACTCGCACAAAAATTAGATGCTCTGTCATACATAATACTGAGTAACTGGTACACTTACGTTGGAATGAAAGAGATTTGGTTGGTTGGTTGATTTGGATATCAGTTTTATTCTTCTGTATAGCCACAACTGCACAAAACTGAAAGCTGGCAGGATTGTTGTTATTCGGTAGAGTTTTGCATTACAGTTGCAGCATCTTTTCCCTCTCAGATTTTAGCCTGTACTCCCCGTAAGCAATGCTGAGGAAAAGTTTTAAAAGCACTTAAAAAAAAAAAAACTTTATGCCACACTTATATGCTCTGTCTTTAGGTCTGTTCCAAAATATCCCTATGGGTCCAAACTGTTATTAGGTCTTGTAGAATGGATGCTTCACAATTTCTGTCTTAAGAAGTTTGGAAGTTAGAAAATTTAAAGAAAATTGAAAAGGAAGAAAGTAAATTAAGAGCTGGGGGTTTTTTTTGTTTGTTTGTTTGCTTTAAATACAGGTCTGCCTGTATATACTTTCAGACAGCTTTTATTTCTGTTTGTTATAGCTCACTTTAAAAACAATTTAGCCAGCCTTTTAATGTATATCTTGGATTGTTCTTTCTTTAGCTTTTTTTTTTTGCTAATATCTGCATAGCCAATGTATCTTGTAGAATAATGCATCTATCTGCAACTGTATGGTATATCAAACCTCGACAGAAAGGGATTTCTGTCCAGATTACAGTGTCTAAATGTACTGAGTACAGCAGAAATGTGGCAGCCCTGATTGCAAATCTTATGTCTTTCCTACCTTATTCATTGTGCCTTTTTGTTTTGTTTTGTACTGTGGAGATTATCAAGGAAGACTCTACTAGCCCATACAACTGACAGAACTCACATGAATGAAGTAACTTACAGCAAAACTAGGTTTTGAGTAACTCCTACTTCTACATACATTTTGTAGTGCTCATATAAGCCAGTATGATACATTACACATTCAGTGATGCCAAAGGCTTGAATTCTTTGAGGGCAGAGGACTCAAGCTCTGGACATGCTATCTTCTACTTGCATGTAGACATGCATCTTCTACTTACATTCTTCATTTCTGCCATAACCAGAGATCTCACATTCAGTCCAGTCAGGCAGCTGCAGCTCTGGCATGGGGAGGCAGGCAGCACGGACAGTGCCTGTTTCAACAGCACAGTCTTCTGCATCTGAGTTCAACTGCAACAGAGCTGAACAAGGAAAAAAAATCCCCACTTCATTAATCACAAACTTGAGCCAACCATGACCTTTCCAGTCACAAAGTCAGAAAAGTTCTTACCAATATCATTGTTGAAATTTTCTGAGTCAAATCTCTGATGCACAGTGTAGTTCTTCACTTGAAACTTTTGTTCATTTTCCTCAGGAGTTGCTCGGGAAGTCCTACCCAGCACAATCTTCAACTGATTTGTACTAAAGCTGAAGAACAAGAGAGTCTCTATTCCCGTGTTAACTGAAGTGGACCCTTCCCTTGAAGATGTGCTTTATTTTTTTAATTTTAGCACCAGTAATACTTGGTTACCCATGCAGTTTGACCTCAACGTGACCTATTTGCCTTCATTTTCTATATGCTTGCAGCCATCATGGCAAAGCTCCTCTGCCAGCCCCTTGCTGTTCTCAAGTTTCAGATGGCTCTGCATGTGTATTGTCAACTTTGTTCTTAAGGTATCTGATACTCTGCTATGGTACCTTAATGCTATCCTGCTAGTTTGCCCAATTAAATGCCTCTCTGCAATGCTCAGCACAATTAACTATAATCTTTAGTGCAGACTTACTGGGATAAGGAGGGGTTTTTCCAAGTCTTATACCCTTCCAGTAGGGTTATACTGGATGCTTCTATTTTCCAGATTTTTTTCCCCCAGATACTACTGAATCTTCACCTTACCCTTCCTCAAAACAGTGAGCAGCTGACAAAACCCAGCAGGAACTGATCAGAATTCCTCCACACAGGAAGTGCTCTCCAGGCACTCGGCGATACTTCACAAAGATGGCAGCTTGCCATGGGTGAGCTGCAATGTCTGCATAGGAACCACCTTTAATCCTGTACTGGCGTACTCTGCGCTGCCGTAAACCACAGGTGGCTGTGGATGACAAACCCAGAAATAGGCTTTTTGTTCAGGCACTCTTGCTTTGAGTTTGGGTTAAGAGCCTGTTAGTCACCAGTCCATGTTGAGGCAGCCTGCCATGAGCTGTTTAGTATTTGACTCATCCCTGTTTCCTAGGAAACTTGTATTCTGATTTGAAAAATACAGTAAGGAAACCCTGCCTTTCCTGTCCTCCATTTCAGCAATCTTCCCTTCTGGCAGAGCAAAAGGCACTTCTGTGAGAATGGAGCTCCAAAAAGCATTTTTTTTTTTTTAACTCCAGCTCTTTTTTTACTAGAAGATGCTTGAGTTTAATGCGGCTTTTTTTCTCAAGATCTTATTTTAATACAGATGACATGCAGGTCAGTAATGCTTCAAAGAAAGAGAAGAACCAGGAGTGCTAGTATCCTTACAGCAAATAGGCACATTGCAGTACTCCCACGTGAGGTGATTTCCTTTCAGGACATGGCACCAGGGCTTGCTGTCATTATCAGGATTCCTGCAGCATAGGAAAGAGAAGAGCTATTTGTATTATCAGATCTGCAGGGAGTTTGCAGAGACCTAAAGGTGTCAGACTGTGACTCGAGTGTATTCTTTTTGATTTTTCTAGAGATACAGAGAGCCCTAAGGGCACATGATTTGCACTTATGGAGTTTGATCTTAGAGAAGCATCAATACATCAGGTGGAATACAATTACTACAGTGAGTGAGCTTCATTGCTACCAGTAATGTATTCCCTGTGCTTTAATAATCCATGTAGAAGACTAGAGCCCTGCCTTAAGAGTACTACAAGACAGTTTGGTGGGGTTTTTTTATTCTATAACCGACTACATACCTGCAGAAATTGTGACTACCAAGGCCCAGCTGGTAAGCATCTCTTCTCCAAGCAGTATATAGCTTGTTAACAAGGATTCGAGAATTCCACTTCAAACAGGTAGCTCCAGAACTGGTAACACTGTGGCTGCCACGGTAATCTGTGCCTCTTCCAGATCTGCAGTTGATGTTCCTAACTTCAATTAGAAAGCTGCACATTAACCGATGGATGCGAACCTGTCGGTTGTTGCTAGGTGTGATTTCTGTCAAGGCATCTATGTATTACCTCTATGTATCTCATTGTCTCAGTGTCATAAATACTAAAAGCCTAAATATGATATAACATGAGAGTCTCAACTTTTTAGGCTACAGAAAATAGCCCAAGTTCACAGAGAACCCTTACATATGCAGCAAATAATGGAACTTCCAAAGTCCTTTCCCTGTCCCCTGCATGTACCTTTTGAACAGGAGGGCACACTGCAGTGTTCCCAGGTGTACCTTCCCCCTTTATAGATATAGCACCAAGGTCTGGAATCCTCATCTGGGTTTCTGAAAGAGTTAAATATTATGCATCATTATAAAGCTATTGTTAATAGTGTATTGTAGGCCATCTAATTTGCTAACTTAGTCCTGCTCTTCAGTGAAGATGTGGACTGAACCATCAGAAGTTGCTCGAATTCCTATTTTAATTAGAAAAATGTGGAGTACATTGGGGTGAAAATGAGATGGCCAGTAGGTAGCAGGAGTGGACAGCATGCTTGTGCAGTTTAGGTCATGTACAGGAAGCACTATATTTTTACTGTTTTGATCAGGATTTGAAGCTGCAGGCAACTGAATTACAAATGGAGTTTAGGGACTGAGAAGGGGCAAGGTAAAGACTATGGGGTGAGAGATACTTGCATTTTGTAGTCAGCCATAAACATCCAGTCTAGGAAGATCAGAAGTTCAGATATGTCTACAGATGTTGCAATTACTGCACACGGGCTGCACAGTATCTGCACCTGTGCAGGGTGTTCTCTGCTTGGTATCAGACTACAGCAAGCAGCCATTCTTTTGCTCCCAGCTCTTAGAATGGGCTGATTCCTGTGGCTCTGACCTGTGTGCCATCAGCTCCTCACCTGCAATAGTTGTGATTGCCCAATCCCAGCTCAGCAGCATCCTCTCTTTGTCCACTGTATGTCCAGTCCACCAGCCCATTGCTATTCCAATTTAAACATTCAGTTCCACTCTCGGTCATGCTCCACGTACCCCTATATGTTACTCCAGTGTCTTTGTAGCATTTAGCTTCAGTATCTGAACAAAAGGGAACAAAATGATTCTGTAAGGACAGCATCCCAATTCTTTCCCAGACAGTTTCCCCAGTCTCTGTTCTGTTTACACTTGGCTCTCAGATGTCTTGTCTGGTAAGTCAGTGAAAATGCCCTGTCAGGCAGACTGTAAGTGTATATGAAGGTCTTCAGCTACAAAATTCAAGGTTTTATTGAGACACTGAGAACAACCCAGGTGTCCTTAAAAGTTCTTAGTAGTATTAGCGCTAGAATGAAAAAAGACAACTTAATAGATAGCCTAGTGTACAGCAGGAGCTTCTGGGTACAAGAGTGCACTGCATAGCTAAAACCAATAGCATTGTTCACAGCAGTTAATGTGGTATACTCACCTATTTCACACTGCTTCCCTGAGAAACCTCGGTGGCACTGGCAGATGAAGAGCTGTGGGGAATAATATGCCTGTGAAC
Source organism: Daphoenositta chrysoptera (assembly GCA_013397915.1). Taxonomy (NCBI): domain Eukaryota; kingdom Metazoa; phylum Chordata; class Aves; order Passeriformes; genus Daphoenositta; species Daphoenositta chrysoptera. The sequence goes on along the minus strand of VZRO01018800.1, from coordinate 8,315 downwards.
ATTGGCCCCCATTGTAGCATTTATTTCTAGTGCAGGCTGTGGAATAAACAAAAGCCAGGAAATACTGTTAGATTTCACAGAAGCAAGAAGCCAGCAATGTATACACATCTTTCATTTTCCTGTCAGTCTCCTTTAACCTGCTCTGTTTTTCCCTACCCACCTGCTATTGCCATGTGCTTACAGCCCTTTTGTGTAATGCTTCCATTCTTCCTTTGTTTCATTCGTTCCATATACGCGATTACACTTCCTCAGCCCCTTGCCCACTCCCACTTAGTCCTGCCCGAGTCAGTGTACACTGGTATTTTCATTTCTATCCTCTTCTATTCCCAGACAAATTTTCGGTACAGTAACTCTGGCCCTGACAGTGTTCTTCTTTCTTAGGATGATTAGGTGAACAATCTCTCACCATTTCCTTTTTCTTTGTCATACTCACCTCTGACAGGCACAGTGTGGCAGCGACTCTGACCATTGTCACACCTACAGTATTCTATTCTGCTTCCTGAAAGCCTCAGCCAAGTCCCCCTGTGTTGGTAAATTTCCACAGATGAATTATCTGTGCAAATGGCTGTAATTAGAGAAAGGAAATCCTCTTTTAGAGAATCAGGGAAAAGACCTGGCTGAGCAAAAGGACTCCCTTCTATTTCCAGGAGAAAACCATCTGTGATGGGAACATCTGTCTAATGGGTTGCCCTTTTTCCTTCTCAGACCACAACTGTCCCATTTCTCTTACTGCTGTGCTGCTGGATGTACTATTCCACTATTGACTGGCCTCTTTTTCTTTGAAAAAGAGCAGAGGGCGGGGAAAACTTTGTTGTGGATGGTATTAACGGTCTGGTATTTTGCCTTCTGAATCTCTCATCCAGATAACCATGACAAAAAGCTTTCAGGCTCTGTTCCTTCAGCATCGTTTGCTTTCCCCTCCCACGTTCATAATGCTCCAGCTAATATGGTTTTAGTTAGCCTGGCTTACCTCTAGATCTGGCTCCTCGTTTGAAACGCATATGTAAGCCCTGCAAGCAAAAAACGTTAATTCTGTGAGTAACTGCTCTCTTAAAAAAGATGAGAGAACAAGTACTTTCAAAGAGTCAGTCCTTTCCTTGAGGTCATGTAAATCAGGGAAGCTCTGAGGAACTGTCTGCCCTGTTGTCAGAGTGCAGTGAAAAGTCCCTCTAGTACTTCAGTATGGGTACCAAGAATTGTAAGTCATTCAGTTGCCATGGATTACCAGGCTATTGCTTGTCATCTGAGTGACATGAACTTGGGATGTGCTGTACTCACATCGTGTGTGAAGTCATTATTTACTCTTGGGGCATTGCAAATGCTAACCAAAGCTTGTCAGCTTTCTGCTATTTGAAGGAGGTTCAAGCAAATAATTTCTGAAGTAAAGTCAACAAGCAGTTAGTTTTGCTCACTGGCATGCAGTTTCCCCACAAGACTTTGTAGCTTGATTATCTTTAAGAGATATGTCTCCTGCAGCCAATTAAATGAAATATTTTGGATAAAGTTTTATGGAAGAAACCGATTTAGAAAGCTTCTTTGATTAGGCCACAAGAGAAAGAACATAAAAAGAAGGAGGAATGGTAGGATAGCAATTTTTTGAGAAAGGGAGTAAACATTTCAGAATTGTGTAGCATTTACTCAAGCTGTGTGCAGTATGAGGCTTAAAGTGAGGGGACAAGGGAACCACTGATGTCCAGTTTTAAGTGAGCATAGTGATGAATATGATGACCATAGAAAATTAAAGGCTGGTTACAATGAAATTCTCATTAACAGTGAAAGATGACAGTGAACAGATAACACCAAGAATACCCGGAGAAGACTTGCTTACTGAAATGAAAACCAGCCAGGATGAAACATAACACATCCTCAACAAGAGGTAGACTACTTTGTAACATTTTTCTTCCTCTGATTTCTAGTGAGCTAAGCAGATTCTCCTTCTGCCTGATGCAGACAGCTGTAGTCTATGGTAAGAAAGTGCTGCTGAAAATACAGGAAGATGGCAAGAGAATGATTTGATGCATTAATGTCTTACCTGGCACTGGGCAGTCATGATTGCTCCCACCAGCACAAGAAGACGTGGGAGTTTGCCTTCCATTCTGAGTATTTTCCACATCAGCTCCAAATCTCAAATTATCTGTAGAGACAAAAAAATAAAAGACGTTGAACAAAGGAGGTTTACAGTGTGAATGGAGTTCAAGGTGTAACTTTAAATGAAAATTTTAAATGATGAAAATTCTTTTTACCCCCTGTCACTTCTCAGCTGTCTGCTCTAGCTGTCCTGGTCTTCCTGGGGAAACTGCCAGGCTTGACTCAGATGTGCTTTTACTTGATAAACTTAGAAACTTGATAAGCTTAAGCACACTCTTTCAGGTCTGGAAGAAACTGAGAGAGTGTTTCCTGGGGAATAAGACAGAAGTAAATTCCAAGTACTTTTTCCCTAAGTTGCTGGATGCCAACAGTACCATGTGCACTATTAGAGAGATGGGCTTGTCTGATGATGCAGTGGAATGGTGATTTGAATGCGTTAATTGAGATTCAGATTACTGACACCTACTTAAGAGATCTCTTGCAGAGGCACAGATGTCTGCTGAAGGGTCAGTTTGTGGTAACAGTGGTTTAAGAGGATTTCCATTTTTTGTACAGACTGCTGTTTTGGGTGAGAGTGAAGCCTCTCTTGTGTAGAGGATGTGTAGGCAAAATGACTTTGCTTGATGATAGGTGAGGACAGTACTGCTATGTCTTTTATTTTCAATATTTCTACTGCTCTCCCCAGCTGAGCTTTTAGTTTTTACTATTATCATATGTTTTTGCTAAAAAGGCAGAGTATGGAAATGGGCTGGCAGGCTAGCTTTTGTTCGGATGTTCTCATTTATTTGTTGCAGCATCTTTCTGTATGTCACTTCTATGCAGTCACAACTACACATTATTCTCTCTAATCCCTTCAGCAGCTTTACTCTTCAAAGCCCTCCTCAATCCACCAGGAAGAGTTTCTACTTTCTCCAAATCGATTTACATAGTCTGACTCCTATATTAATAGTCTTGGAAGAGAACCTTCATTGATCCCTACTGGGAGATTGTCAAGGTGTGATGAAGATGTGGTGGATCCTCCCTGCTTTGAACAAGTCCCTCACCAGAAGTCACTTTTCTCTCTTCCTTTTAAAATATAATACCTCCTATACAAACAAAGAGCCAGGAGTGAGATAGTGCAGCAGGCGCAAGATACAGGCAAGAAGATACAATTTAATTCCCAGTCTCTAGGACTGCCCTGACGTTCCAAATACTTGAAATAATATTCAGGCACTGTTGCCCACACTATCACCTTTTTATCAACTATGTTATATGTAGAAAGCTAACCCAATTATTTGAGAAAACTACTACTTCCAGAAATCAGGAGCTCAAACTCTGTTTATATAAAGCCAGAGAAGGCAGCTGGATAACAGCTGGTGAAATTGGAGTATGATAGATGAGTCATAAATTGGGATTCAAGGCTAATATGGAGAAAGACTCTGTGTTTTTTCAGTAGTTCTATTGTTGGGGGTTTTTTTGTTTGTTTGCTTTTAAATTCGTTCAAAGCAAAAGGCATGAATAGTCCAGTTTCTGAAGCAGAATCAGGAGTACAGCACGTTAGTTTAGGCTGTGATTTCTCATCATTAGGCTGCAAGAGGAGACTTAAGTTGCAAGTCAGACTGAAAAGATTCACAAGAACATCTTCTAAGAACCTTAATTACTCCACACCTTATCTTTGCATCACATCTTGATTATAAAATCCTTATAATTCGGAGCATATCTCAGTGATTTGTATTAGTATGTAGATTTCATAGTACACTTTTTATATACTTTCAAGACATTTTTCACCTCTTAGGAAACATTTTGCATTGTATAGCAAGCCTTCTTAAAAGCTGTAGAAGTGATTTTCAAACAGACATTAACTTCAATTGAATCAGAACTAAATCAGCAGCATTCCCACAGCCAAAGTGAATGATCTGAACTGCTATCCAGTCATTTGGTTTCTGCTGTAACCCCGTTATTGTACCCTTACTCCCTGCAGCTGTGGCTCATTATTACAGCTATGCATGTTTGTGTTCTGAATCCCACAGTGGCAATGTTTTAACTTGCTAATTGTTAGTACCATTGGTGACCTTTGTTGCTATCTGTGGAGAAGGCTTTAAGTTCTTACAACTTTAAGAAACAAGATTCTGGTAGCTAAGACAGTTTCAAGGAAAGCTTTGTTCCATGAAATTACTTAGATCTGAGTTGAGCTGCCTTGTTAGAATTTCTCCGTGGGAAGCACTGTAAAGAACTGTTGAGACCTTATTTCTGAGGTACCTGCTAAGATGTCCGAAAAACAAGGCAACACCAGAGAAATTTGAATTTTTTTTCTTTTTTTTTTTTGTGGGAGGACAGGTGGCCTAACTGATATCTTGGATGAAGTCCTACCTACCTGAAACCAGCAGGAAACTGTAGATCATTTTCAGAAATCACTTTTAAACTTTAAAATGTCCTTTTCTTTTTTTCTTGCCTGGAAGACTGACATGAGGAGTCTATTTAAAAAGCACTTGCATGGTTTAATCAAGTTTATGGTTATAGTCAAGTTTATCTCATATAGTCGTCTGTACAAGTAGGTTCTAGCCTTACACAGCATGTGTTTATACTGCAAAATGCCATTGATAGTCTGTCTAAAGCTGTTTTGCATCAGATGCCACATCCCTTCCTGCACTGATTTCTGTTGCCCCTGTTCAGGCTATCTTAGCTTATAATGCTGCAGCCCTTCCCCCACCTCTCCCTCTCTCCATGTGAGATACCTGTCCATCCACTGATGGCTGCTGTCCCACTATGCATGGAAAACTGGTAAGAGGTGTTACCATATGTTTATTTTCAGGTTTGGGAAAGGTACAACATAGGCCAGTCAACTGGAATGTCTTCAATTATAAGCGCCGTCAAATTGAAATCCTATGGCTGTTTGAAAAGTATGTTTACAAGGCTCCAAGCTGAAACCTGCAAGCAATGTGCATTCTGGTAGGGCTCTTGGAAACAGTGTGTGCCTTCTGAGCTCAGCCTGTGCTTTCTTTCCAATCAAAAATACTAGAGCAATAACTCAAAGACCTAGATGTGATGTTCTGACATTTTGATTCTACACTTCCAAGTACATTAGGACATAAAAATATGTGATACCCTAAATTTGTATCTTTTTGCTGAAGCAACATCAACAAGAATACTTAAAATTCCATATAGTAACTCATTATTCATAACAGCCTTTCTAAGCAGTAATAATGTGAGCATTACCTTACCAAAGTGGAATAAGACCTAAAAAAGAGCTGTAACTCATTAAGGGCAAACAAAAAGTCATCAATCATAGAATCATTTAAGTTGGAAAAGACCTTTAAGATCATTGAGTTCACCTGTAAAACTAACATTGCCAAATCCACCACTAAACCATGTCCCTAAGTGCCACGTCTATATTTACAGAAATTAAAAATAGCTCTCCTTCCTCCCAATGACATAATGTGTCCATTCCAAAATACATTGGTTCTGAATCTATAGCACTAATAGCTTTCTTGATGATGATCAGCTATCTTGATTTACTAGAAGCAACAGACTGCAGAACCTTGCTGCCTTTTCCTGCCTTCTGGATAAAGTGTTTCTGTATCTCTTTTTTGAACTGAGCAAATGAATAGCAGATTTGTTCTATTTCTCCTTAAAAATGTAACAAACAGACCTGTTATCTGTTTTTGGGGGAAAGAGCTAAAAACCCAAAAGAAAACAAAAGTAAGATGCTGTAGTCTTCAAAGAAATGGAGGAAATTAATATTTCAAAGTCTGGCTTTGTTTTGGGAATAATTTTCAGTATTTCCTGTGGTTTTGGCCACATTTAAAGAGAGACATATTTAGGGAGAACGGAAGACAACCCACCCTCCTCCTTCTCTGTGTCCTCTGTGTCCCTCCATTATCGTGCTTTGGAACCTGGGGTGAAAGGCATAGTCTGATCTCCTCCAGGGAAGATTAGATAAATTCTCCTTTTGCAGCTAGTTCTCTGTGTCTCCTTACCTTACCATCAAGATATTTGTCCATAACTCTTCCTTTAAGTTCTTCTGCTAATTGCCTTTGTGCAGGAGACTCCTCCTTGCTTAACTGGTCAGAGCCTGCAGCTGTCAGCCCTTTCCCTAGAAAGCTTCAGCTTTCTTGAAACAACTGAAAGTTAGCAGCTTTACCCACACTGTGAATCTCTTCAAAAGCAGAAAGGCAATAGCTCAGTTAGTTAACTATAACGGTGCTTCAGTGAGATTTATTAAATAATAATATTTACTAGTATTTCATGACAATGCCATTGATGTTGAAAAAAAGGAAATGCCCTTTTTGAAATAGGTGCATAGTAGTACCTACCTTTTTGCTTTTTCTCTTCTGTATTCTCTTGATGACTTTCTTTCCAGACCAGTCTGGGTTTGTGTTTTCTGTGTCTCTGCTCTGGTCTCTCTGAACAGCTCCTGTCCTACTTGTAGCGCCACTCGAGGGGGTGGAGCCTCCCTGGGCCGTGGGGCGTGCTATCCGCATCCCACCCCTTCCCGAGCATCTAGGGGATGGTCCAGGCAGGCGGCTGGCATCCAGATTGCCGGGGAGGGAGCCTGTACAGGACGGAAGGAAAGCTGTTTGCTGTCGTGCTGCTGGATTCTACAGCCAGTTTGTTTTGTTCTTTCTCTTTTCCAGTCAGAGAGCAGATTCAGTCTTCAAAACAGTTTTTCCCCACTGAACACCTTACTGTTCAGTGACAGAACAGTATATATCTCTTACAGTGAACTGTCCTGCCCCATTATGCTTCTAGGAGTGTGAATGAATGCACAGCTGTATTATTTCTAATATAATTAGAAGTCTGCAGGATGTAGACTTAGTCCTAAAAATGAGAAACTCCTGTTTCAAGCACAAGTGTAGTGTTTGCCAGAGAGACCCTGACCTGCATGTGGAGCAAAGCATGCCCTGAACAGAGCAATGGGAGAAGAAACAGTCAGGGGAGCTTGCAAGTTAAATGAGCAAAACTTCTAACAAACTTTAGATAGAAATAATGAACTGCATGTTGAGGACCAGAGTTAAACATTCACTGATACTATTCATCCTAGAAAATGAAGATCTACTCACCAGGGTGTGGTCATGAGGTATTCAGTTATCAAAGTGTGGCAGACAAATCTGATTATCAGTTTAAGAGCTGATCCTAGGGCACTGTTATGAAGTCAGTGGTGCAATTGTTACTGTAATGAATGTGTCCTACCTGCTTGGAACTGATTCACTAGCAGTCAGGTTCCTGACAGAATTTAGTGTAAGACATAAGAATCGGTGTGTGAGGGACTTCCATCTTCAGGAAGCAGCTGTGTGGAGTCCTCATTTGGAAAGCATGGCAGTGGTTATTCTGCGTAATGGTAAAGGTGAAACACTGGGTACTCTGTATGTTTAGCTGTTCTCTGCATGGAGATCTATGTCAAGATTATCAAAGTATTTCTTATGAGTCACGGTGCTGGTAATAACATTACTGCCATAAATCTGATTTAAGTGTATTTGCATTTGACTGTTTGCAGAAGGGACTTCCAGTTGTTGAGAAAAAAATTATTGAACACTGCTGAGCGAGCAGGGGCTAATTTATTTTATTTTTAAAGATAACAGCCATTTGACTTCGAGATTAAAGATGCTAACAAACTAATGGCCATGGGGGAAGATTTCAAAAATTATTTCCTGGCTTTTCACAGCTTATGCACAACAATAATTGTCTAAGGAGTGTGCAGCCATTTGTAGTGCACAACATATTTTAGGAAAGCCAGCAATAAAAATGTCTCTTCTCTCAAGCACCATCTACTGGCTTTTCTCTAAGTTGATCCTCGGGATAATTTCAGCAGGACTGTTTCATTTCAGTGACGAAGTGTGACATCGTGACATCCCACAGCAGGCCCATATCACCCCATATCAAGGGACCCTCTGTGCCCGGTGGCTTTGGCAGGTCCAGCGCAGGCGACTGGAGTTGTGGTAGGTCTTGGAGTGCACCTTCCACCCCCGTGCTGTCGTGCGTCTTTGCAGTGGCATTAAAGCACCTCACGCCAGCCAGCCCAGGAGGAAGAAGTATCCAAACCCCATGTAATGCCCAGAATAGCGCTTTGGCTCGGGCGGTGCGGTGAGAAACGCAAATGGTGCGCTCCGGATTGGCAAGTTTTGGAGATGCTGTGGGAAGTAGAGGGCAACTCTGCAATATTACTTACACAGCCCAAGAGCTGTACTCTCCTCTCATCCCGAGCCCCGACGATCGCGACTCCCCCAGTCCGCGCCGGGGCGGGCCCGACC
>VZRO01018799.1:866878-1057319 GCA_013397915.1 Daphoenositta chrysoptera | reverse complement strand
GGGTTGCCCAGATCCAGGTGCAGGACTTTGCACTGGGTCTTTGTTAAACCTCATGAGATTCCCATGGGCCCATTTCTCGAGCTTGTCCATGTCCCTCTGGATGGCATCCAATCCCTCAGGTGTGACAACCGCCACACTCAGCTTGGTGCCATGTGCAAATTTGCTGAGGGTGCACTTCATCACTTTGTCTATGTTATTGTAGATATTAAATAACACTGGCCCCAACACAGATCCCTGAGTGACACCGCTTGTGACTGATGTCCATCAGGACTGAGAGACTAACCACTACATCCTGGATGCAACTGTCCAAACTCTTTCATATCCATCTAACAGTCCATTAATCAAATCCAGCTCTTTCCAGTTTAGAGAGAGGGATGTTGTGGGGGACTGTGTCAAAGTTTCTACAGAAGTCCAGATAAACGACATCTGTAGCCTTTTCCTTTTTCATTCCATTGTAGAAAGCCACTAGGTTGGTCAGGCAGGACTTGCCCTTAGTGAAGCCTTGCTGGCTGTCCCAAATCACCTCCCTGTCCTCCCTGTGCCTTAGCACAGCTTCTAGGAGGATCTGTTCCATGATCTTCCCAGGCACAGAGGTGAGGCTGGCAGACAAGTTGTTCCCAGGGTCCTTCTTTCTACCCTTCTTCAAGAGAGGTACAATGTTTCCTTTTTCCACTCACCTGGGACTTTACCTGACTGCCAGGATTTTTCAAATATCATGGAGAGTGGCTTGGTAACTAAATCCACTAATTCCCCTCAGGACTCTGTGTTGCAACCCATCAGGTCCCAGAGACTTGTTTATATTCAGGTTCCTCAAGTGGTCATGAACCTGACCTTTACTTGCAATAGGAGGGACATTGGTGGTGTGGGAAGAGAGGTTGCCATTGAAGACTGTCAAAAAATGTTGTTCAGTAACTCAACCTTCTCATCATCTGTTGTTGTCAGCATTGTTCTTCAGCAGGGAACACGTTCTTTGACCTTCCTTTTCTGGTTAACATACTTGTAGATGCCCTTCTTGTTATTCTTTACATCCCTTGTCAGGTTCAGTTCCAGCTTCACCCTGGCCTTCCTCACCCCATCCCTACACAACTGTGCTTCCTCCCTATACTCTTCCCAGGTTACTTGTCCTTGTTTCCATACCTGTACATTTGCTTCTTTCCCTTTAGTTTGACCAGCAGTTCCTTACTCAGCCATGCTGGTCTCTTGTTTTCCTTGACCAATTTCTTGCTCCTGGGAATTATTAGCTCTTGTGCTCTATGGAAAACTTCACTAAAGATCTGCCAGCTCTGTTCTGCTCTCTTGTTCCTGAGGGCAGTCTCCCAGGGGACCCTATTGACTATCTCCTTGAAGAGCTGAAAGTTTGCTTTCCTAAGGTTCAGAAGCCTAATTTACTCTTTACCTGACCCATATCCCTCAGAAATGTAACTCCACCAAGGCATGATCACTGTAGCCCAGGCTGCCTGCAGTCTTATGTCCCTGATTAGCTTGCTTGCACTGGTGACCACAGATCCAGTATCACATCATCTCTGGTAGACCTGTCTATTACCTGGCTCAGGAATCATAGGGTAGAATCATCAAGGTTGGAAGAAACCTTTAAGATCATCAAGTACAACTATCAGTGCAGCACTACTGCTGCAACACCAGCACCACTAAAGCACAACATCCAGCGCCAGATCCATTTGCCTCTTAAACAGCTGCAGGGATGGTGACTCCACCACCTCCCTGGGCAACCTATTCCAATGCCTGACTACCCTGATCATGAAATTTTTTCTTCCAATATCCAATCTGAATCTCTCCTGTCTCAGCTTAAAGCTATTTCCTCTTCTCAGGACTAAACAAACCGAACTCCCTTGGCTGTTCCTTGTAAGACACATTTTCTAGACCTTTCATGAGCGTTGTGCTTCACTGGACATGCTTCAGCACCTCAAAGTGAGGCACCCTCAACTGAGTACAGTACTTGGGGTATGGCCTCACCAATGCTGAGTACAGGGGGGTTCCCTTGTCCTGCTAGCTGCACTGTTCTTGATGCAGGCCAAGATGCCATTGGCCTTCTTGGCCACCTGGACATACTGCTGGCTCGTATTCAGCCAGCTGTCAACCAGCACCCCCAAGTCCCTTTCTGCTGAACAGCTCCTTCCCTAGCCTGTAGTGCTGCATGGGGTTGTTGTGACCCAAGTGCAGGACTCGGCACTTGGACTTACTGAACCTCATGCAGTTGTCCGTAGCCTAAGTCATCCTTAGATTGTCTCTCCAGGTCTCTCTGCAGAGCCTTCCTACCCTCGAGCAGATCAACACCTGCACCCAACTTAGTGTCACTGGCAAATTTACTGCACTCAATCTCTACATCCTGGTCATCAGCAAAGAGGTTAAACAGGACCAGCCTCAAAACTGAGCCTTGCAGAACACCACTAGCAACTGGCTGCCAACTGGATTTAGCTCCATTCACCACAACTCTCTGGGCCCAGCCATCCAGCCAGGTCTTAACCATAGAAGAGTCCTCCCATCCAAGCTGCAAGCAGTCAGTTTTTCTAGGAGGATGGTGGGGGAAATAGTGTCAAAGGCTTTACTGAAGTCCAGGTAGACGACATCCACAGCCTTTCTCTCATCTACTTAGTGAGTCACTTTGTCATAGAAGTAGATAAGGCTGGTCAAGCAGGGCTTTCATTTTGTAAATCCATTTTGGCTGGGCTTGATCCTCTGGTTGTCCTGCATGTGCCATGCAATGGCACTCTGGATGATAGCCTTTCCTGGAACTGAGGTCAGGCTGACAGGCCCGTTGCTCCCCAGATCATCCTTCCGACCCTTCTTGTAGATGGATCTTACATTTGCTAGTTTCCAGTCGTCTGGAACTTCATCAGTTGACCAGGACTGCTTTTAGATTATTGAGAGTGGTTTGGCAAGTTCTTTCACCAGTTCCCTCATTACTCTGGGATAGATCCCATCTGGGCCCATAGACTTGTGAGTGTTTAATTGGCATAGCAGGTCACTAACCATCTCCTCCTGATTTATGGGGACTTCGCTCAGCTCCCCATCACCAACTTCCTGCACTGGGACCTGGGTATTCTGAGGACAGCTGGTCTTGATATTAAAGACTGAGGCAAAGAAGGCATTAAGTATCTCTGCCTTTTCCTCATCCCCTGTCACTACTCTCTGCTTTTAACAAATTATGAAGGCCCTTCTTTTGCTGCCAATGTATTTATAGAAACTTTTTTTGTTGTCTTAAACTAAAGCAGCCAAATCAAGTTCTGGTAGGGCTTTGGCCCGTCTAATCTTCTTCATTTCATGACCTTGCGACATCCTTATAGTCCTCCCAAGTTACCTGACCCTCCTTCTAGAGATAATAGATTTTCTTTTTCACCCTAAGTTCTCTATTTAACCAGGCTGGTTAAGAAGTTATCCTCCATTTATTCCAGGAATCTCCTGGATTGCCTACAGCTCACCCTGCTACTTTCCCAGCAGATGTCAGGGTGGTTGAAGGCTCCCAGTAGGGCGAGAGCCTTCAAGTGCGATCCTTCCTGGAACTGGATCAACAAGGCTTCATCTATAGGTTCTGCTTGATCAGGCAGCCTAGTCTGTAGTAGACACAGTTCAAGAATAATGGGCTGTAGTTCTCAAAAGGAGTACTTGGAAAAGAGAGCCTCTTTGTTCCCAGGTGTTGTTGTGGATCTGCTGAAAGAACCAGAAGGTTCACTGTGTGAAGACAAAAGTGACTATACTGGATGTTTCCTTCTTCAAAACATAGAACTCACATCTGTAAGAAATGCACGTGGCTAATGGACTGCTTTGGAAAATAGGACATAGCCAGGGAACAGCTGCACTAAGCAACTTGCTCCCCTAGAGAAATTTCTAATGTAACGGAGAAAAAGTTGTTCACAGCAAATGCTGTTTCCTACTCCCCTGCATGACCTGTGGTTCTCTATCCCTTCACTCACAAAGCTCACAGCATTTTCCTGATTAAACAGTGCCAGCAGGCCTGCCAGCTTGATTGACTTCACATGGAAAAGGAGCCAGATAGAAAAAGTGCAGAGAATGACCCTTTCAGCACAAAGCTGGCATCTGAAGAATGACTTTCCCATACTGTGTTGTAGCTCATATTTTAGTAGCCTTTGTCATGGCCACTAAAATATGGTCCCAGTTCCTCTTCACTTTGCATTACTAAATAGGAATAGGGTAATACTTCCTATAACACTTGTGTAGGGGGGAAGTAATTGGGTTTATTTGTTCTTTTTTTACTTCATTGACCATTAGAATTTAGAGAAAATCTCACTGACTTTTTAACATGAGGCTAAATCTAAATAAACTTCCTGGTTTCTGTGAGCTGCATCTTGCACTTGCTTTTTTTTCCCTTCTAAGAAGAAAGTAACAATATTTATCAAAAACGCTTATGCCATTGAGGAATCCAGAGAAATGCAGTACGAACACATAATGTATGTACTAATACTTTATTTGTCTTTGTGTGTGTGGATTTGATGGCCAAAAAGGAAGAGGCCCCAAGGGCTCCTTAGTATGCAATTAATATTTTGGCTGGAAAAGCAGCAGATTGTTTCAGTATGCTTACATGTTATGACATCATATTCCAGTAAAATTATAATGAACAGAATTTTTGTTTGTCTCTGTGGCAAACCAAAATGAGTTTTCTAATTGTCAACAGACCTTGGTGATTTATTTAATTATAGTGGCGCCCACTCACACCAACTTAGTTAAGGTCTGTCAGCATTTCTGTTATGAACCCCTATTTTTAGGGGTTTATAACTAGTTGTAAATATTTACTTATTGCTGAAACTTGACATTCAAGGTCACAGTCATGGAGCAAATATCCTTTTTCAGGTTGACTATTCTACTGGTATTAGCTAAAAAGTAGATTTCTGATGCTGTGAACTTAGAAGGAATAAAGGGAACCTGCTTTCCAGACCACTTATTTGAAGGATCTTTTTGAGAATCTCGAATGTCCAGAAGAGCCAGATGAAAATGAGCTTGTTTTTATGGGTTATATGTGACTGACTGTTTATTATCTGTTATCACACTTCATTTTCTTCCCACTGAATGTACCATTTCACATGCCCCTTTGTTGTCTTCTACTCTTACAATCTTCTGTCATTTGGCTGTGTTGGTCAGCTTATGTTCTGAGGAGTGTGCCAGTATCACCTGAAAATCTCTTTTACATAAGAATTATTCTCCAGGGAAAGTCCTAGCATTTGTAACTGCCATGTAGAATGCAGGGAGATGCATATGTTTAAATGAAGACAATTTAAAAACTTTTAGAGACCTAATGAGTCCATATCTGAGGCGTTATTGTTTGAAATCCTGACTATTTCAGTTCTGTGGCTGAACAGAGTGGCAGAGGACTGAGGAGTGTAGAGCTGATGTGTAGATGTACTTGTGATGGAAAAAACGGTGATGATATGTTATTGCAGAATAATCAGCAAATTCTATAAAAGTATTCCAAAGATTGCTAATTCTTTCAGCTCTTTTTAATAACTCATATGTGGTATACTGGGAAGGTTTGCTAATGACCACTGGCAGATACACCATTTTACCTTTGCATGGGCTTGTTCCTTCCATGAGTGTACATCTTCAGGATGCAGAATCATTCATTATTAAAACTCAGTTTAATTGTCACACTGTACTTTCAGACTGTAATACAATGATTACTTTTGAGGCTTTTGTTAATACAGTCTTTGTCCTCACCACTGAAAAGAGGATGATGTTGTTTCCTTTGACATGCTCCTTGTTGTAGAGAAGCCAATATCCTCACAGATTTAGTTCATTTTCTGAGGATTTGAGGTGTTCCTTTGCACTTTCCTGGCAATGCTCATATTATCAGTGCTCTGTTACAACTCTGCTTGAGGTCAAGGAGAGCAAGAAAAATTTAATCAAAACCATGTAAAAGCCTAATCATTCTGGCAATGCCAAAGAGCTGCATGAGGCTCTAGAGCCACAGGCTGAATATCATTTTTCCTTATTATCACATAAATAGCTCCCTAAACACTCTTTAAAAGAAAAAGGTGGGGAGGGGAGAAGGAAAAGAGAAGGCCTGTTGTGGGATTTGAGTTTATAAAGTGGATTAAGTTCATGTGCTTTCCTCCTTTGCATGCAGTGGAGAGAAAGGTAGGTCTAGGAACTCGACAGGAAACAGGAACTTCTGATGGATATTGTACCTTTTTCTAAATCTAGGTAGTTGCTAACAGCACTACCACATTTCCTTCTATTTAAAGAGGATTGTGAAGTAATGAGGTTGGACATGCTATCAAGGTGCCTACTGCTTTTGCATGACACAGCTTGTCTTGTGCTAAGCAGCAGCCAACACATGCAGCCATTTCCAGTTCTACATCTTCTGGGATGGTGGGAAGATTCTTGGGAGCTCTTTGAGGAACTGGAGGGCCCTGGTTACTGCAGGGAGAAGGTAACTACAGGTGTCTGTGGCTTCTAGAAAGCTCTAGCTGCTGCCAGTGAGCTCTGTCAGCTACTCCTGGTCAAAAGCTGCACTGAGCTTTCCTTCCAGTCATCTCCTGATTAGAGAGGGTCAAGCACCCTCTCTGCAGGTACTGGAGAAAAGCACATGTAAGTGCAGGGCTTAGAGCACAGCTCCCCGAGACAGCCAGCAGACACAGCAGATTGCACAGCAGTGGATGCAGAAGGGAGTCGGAATCTCCGCTGAGGATGGGGTGTGTGCTCTGCAGTGCTGGTGATGCACCACCTGGCACAGTTCCTAGCACCATCTGGAGCAGCTCTCCTGGTACATCAGAGACCCTGAGTCAGAGCTGGCTCCAGAGCTCTAGCTAGGCTGTAGAGATAGTGGTCTTGTCTGCAGGAGGTGCGTGCTGTCAGAGGATTTGTGTTACCAAGTAAAGAAGGTGCAGGAAGGTGTCAGCAAGCTGTGCTGACATCACTTGAGCAAATGAGTAAGAGATCAACTGGATCCTCTCTAAGACCTTGCAAGTACAAAGGCATGAATTCCCAGCCATACCAAAGGAGGAACAGGGAGAGTCAGTGCTGATTGGGTTGGGAAACTGGGAGGGAGTCCTGTGACGGCAAAGGCTGGAAGCTGGTAATTTTTGGCATTGGGAGGAAGACTTCTACTCCATCTGTAAATATGTAACAGTTTCGGTGCCAAGGGTTTGAATTCCATTAGGCATGTAGGAACTTTGTAATAGTTTTCCAGAAAATGTGGTCCAACACTATAACAGGTCGTCCAGAGATGTTGTGGAATCTTCGTCCTTGGAGACCTCCACAACACCTTGGACAATGCCTGAACAAGACAGTGTAACCTCAGATCTTGACCATATTCTGGGTGCTGCATTGGACCAGATAACCTCCAGAAGCCTTTCCAGCAGGAGTTATTACATAATTTTATGAAAATGTTGCATAAGCAAAAGCAATTCCAGGCCTTAATAATTCTCTATAAGTGTGTTAAACTGTAAACAAGAAAGCAAAGTAAATATCCACTTTTTACATGTCGTAAAGGCAACTTAGCTCACTCCTCCAAGGCCCTATAGCCAGAGGCATGTTGGAGCCAGTGTTATGTTTGGCTCTTTCCATATGAATGTATTTTTAGAATTAGGCACAAAGTCCAGGGACACTGAGGCCAGAGTATTTATTCACACTTGTTTGGGTTAGAAGTGTGCTGCTCTCTGGTAAACTTTTTATTTTGTTTTACAGTTGAAACAACTGGGTTACAATTATTAATGAAAATTCAGAATGTCTTAATACAAAAAAGTCACCATCCATGTCCACAAATGAAAGTGGAGAGAGCACACTTTAAAAAGGATCCTTTAAGAGGAATAAGGAAAATGTAGTACTTTGTTTGAATGGATCAGTACTTTGAGTAAATCTAGTTTTGTTGTGATGAACCTTGCTTTTGTCCATGCTTTTGGAATCCTGGAATCCTGGGTGTTCTTACATTGCTGTAAAATATGGACAAAAAAAAAGTGAGGATCCATTTTTGCTAGGTATATTCTCTGTCATCTGACTTTTGTTGACTGTTAGAGCTGAGATACGATGACAGGTTTCATATAAGCAACCTCACAGTCCTTCTTCCTCTCTGCCACTTGTCTGTGGGACAGGAGTTGTCTCCCAGGCAGGGCTTCCACTTGAGTTTTTGATTCTCCTCAGGTTTCATCTTCTCAAGACTCAAACCAAGAAGAGAGCAGAACTGGGCTCTGATAAATAGCAGAGCTCATTGCAGAGCTCCACAAATGTAGGTGAAGAGCTGGTTTGCACATAGGAGCTGCTGTCAGAGTTACCAACTGCCTTGCTGGGGAACAGCCCATGCATTTGAGTGCTGGGTCTTATTCTGGGAGAAAAGATAATGTTTTGTCCCCAAATACTTCTCTATTTTACTTAAAATGGGTGGGTAAATTTCCTAACTTGTATTGTTGTTTTCTTTTCATGACTTCCTTCCAGGTATCACTGCCCAGTGCCTAAAATTTTCTATGTCCAGTTAACTGTTGGCAACAGTGAGTTTTTTGGTGAAGGAAAGACTCGTCAAGCTGCTAGACATAATGCTGCAATGAAGGCCCTTCAAGCTCTTCAGAATGAGCCTATTCCAGAAAAATTACCTCAGGTTTGTGCTTCAGGAAACTTTTTTTTTTTAAATAACTTGCTTTCTCACTGCTATGTCTTTAAGTGGTATATATTGCTGCTTAAAAATAAAAATGTTGTGTCATATTTTTAAAAAATATTGAACAGAAAAATTATTCTCAAATTAATTTTCTAAATTGAAAGGAAAAATATAATAACCTTTCCTAGTCAAAGAAGCCAAGTACTTGCAAGACCTCTGGGAGCAGGTGAAGACCACTTGGGATACTGTAGGTTCTCAATAGCAGGTCTGTGTTGGTAGGAGACTAAATTGAATCCTCAGTCAAGTAAAACTCTGTGGCTTGGTTATGCTGAGGTTAAGGGGCACTGGTTGTGGGTTAGTCATGAAAACCATCTCTGTTGCCTCATGGGTTAGAGCTGTAGGTGCCTGGAGAAGGCTGGAGGTAACACTGCTGAGATCATGATGGAGGGAGTACAAAGTGTTGCACTGTGTGGAGCTGAGTGTAGCTCTCCAGAGAACTGGAGGCTGGTTGAAATAGAGTTTAAGAGCTTCATGGTGCCAAGGTTCAGGCTCCTCCCTGCTGCTGGCCATGGGAAGTGCACACAGGGCTGCTACGACGTGGTGGGATGTGCTCTCACCACGGGACATGGTCCATCTTAGTAAAATTGTATTTCCTTCAGCAAAACTGACCAGCTTGGCTATCGATGGAAGATGATTGATTCATCACTCCTCAAACATAGGGCGTGGATCAGAGCCAGAACACATCATATTCTGGCTGGCCTCAATTACATTATGAGGTTGTGCTTCTTTCTTCCCCAGTCACTGACACTGTGCTCCCGAGGCAGCAAGGACAGACCTGCTGGTACCCATCTAGGAATCCCATTAGTAACTCAGTGAACTTTACTGGAATAAGATCCATGGAATATAGCACAGTAGTTACTTACGTAGGTCTATCTTTTGGCCTTCGTGGCTGTCCTTAATGCAGCCTTCTGTATATTCTTCTCCCATTTCAAGTTATCCTTTTCTCCTTTTATTAGAAAAAAACTTAGTTAAGGTTAAAATCTTTTATCCATATTAAGCCACTGAAAAGGAGTATTGCCATCTTAATACTTGATTGCACAAATGTGTGGAAGAGCATAAGGTGAGCAGAAGCAAGAAGCAATCAGCCAACAGGGCAGGGCTGCTGGTGAATGTGAACCTGCTTTCACAAAAGAGCTATTGTGTGTCTGCCAAAGCACCTCTGCTGTCTCATAGATGTGAGGCTAAAAAAGGCCTTACAATTAAAGTGTCAGTTGTGGGAATGAGGATCAAATTTAAGTCCAAAGTGCCTGAGACACTCCTGAACATATTTTATCTTCCTTAGGGAAGTCATATGACTAAGGCTTGAAACTTTATTGCTCAGTACTAAGGTCTAAGCCTTGATCTCTTTTCTCCACTTGCAGTTAGGTTCTGTACTATGATGGTGGAAAAATATGCAGGGAATTAAATTGTAAGGGCAGAAGGGACAATGAGGGATTTTCTGGACAGATATATTTGTATTAATCATGAAATTTTAAACTGTGATTTTTAGTTTAGACTATATATATCTACTTAAACTAGAGTACAGCTAGAAAACCTAAACGTTCTTGACTTGAAGGCTTGCTGACAGTCCAGTGGGCATTTTATTATTTTATGTAAATTATGCCAGTGTTTGATTGCTTTCCATTTCAAAGATAATTTGCGAGGCATTTCTTTTAGAATTCACTTAGCTTCATTTTCTATTTAATTGGTATTTTCTTATCTTTGCTAATTGTAACCAACAGATACCAAAAATCTCTCCCACATATACATTTACAGATTATTCTTAAGCATTTTTGAATCTTTTTATAGAACTGATTGTTTTCATAGTGTCTCAGTGCAAAGTTTTTTCTAATCTGTATTTCATTCTTTTGACTTTTTTTTTTTTTGGTTAGCTTTTTAGATTATCAGTGTCCTTTATAAAGCACAAGCTTAATTGAATACAATACCAAGTAATATTCTCACTAAGGTTTTTTACAGAATAGTAGTACACCATTCTTTATATCCCCAATTTTTTTTTTTACTTTTAAATATTGTCCTTTTAACTCTGGTGATCTTTCTCAGTGAACCTAATCAATGCTTTGCCTGTTCCATAAGTAATGACCTACACTCTTGATTTTAGTGGTACCTTACATTTCATTATATGAAATGAGCTAGAGGTCCTACATAATTTCATTGTAACTACCCTTGTTAGTGTTTTGCACAGCACCCTTTTTTGTCCGGATGTTCTGTAAACTTTATAATTTTTTTGTTCTGTATTTAGCTCCAGATCAATATCAGGCATGTAAATGGCTTTTTTCAGACTCAAAATTTTGCAACAATTTCGTGATACAAAAAGTGTTTCATGTCTGCATGCTGTAGCTGAGTGCTGGACTTTTGGCCCTGTGTCATCTTAAAGATTTATATATTAAGAATACAATAAAGGTAGATAAAAGATTGATCAATTTCATTTTAATGTGAAGAACCTAGTGCTTTTTTTAATGTTGTTTTATAACTGTGGTATCTGGATTTTGTAGCTATGCTGGTGGCTGAAGATTTAGATCAGACTTTGTTATGTAAGATGGGAGCTCTGCAGGAATCCACCTAATTCAGCCCAAGTGTCTTTGATGTTTACCTCGACTAATAAAAAATTAGGAGCCTGGCCAAGGTTACATGGTTGTTGAGAGATCTCAGTTTGAAGTATTTCAGAGCTTTGCAGTTTGAAAGTAGCTGGAAGTGAAGCCTCTGAGAACTAAGGAAATGTGGCCTGGGGGACAAACAGCAAAGGCAGTGGTTGCAAAAGGCAATAACTCTGACTGATCCCTGTGCTGATGGTCGTCCGAGAAAACTTAGATTTACCTGAAGAGTAAAGCAAAGCTGAATTTTAGGCAGAATAATGTTTCATGTGCCTTTTGTTTTTGTATCTCTTTGCCTCTCTGTTTGTTATGTTCCTATGGATAAATAAATAATGTGCTGTGTTGAGCAAGCTGTTCTCTGTCACTACCTTTTCACACTGGTCATAGCTCCCAGAGGGAAGTTGATGGAGGGGCCATTAACCAGCTGGACCTGCTGAGGACACCTGTAACCTGGTGACCCAGTCAAAGTGTGGGGGTGATTGACTGAATTTCTTCTGAGAGAAGTACAGTCTTCTGTACTTTCCAAGAAGTACAGATTTATTCCTTGCTTAGAAGGGGTACCCACAGAGAGACGGAGAAACAGGTCAAAGGGTCTGTTTGATCCTCATGTTTGACACAACAAGTGTGTACTCAGACAACTGTTATCCATGTCATTAATAAGACTAACATCTATAGACATTATTTTGCCATCTATGATTAATTTATAAATTACTCTGTCCTTTGTTATGAAGCATAAGTGCAATATATATATATGGTTTCAGTCAGCAGGTGTCTGATAATGGGCTGCTGAGATGGATGTACAAATGCTGATTTACAGCCTGACAGGAGAATTCAAAAGCCTTTGAGAAACTGGGCGGAGAAGGATATTATATTTTGTTGGTCTTCTAAGAATTCTAATATGATTATGTATGCATCATTTTCAGAATGGAGAAACAGGAAAAGAATCAGAAGAAGATAAAGATGCAAACAAATCTGAGATCAGCGTAGTGTTTGAAATTGCTTTGAAGCGCAATATACCTGTCAGTTTTGAGGTATGTGTTACGTTTTTATCTGTGTTACAAATTTATCTTGCTAAGAAAGTTTTTTTTAAAAAAGGAACCACTAAAACTCAACACAGTTAATATTCATACATGATAAATATGACTTTAATATTCATGGAAATTATAAAAAAAATTGTCAGTGTATCAGTCTAAGACAATGACTTTTTACTGTTAAAATAGATGCTCTTCCAGAACTTTTAGAGATCTAATATTTGGTTGCAAACAGTTGGATGGCAGAAAGACAGTTAAACCATCTTCTGTATAGGGCTGTGGGATTAAAATATGTAGCCACGCTCAATCTGATTTGAAATAAACTTCAGAAGAGTTAGCCAAAGTCTTTGCTTTAACTGTAGGCATTCACATGCTAGAAAAGTTCCAACTGAAACATTTTGCCTCCAGTGTGCTGTTTTCAGAAAGTCATGAGTATCTTCCACTCTGATTCTATTTCACTTATCTATTTCTACTTAAGCTTTCACGGGTTTTTTTGTTTGTTTCATATGATTTTATCTATGAACCCACTTCTGACACCTTTGTTTACCTGAAATTGTAAAGAGCATTTGGAATACCTCCAATGCTATCAGTGAAGCAACCATGGGAGAATAAGTGATACTAACAGGAATTATTTTCCGATGAGAAAGTTCTTACAAAACCTTGTTGTAAAAATCTACCATTGTTGTGGTAGGAAGCACCAGATTTTCAAGCTGTTTTTTTTTCTTCTTTTTTTTTCTTAATGCAGAAAATTCTAATGTAAGTTGCCTTTTATTATTTTATTTTCTGCATTTTGTTCTACACTGAAACTGAGTCTGCATGAAAGACGTGGATAGTGCTTGTACTGGTGATGGTTATTTTCTCCAGTGCTTTCTCCTTTTAAAGTATAGGCATGTATTTGCATATGAAAAGAATCAAAATCCCTAAGCTGTGGCACACCATACAGTGTGCTGTATGCAGTTTACTGACGTGTTTGGCCCATGTCCCTGAATTGGCCAACATCAAATAAACTATTTTGACCTTCTTAGAAATCTGAGAAATCTCTCAGAAGGTAGGTAAGAAAGACAAAGAATATTGTTTATGACTAAGGGATTCCTCGGTATAACAAAGGCATATATGCTCCATATATGTGGTCTATGTGATATGGACTAATTAGAATGTTAAGAGAGTGTAAAATCTAGAGGATAAAATTGGGGTGTCTGACGGTGTTGGTGTATCAGTTTGCCACTATGTGCCTATGACCTAACTCTTAGCTAAGATCAGACATAATGGAAACACATGCTTGTGTTTCAAAAAGGAAGCTCGTAATTAATGTTTCAGTTTTCAAACACTGTTTTCTATCTTAAAAATTTAAAAATATTTGTAATAGTTCCATACAAATCAATGCACTAAAATGTAAGGAGATGGATGGTCACTGGTCACAGAGGAGCTTGGAAGTTGTAAAGAAAAGAGGGATAGTGCTTTGAGTGTCTTCTTCAGTCCTGTTTGAGCTTATTTAAGGGAGAGCATTTGGTAAGGACAGAGTCAAGGCAGAGATACTTTGTACTTGAAAAGTCTAATGTGTCACTTGCCAACGAATCTTAGCAACATTGAAAAAAGACAATTTCTTGCTCTCCTGACAGGTTTTGTGTTATTTCCTGCCTTTAAATCTAAGTATAGGTGGTATTCTCAAATAGAATTTTGATTGAACTTGGTTCTAGCTTACTTTTCAATAAAACTGCTAAGCAATTATGGATAATCCCCAGGATCTGATGTTTCTAATAGGATTTTATTTACTAATGGTCTTGTGTTATTCCAGGCAGGCATCAAAGCTTTTTCTAGCTTTTATTTTGTGTGCGGTAGCTATAAAATGATCTGCCTTTTCTTCATCTGACAAAGCTTTAGCCAATGTTCCAACAGTGCTGAGTTATGCAACAAAGTAATGATCATAAATATATGTAAAGTTCTATGTAAACATGTCCTCAGAATTGCACAAGGGGTGAACAGTCCTGCTTTCTGTAATGTGGCTAGTTCTAATTGTCTAGGAACTTTAGGATGAGTTTTAAGGACTTTCTATCTATTAAGTTGTTAAATAAAAACATTCAGTTCTAACAAAGAACAAGCTTTATTCTGTACTTGTCACTGGTGCATTCTTGGCTAACCTTGATTCATTAACTTTTAAGTCAAAATGCAACTGCTCTAAGGCATTTGTGGGGTTCCCAATGGATAGTTTTCAAGGAGGAATACAAAAGTGATTGCTGTAGGAATTGTTAGAGTACCTGTAGAATGGTCATTTCACTTCTTATTCCTGCCTTGACAGTAGGCTAAAATCTTGCTTTTCTCATTTTTTCCAAGATATATGTTTTTTATTCCTTATTTGTCAGTAAGGAATAAATGAGCCTGGAAGACATAACTGAGCTCAACAGCTTCAGATATTGGAACACGTTGGGGTGTTTCAGGTTGTCATTTTATTTTCAATATGTTTCTTTGGATTGCAGTGTTATTTCTTTAGAATAGCAAATATAATAACGTTTTTTTCATTCTCAGTGTCAGGAGTGAAGGCATAGAGTGCCTGAACAGGTGAATTTTCTGCCCCTCCATTCCTGTCCAGTGTTCTGCTGGAAAGTGTTCTCATGTCCCAGTCTTACCACAGTAAGACAGAGCTTCTGCGTTTTGAACCAGGGACAGACCAAATTGCAGCCTCTGGGAGAGAGTTCTCAGCACGAAGTTTCACACCTCTCTGCCTTCTGCTGTCCTGGGGATTAAGGCTTTGGATGATTGACTGCTGAGTAGCTCTCAGTTGGGTTTTGCAGAATGGTCACCCTTCTCACTGCAGTTTTACACTTCGACATTCNATTGACTGCTGAGTAGCTCTCAGTTGGGTTTTGCAGAATGGTCACTGGGAAAATCTGGTGAATCTGCCTGCACAAACTCCTGGAATAAACTGATATTTTAAAATCTTATAAATAATTGTGTATTCATAGATCTAGGTTACATGGGTTTTTTGATCTGATTTTTGTCTCCTCTGTTTTTTGGGGGGGTTTTTAATGTCCATTTAATCTTGTCATAATCTTTTGCATTTTCTACCTGGCATCTCATTAATAATTAAAGCAGTGTTGCTCTTTCACTGTAATCATACTGCTGTTTTTCATTTGTCAGCATGATTCATTAAGTTGAGCCAAATTCATTCTTGATGTAACTTGACCTTAGATGTGTTTTGGCCCCATGTGTTTTCTCTTGCTGTAATTATTCTTTAAATCCATGGAACAGAAAAAGAAAAGTGTATTGAACTGTCACCCTTAATCAAATTCTCAGCTTTAAATTAGCCATGATTAGGTCCACAGGTCGTATCTTTCAACTGAGGAAATAGTTTAATGTCCTAATGTGTATAGTGTTCGTAGATAGCAAAGGTTGAATTTCTTTTTCGTGTGTTTTCTGTCCCAAAGCTCATAGCACAACTGTTTGAAATCATATGGAGTAAAAAGATCTAACATCTGGGGTTAACCAAAAATGTTGTTAGGTAAATATTTTTTTGCTTAATTACCAAATTTGGATGTTTAGCTTGATTCAGATCCCATCTGAATCCTATGGGGTTCATTCCATTGACAACGCAGACTTTTTTCCATTTACACAATAACAAAGATAGAGTTTTTAATGTTTTCCAGTCAATTATTTACCTTGTGTCACATACTTAAAATTTAAAAGATGAAAAACACACCAGAATGCATTAGTTTCATATTAATAAATATGTTTTTATGTATATGAAAATATAATCTGGTTTGGTATTAACATTCTTTCTCTCATATATTCATATATATATATATATTTGTGTGCATTTATATAAATATGAGAAAACTTATATAAAACTATTATCTTAGGAACTTAGCAATTATATTTCTTAACAAAGTTATTTTGTCCTTTTTCATCTGGTCAGTATAGACATTCTTGTATATTTTATTAATACATTATATTGCATGTAAAGACAAACACCTATATAATAGTATTAGTAGAACCAAAGGAAAATCAAGGACCTTAGTAAGATTAATTTAGCTATGTTTTACAGCAAGCATGTTGTAATACTTGGATAGCAAAGTACAGGGATGGTTTGAGATGCTGTGAAATAGAGTGGGAAAGGCTGCGGTGGGATGAAGGTGTTCAGCACGGACACGAAACCCGACAGTGTGTGAGAGTGGGAGATCCTGGCCCTGGGCTCCTCCCAGCTCTGGTGCAGGCAGTGCAGCATCCCGGGGCTCAGTGTGGGTCACTGCATTGAAACCTCTGCTGCCTTCTCATGTGGTCAAGCATTAGTGGGCAACTTTCAAGTGAGGCAATGTTGAAAATACTTCTGAAATGAATACCTGGAACCTTAAAGTGGGAACGCTCCTGGACTACAACAGAAAAATCCCATGCTGGCATAGATGTCATCTTATTCTGGGAAAACGGGACAAAGCTGTCTGTTAATTTTAATTTTGTGTCTTTTTATTGATATATGCTGTGGTAATTGTATTTGCTGGGTGAAGTTGCCACAAAAGAGAACTTAAAAAGGAAATACAAGCCTAAGGAGACCTCATTACAGTGCAACAGCAAAACTAAATAATGCAAGGGACATGACCTTGATAAAAAGAACTTTAATACAAAACATGTTGTAGTAATATTAAGATTGAATGTTTGAGCACATTAAAACTATAGTTATTATACCAAGAAGGCCCTTGTACCTTTATCTCAGTTCCCTTGCACTCAGACATTACTCTTCTTCAACAAATGGTTTGATATAATTCCATCAAATGAAAAAAAAATTGGTATTTATATTGATTTTGAAGATATTATAAAGAGATGCCTGTCAGGTACTCTAATGTCTGCTTATACATATTACATATAACAAAGATTAAATTAGGTAGCTGCTTCCGCCCATCAAACAAAATAACTGAACCTTTTCCCAAATGAGGTCTCTTAATTCCTGATAGACATTGTCCAGACGAGTAAATGGTGCATACATGAAGAGATGGCTGTCTTAGCACTTGCAGTGCTGTGATTTGTGGGTGAATGCACCAGCCTTCTAAAAAGAGATATGTGTGTGTGTGTGTGTGTGTGTAAAAATAAAGACAGAAAAAGATCTAAAGGAAGGTACAGCATTCAGAACTTATTTCTTTCCATATTACTATAACTTGTACTGGAGAAGTACTTCAAATGGGTTTTCTTATTGTCATGCTAAATATGTTTGGAAGGGAATGAATGAATTAATTTTTTTCAGAAATTATTGGATCTGTGTGTGTTATGGTGGCTCTTCTGGTAATTCTTTTCAGTACTGTTGGGAGGGACAGCTGAGAGTCATGGAGGCAAGAATGTGTCAGCCTTTCAAATGTATGGGATATTGCTCTGAGCTGTGTACTCTGGCAAGGCAAGAGCTGAGAGCAGGCATCCTGCCTGCACCTATTGAGACTGAAGTTTGGGGCTATGAACTTCCAATGGTTTAATGATAATGGAAAAAATCATATATTCATATTGAGGTAATGCCAAATAAATACAGTTTTGAATATGTTTTGTATAAAGAAATAGTCAAAGCATGGTAGACCTTCATGGATTTAATTTCTTTAGAATGTTAAGCACCTTGCAAAGAAAAAACCCATCAGCCTTGGTTTAAATATGCCCAATTGTTGTATACTGTGTTATTCTATAAATCTTTTTAAAATGTAGGTCTACTCTTACTTTCTGTGAAACCCTGAATATGGTGGTTAGATTTGCTTTATCTAGTCTTAATATACAGTCCTCAAACCTCATACTCATACTGTCATTAATACTTGTCCAAGTTCTATGAAAATCCATCTAATGCTTTCAGTTAGCAGGAAAAGTGGACTAGTAAGAAGTTCATTGCAGAGATATCAAACATTATCTTCTTGTCGGGTGCTTTGACTCAGTGTTACTTTCTCTTAAAAGGTGATTAAAGAAAGTGGACCTCCTCACATGAAGAGCTTTGTTACACGAGTTACAGTAGGAGAATTCACAGCAGAAGGAGAAGGCAACAGTAAAAAACTCTCAAAGAAACGTGCTGCAATGGCTGTCCTACAAGAACTTAAGAAACTTCCTCCTCTTCCTGTGATTGAAAAACCAAAACTTTACTTTAAAAAGCGTCCAAAAACAATATTGAAGGTATGTGTACACCTTTGACACAATTAAGAATGTTTGCTCAAAAGTAACAGTCAGATTTAAAATCAATAAAGGGTTATTTGTCATTTTCTGTCAATATTGTTACAGTTGCTTGTTACTGTCAATATTGGTACTTGTTTGCCTGTGCTAATATGCCTGGGCTTTTTTTAAATCCTGAGAATGCTGTGGGATTCTCAAACAGAATGGCTTGTAAATACTTCATGTCACTGAAGTCTTCAAGGCTTTGATTCAAGTCTAGTGGAGGATCAAGCCCTTCAAGCAGCTCTGTCCAGCCATTACAAGTTTCAGCATCATCTCCTTAGAGAGGCCCTTTTAGCATATCTGGTGGTTCTGTCCCTGGGCTCTTTCTCCTCCCCAGTTTGAGGAGGGAGAGAGATACATGAAACAGTAAATAAATGGGGTACTACTCTAGTGCTTCAGTACTTTACTGAAAATATGACCATTAGAAATCTGTATACTCAGGATACAAAGTGCAGAGTTCTGAAAGAGCAGCCACCAGAAAAGCCCTTTGAAATAAGCAAATACTTTGGAGAGTGCAAAACTGGGTTTGGAAAATGTACAAAGGACTTATTTGTCACCTTCCTCTTTTCATTTGCCTTCAATACAGAATAAGTGATTTTTCAGGAAAACCTAGATTAATTAGATACCTGTCTCCTACTAAAATGCTGGGGATCTTATTCTCAGAAACTTCTAGGAAAAAATGAGCAGGAAGATCATTTAATGGAAGACCATCAGCATTAATGCAGTTTTAAAGCTGGGGAAGATTGGAAAAGGCTTTTGGCTTTGGCTTTCACATCTTGGAAAGTTTTTCTCAAGAAAGATGCTAAGGGTATAATAATGAAAAAATCTCTTATATTACCATATACCATTTGCCATTACGAACTTAAATTTAATTATACACAGTTGGCCTTCTTAGAAAGAGACATTAATTGTCAAAATAAGCTGGATATGTAGATGGTTTTGATTTTTTGAATATCCAAACTTTTGAAATGCTTTCAATGTGCCCATTTATTTCAATTTAACTTGCATGTGTTTTGAGCATCAAGAAAAGTGGCAACAATAACTTCTTTTTATTTGTATAAGTATTTATGAGGCAGTATCTTATGGCTTGCTCTTTATTTAGCCTGCTCTGCATTTTGTCTCTGCCTGGCTTCTTGCCCACACAGCTGCCCTTGTGTATGACATTGTCTTAGCTCTTTCACCTACATCTTCTCTAACTGCTTCAGCAGTTACTCTATGCAGGATTTGCTGCACAGCTTTCTAAATATAATATCCCTCTCTGGTCTTTGCCTTCAGTTGCTGATCATTTCTTCAGGTTCCTGAGCACTTGTTTGTTATTTGAGAAGCTCCAGCAAGCATGAGTGCTCATCTTCTCTTAGCCTGCAGATGGTTTCATAAAAGGGAAATAGCTTAATAACATAAAAACAATTCTACATTCAAGCATTATATTTGCAAGTGCGTTCTTTGTGTTATGGTATATAAATCAGTTAAGTATGACTTCAGATAAATTTTTGGTGGTCTTAATTTCTTCTTAAAATCTACAAACAAATATTTTCATAGCTATGTGCTTTGAAAAAGCATTTGCCATGTCAGCAATAATTCATTAAAAGAATTTCAGAGCAAGTGAGTTTTCAAGGACTGTAGTTTTTCCCTTGTCTGTATAATCTTGGACAGACCACTTTTTCAGTCCTTTTGTTTCCCCAGCAAGAGATCAATTCCCCCACCAAACATACTTTTTGACACATTATTGTGATGATTATTGCCTGTTAAGCATTTGAAATACTTAATGGGTAGTTCACAATAAACAACAATTCTAGCCATTCACTTCCTAGAAGTATTTTGAGGGTAAATTCATACAGCACAAAAAGTAAACCCTCTGCACCTTTAGTTGCAAGTTGCATTGTAGGATGGAAGGCCTGGAGTGCTGATAAGGAAAGCAGGAAGGCTGAAAGAGGAAGCTTCCTCATATATGGCAAATGGTTTTTGTCCCTGTGTAAATCCCACCTCTTCTCAGTTTATTGCATGTTCCAGCATGGTAGCAACCTATTTTAAAGGGTTAGGGGGAATGGTCCTAGAAATAGGGCAATAAGATATAACTGACTGATGAATCTGCTAATTTGCATCCATCCTTATGGGGACCTCCATAGATAGGAGAGGGTTTTCATGGCTTGTAGATGCAAGGTATGCACACTACCTCCAACAATGGCAGACAACTTCTTTCCACAGCTCTGAGCCTGAGGATTCTTATCTTTTGTCTCATGATCAGAAAATGGAAAGTGAGGTACATCTTATTCTCTCAAAGGAAGTATGACAAAAAAGAGAATACTAGTAAATGTTTTATTGAAGCAGTGTAGTAGTTATAGGGATATATACTGAAATAATGGTTCTTTCCTTTAAACCTGGTTTAGACTGGACCAGAATATGGTCAAGGAATGAATCCTATCAGTCGTTTGGCTCAGATCCAACAGGCCAAAAAGGAGAAGGAGCCAGAGTATGTTCTTCTTTCAGAGAGAGGAATGCCTCGCCGTCGAGAATTTGTTATGCAGGTATCATTTGCTGTCACGTTAGAGATAATGGCCTTGCTGTGTTTTGTTCAAACTCAAGCTGAATGGGGCATAATATGAAGTGGATCTCCCTCTGTTTAGCTTTTTGCCTTGCTGTCAGGTATACAGGAATAGTATGAAATACAGTATCAGAAAGCCTGTCTAAACTTTCTTCTTTCTCTTAGTGAAACAATTGGCAATTTAGTTAAGTTCCCTCTAGATGCTTTTCATGTAGTGGTTTTGCATTTTTTTATACTCTTTTTTTTATTTCACTTGATTGTTACTGTCTTTATCCCTGATGGTTCGTGATTTATTTACTTTTACTTGTCTTTTTGGAAAAAAAAAATATTGGTCTGGTGTTGATCAGAGGATTGCAATAATACCTAGTATTCTTAAATATGGGTCTTAATATCTCCATATTACCAGGCATTTTGACTTTAAAAAATAGTGTAAATTTTTTCAGATTTTCAGTTTCTTTGTGACTTTATCTCTGAAATTCAACAAAAAAAGCCAACCACATGTTTTAGACTGTCCTGTGCCTAGACCTAATACTGAAACAGTAGATAATTAATGTTCCTTTCATATTTAAATTAAGAACATGTACAAAGATTTGATATAACTGTGATATTTTGTTAGATAGCACAACAGCAGGTTGAGAAAGATTAGGAACAGGAAAGGATTCTGTATTCTTGTGTTTTCACTCAAGGGTAATTTTGTGCCGGAACAACTCGGGACAGCATATCTCAGCATGTTTTGACTTGTTGTCTACAAACCACACCAAAATGTCACTTCTGATCACAAGCAAAATTTATGATGTTCCAGCACCTCCTTCTCCAGAAAATTAGTTATGTTTTCACTTAAATCTATAAGTTCCTCCTTCATGTCTATGAAGATAAGCTAGTAATCTTAATTTTCTTGGACCTCAGAGGTCTTTCTTCATGATGTATTATTTTTCTCTCTGAAGAAAAATATTGGGTTCCTTTTGTTGCAGAATAATATTTTGAATATAAACTTGGATTTCTAACATTTTATGAGACCTGAAAGTATTTGAAAAAGAGTGATCCTATCACAGATAATCTCATTTCCCGTGCTTAGACAGTCCCATGGACTGTCCACAGTTGGTAGTTGTTGTGTGAGGCCTCAGAAGAAGAACAGTGTAACACAGCCCAGTATTAGGAAGATGGGCTGGGAATTTAGTTTTCTGTTGGAGGAGTGTCAATAATGGCAAAGTCTTTGGTTTGAACAAAAAAGGAATCATAAAAGCAGTGAATATGTAGAAGATTCCTGTATCTAAGAAGGCTTGTGAAAGAAAGAGTCAGAGAAACTCCATAGAGCAGTTGCTTTGTTACAAATACTTTTCAACTCCATTTTCACCCTTTTGTAATATTTTCACACTAAAATTATTCTGCTTTTTCTCCCACCTTCCGGAAGTCTTAGTGGATTCATTATGACATGCAAAAAACCTTATCAGAATAAAAAACCTTTGTATAAACTACTTAAACCATGTTTTCATTTAATTTAATTGAATGTGGATGTAAAACATCCAGAGATAATATGTTCATTTTTATCTGTCACACAAAGAGCAAGTTTAGATGTGATGAAATGGATCCAATTACTTGTCCTGGCTACTAGATAAACAGAAGAAAACCTCTGATGACATTAGTTGGTGTTCTGTTCCCAAAGTTAATTTCAGAAAGCTCTTTCTCTTTGTAGTCAGGCCTTTAATCCTTGATAGAGGTTATAATAATAGCTAAACCAGTTTTACAGGTCTGAGAAATAGAAACACATTGATTTATTGTAAGCTATGTTATAAATTATCTTTTTTGCCTTGTCCCATTAAAATCTCTCAATTTTATGGTATATAAACTTGTGGCAGATTGGCCAATTTCTAATTGTTATTGTGAACTGCATAGAAGATAAGGTTTATATTTCAAGATTATTAATATTTCTGGCTTAGGTAGGCAAATCTTTTTGTTTAAGGATGTATATAAATGTACTTTGAAGGAGTATTCCTGATTGTTATTTATTTACATCCTCTTCTTAATATTTAGAATTAAGAAGTATTTGAGCAAAGAAGAATTAAAAATTTTAGGAAAATATATATATATGATAAGTTGAAGAAAGTGAGGAATTGTTGAATGACATAACTACTAAATATAATTTATTCTTTATTTAGCATTTATATGCCTGTTTTTACAAAATTTTTAAGGCTCCTTCCAAACTGTTTCAGGTCTTTGACCTCTAGGGTTTTTTTTTTTTTTATTCAGATCACCTTGACTATTTTATTATTTTTGATTTTGATTTCCTTTTTTGGACATGATTTTGAAACTGTGCACTATTTTAAGAGACAATTTGGCAATTAGAAGGACTGAGCAAAATATACTTGTCAAAGAGCTATGAATATTGCCTAAATGAATAGCAATAAGAGTGCTCATGTCACATACCAGACATATACAGCTCCAAGAGTTTTAAGAATGGTGCCAAAGCCAAGGGTTAAGTTGGAGCCGCACATTCGTGGGGATCCATTGCCTACAGTTTGTCCTTATTTGGGGGTTTTAATTTCTCCTAGTGTTATGAAAGGCATCCTGTTTGTGAGAATCACTTTGTGCTGCACAGACCACAGGTCCACTGAGGAGCCTTCTTTCCAAGGACTGTGTGGATCAAAGCTTGTCAGGTGTAAGCAGTTCCAGCCCTTGTGTTCCTTGCAGTGTGACAGAGTGGGAGGAATGCAAATATGGTTTTCATCTTTCTTTAGTAACCACTCTCAGTAAATCCTCAGGTGGCTGTTTGTCTCTCCATTGTTCTGGATACTGCCCTGATGATGCTGGGGAGCTGCTGCAGGCAACTCTTCTTCCTAAAGGAAAGAGGAAGTACAGACCCTGGGGCAGTTCCAGCGTTTACAAAGAGTTGGGGAGAGGTTCATGAAGGAGAATGGGGTTGACACAGAGGCTGGACGAGAGAGACAACTGTGTGTGCACTGAGATGCAGGAAAAAGTAGCTCTTGGGTATGAGTTTGGTGATCTGGAAAGTCTAAACAAGCCCTTCTAAGTGAATACTGAAGTCCCCTTTGGCACTACTTTAGCTTTTTCAAGATCGTATCTTCATCAAAAGAGCTGGCAGCTGTTGATAGATCAGCAAGTGTATTATATGATGATATTAAGGAGTCTTACATTTATCGTGATTATGATCAATATTTTTTTTTAAGGTGAAAGTAGGCAATGACATTACTACTGGAACAGGCCCAAACAAGAAAATAGCTAAAAGAAATGCAGCAGAAGCAATGTTGCTACAGCTGGGATACAAAGCCTCTACTCCTCTTCAAGACCAGACAGAAAAGGTGAGAACCAATTGTTATGATGCCCACACTCTACCCTTGTCTAGATTTTTAAGATGTATCAGTTAATCTCTTAGTAAGAATGGAAGCTTAAGGTTGTGCACACCCTGTTTTAAGGGAGTTGCCTGTCACAGATTAGCCTTTGTTTAGCTACAGCTCTACAGCTACACTTAGTGCAGCCTCTGCTCCTTTATGAGTAATTAGGAACAGAAACTCAGTTCCATAGAATAGTGTGGATGCAAAAGTGTACATGTAATTCATGCACCTATTTCTACTTACAAATCAAGATGAATGTGCCTCTTGCTTTTATTTCATTTTGGGCATCCATGAGAGCCCAAATGAAGAGAAGGAACAGAAAGGAACAATTTTAGTAATTTTCATATATGAAGTAGTAGTCAATGTTTATCTTCCCATTGCATGTGCACTAAAAGCGTTACAGAAAAATAATGGCCTTTTCATACTTGATGACTGATAAAGAAAATGTGTGTCACTTTCTTTTTTTATGAAGAAGGAATTGCCTTTTAATTTGGTTTTGTAACCAAAATTGGTTGTTAAAGTTTTGCCTTTTGTATTCTGAAAAGATACTTGGTAAAGTATTTGACTAAGCTGTGGACCCTAAACAGCTTCTGTCATATACAAGCTCCCTGAATGTATATATTTTGATAATTACTTATATGTTTACTGTGGATGCACTAGGTAGCCAACAGAATGTTCTGTTGGGCTTTTCTAGGACTACATGATAAATCTGAATATAGTGTATATATGTACCCATATATGTATATGTAAATATGAAGATATTCTGTTCTGTATATTCTGTATTCCTAACCAGGAAAAAATAAATCCTGTACTGGTTACTTGGCCCCACCTCCTTCTGTTTCACTTTCCATTGCGAGTAGCAGCAATATGTGTGCTGTTCACACTCACCTTCGCTGTGTTCTTCACTGTATGTCTTAGTCATAGGCAAGTGTGAAATACTCTAAACAGAGTACTTGGATGCTGGATGATGTTCCTAGTGAGAACACACTGTGCAGACACGGCCATTTAAAAAAAAGCTTCTGACTGAGTCAAATGATAATTCATTTTCACCAGAATGCTGAGACCTTTCTGCTGTAGAATATACTTTCTATGGTATGAAACTATCAACTTTTCTTCACTGCCAATTTGGCCAAATACCTTCCATAAAAAACAAGTCAAAACACAAAAATCTTTTTTTAAAAAATTCTAATATGAAAACATGGGTTTTCATTCTTGGATTTTATATTGGCTGAACTAATTTTACTCAGTATTTTTCAGAGATAAAGCCTGAAAAAATTCAGCTCACAACATAGTTGCTTTGGAGAGTTCTACATAGTGGAAACCTGTGGTTACATTGAAACTGTTACAAAAAAATTGAGTGGCTAAAAAGGGATGCTGCAGCTTTGTTTCCCTACATTTATTAAGCTCTTGCTTACAAGTGCATTGTCTTTAGAAAATCAGGCTTAATTGCATACTTGGACATGTAGACATTTTAGGATTGGTAGACTAGCATACAATGGCCTAATATTAATCTGAACACAATGAACAAACATGTTACTGTATCCAAAAAATGTGAAGTACTCAACTTTTATGTAGTGGCAGTATCATAACAAAACCATAACAGTTTTTTTTAGCTTTGTTGGGGTTTAAAGACTTGAAATATCTAGAGCATCTGGTTTTATCTTCTGTATATAACAGACTGGACATATTTGGAGATGCACAAGTTAGTTTGTCTAGCTGAAAGAATTTTAACTCTCAAACTAAACTGTGGTGGAGAAGAGGGAAAATAGCCTTTAGATCTCTGTCAATTTGAGCATTGCAAAATTCCTTGCATATGAATTGCACAATAAAGATATACCATTGGAAGATACTTGTTTTACCGAAATTGGGCCCAGTGTAGATTAGCTGATGTATCAGGTTGGCATCTAAATAGATAATTTTCACTTGTATGTTTTTTGATGATGTTACAGGCAACTCTTTTTTCCCCTATGTCCCCTTTTCCTCAAGTCCTTTCCTTCCATTCCTCCGTCCTTGAAATATAAGCAAAACCAAATTCAGTGGTTTTTTTTTTCCTTAAACCTGGGTGCATAAAATGTGACTGTATTTGTTGTTTTAACGGAGACCTAAGAGTGTTATAAGAGCAATGTGTAGTGCTGATGGCAGCACAAGTAAAAAAGTAAAAGCTCTGCTCTTTTCTGAGTTAAACTGATTCCTGAAAGAAATCAGTAATGGTTGTGCAGAGCCTTAAGAAGAGCAATCTGGAAGTATGCTGGGAGACATTTTGCAGTTGTCAGAATTTTAGCTCTGTGGATGAGAATGGAGAGTTGTAATAATTTCTTCATGTTTCCATCTTTTTGTTTCTTCTTGCCACTTGTATTCTCTTAGAAGAAAACCAGTGTTGATTGCATTAATGTGAGGCACCAGTACTAAGGATCACTTACTCATAGAGGAATTCTTGAAATTCCCTCTCATGATTAGGTTAATAAACGATAAAAAAGAAAAGAATGAGGAAAGTTGGAAATCTTTTCATATTGTAACAGTGTGCTTGTGCTGGCACCATGTTACAGATGGTCAGGGTGGATTCCTAACAAAACCATGCTGTTGTTACAGCAGTAAATACAAACATATTTATAGATTTCATATTGCTTATTCATTTGAAGAACTGTTGTTTTCCATATTTTCCAATATACGTATTATCTGCTTCGTAATATGAATAAAACAAGTTTTATGAAATTAAAGTGCATGGATGTAGATGACCAGTTTGAAAGCCACCTGTAATGCCTGTCCTCCCTTTCCATCACATATCTCCCATTTTCTTTGCACATTGCCAAGGCTGTAAGCTCTTTGGGATGTACATGATGATGAAACGCAGGGAAACAATCATTGAAATACCTGCTTTTCATAGTGTGCTCTCCCCTCCTCTTTTCCAAGTAAAATATATCATCTAGAAGTCTGTGTTATGACATGGTAGTAATCTAAACAGCCTTAATGCAGCCTCTGAGATGCAGAGGCAGACTTTAGCTGGTTGATTTTCCTTTGCATCCCTTTCACTTTCCAACCCCATCTTCCAGAGCAAATGATGACAACTTCATCCTGGCATATAGCCTGCTTTGTTGTGAGGTTTTCTGTTTGCATATAAAATCCCAGTGAAGTATGAAAAGGATCATTCATTTCCCATTGATAGAGATGGTTATCAATAGCTCCTAAGTAATGAGGAAGCTCAGACTTGTTTATCCAGTTTTATACATAAACGTAGAACATTACCATTTATTTACTGTGTAAACCTTAGTAATGGCTTCATTTTGAACCTCTGTGTTAGTTGTTCCCCTTTTCCATGTCAGAGTGATAGCCAGTATTAAACAAAATGAAATTAATTTGAAGACAATTAGCTTCCTCAAAAATATATTAAAATAATGGAACATTGCAATCATTTTTGCTTCTACTTCAGTAACCAAATTGATTCCTAACAAGTAAATATTTTAAAATTACACCCAAAGTACTTTATAGTGTTTATGCATTCCTTCATAGGCGGTTATTAGGATCTTCTTAGTTTAGAATGTAATTTCTCTGTTGGCTGTTTATGTTTTCAGTTGAGAGCTGCTTAAAACATTTAATTTTATTTAAGTCTGATTTGGTAACATATTGAGTTGAACCTAATGCTTGGGGAAACATTTATATTTCAGTGTTAGGCAATAGTTGTTAATGTTTACTCATGAAGGGTACATTACTCAAATAACCTATTTGAGGCAAAAATTAAGATGAGTTAGCAAAATTTTGTGAACAGATGTGGTAATCTCAAGTCATCCTTTTTGGTATCTTTCAACTAAATTTATAAACAAGAACGTTCTGTTTAGGGAGCAGTTTGCTCTTTACTTACTTGTCTATTTCTACCTGTTTCAGCTTGGAGAAAACAAAAGTTGGAATGGCCAAAATGTTGGGTTTCCTGAGCCAACAAGTAACAGTAAGTATTGCTTTATAAATTTATATTGATACTTATTTCTCTTTGTCTCTGTATGATTTGGATTATCCAAAACAATTGAAATACTTTTCATAAATATTTTAGGGTTTTTGTTTCAATTAGATGAATTAACCCCTTAGTGTCTTGTGTGTGAGTGTAGGTATGACTGAGTGCAGGAACAAGGAAATTTTTATTTACTCATTGAATCACTGAATCCTTCAGTTTTTAAGGGATTTTAGGAGGCCACCTAAACTTCTTGCTCAAAGCACAGTCAGTACAGAGTTGAGATAAGATTGCTTATGGCTTTTTAACACTTCTCCAGGGACAAAGGTTGCATAGCTTCTCTGGGCAGCCTGTTCCAGTGCTAAACTGTCTTCACGTTGATTTTTTTTTTTTCTTTTTATCCTTGTCAGAACATCTCCTGTTTGTTTATGACTACCATCTCCTGTTCTTCTGCTATATACTTCAGTAATGTGCCTGGCTCAATCTTTTCTGACAACCTCTTCTTAGGTATTGGAAGGCTGCTATTGGGCCCCAACAGATTTCCATTATCTAGTAATTTATCTACCTGGACTTCAAAATCACAGCTTATAGAGACAAGGATGCTGTGGGAGACATGATGTCAAAATCCTTGCTAAAGCCAAGGTAAATGACATCCACTGCTCTCCCTTCATCAAATCAGTCATTTTATCATGAAAGACATATTGTGTGCCCACAAATATCTCTAAGAGGACTGCATGATTTTCCCAGGGACCAGAGTGAGGCTTACCAGCCTGCCTTTTTTGATTATAATGCATTTCTCCAGGCATTGGACATTTCTTCTGTTCTCCATGACTTTTTGAAGAGAACAGAGAGTGGCCTCACACTGATGTAAGCTGGTTGACTCAGCAGGCTAAGATATGTCCCGTTTGGTCCAATGGATACACAGGAAGTTCCATTGAAATATGAGGAAGAACTTCACTGTCTGTGTGACTGAGCACTGGAATAGGTTGCCCAGAGAGGTTTTGGAGTCTCCCTCACTGGAGATAGTCAAGAACCTCCTGGATGCAATCCTGTGCCATGTGCTCTGAGATGACTCTGCTTGAGCAGGGGGGTTGGACCCGATGAACTCTGTGGTCCCTCCCAACCTGACCCAATCTGCAGTTCTGAGATTTTGTGATTTGTATGGGCTGAATTCTAGCTTTTATCAAGATATCCCTGACTGATGAGGTTCTGCTAGAGGTAGTTCCTCTCTTCCTTGAACTTTGTCTATAAGGCCCAAGAAACCTTGTTGGTGAAGACTGAATTCAATTTCACTGCAACAGGTAAAGAATAGGACAGAACTTGGTGAGTTTGTAACTAGATTTTTGCTGTTTAAGGTGGTAAAGATAATATCAATAGTACTTTTTTCCCTTTTTCATGAGCCCTGGATTTTTCTCTAGAACTGTGTATTGTTTTGAACTTCTTAAGGGTCCCAAACATTATCTCCCTCAACTAAGGATTGTACTAGACATGGACACACATATGAGCTACCTTCTATTTTTTGCCTGTATACATCTGAAAGACATTGTCCTAAAAGTAGGTTTTAAGGAGTTTCAGTAGTGTTTCATTATATATGTGGTCTTCCCAGTCACCAGAGATTGACAGAGACCTAAGGAATTATTTGTGCTTCAACTTACACAACAGTTTGCTAATGTTTATAGTGATCTTGGATTCAGCACATGCCATTGTGTTTCCCTGAAAGGAAGGATTCTACAGGATCTAAGACTTCCTGTTAATTGCTTCCTTACGGCCCTGTCATCAACCCCCATCAATACTTTTAGATGATTTGTGTTTGTATTGTCAAAATCTCTAAGGACAAGGCCTGTGAAATGTCTTGAAATGTTAACATACTAGAGTTTGAGACAGCAGAATAAGACCTCTAGCTTTTCTCCTATCCTTGCAGGGTCTTGTAGCAAAGGTACTTATAGATGAAAACACAATCTTCTATTAAACCAACAAGAAAAGACAATCTCTTTCTCAGGCTGCTCAAGACAACTTTGTGTTCTCCTTCTAGATTCAGATTTACAGGTATAACTGTCAAAGGCAAACTCATTCAACAGGAGACAAGATCAACAGAAATTACATTTTAAACCTGTGCTGACCAGATAACTTATTTTTCACAGATTGACCTGCTCACAGACATTTTTGCAGCCACCAGAGCCACAGTACAGAAACAGGTTTTCATTCTGGAACACTTTTGTAATGCACAATGCCTTCATTTCCATTCCTCTGATCTACAAGTAAATTGGAAGTCGAAGGAGATGGAGCGAGCATGCCAACAGACATAGAGCATTTGTTCAGAGACCACTGTTCTTAATCTCAGCCCCTTTTTTTGAGGGTTCCAATCTAGAGGCAATTAATAATAAGCAGGTGATTAAAGTGTATAAGAATGTTAAAGGTTTGGAATGAATCTTAAAGATTATCTAATCCCAACCACCCCTGCCATGTGCAGGGACACCTTCCATGAGACCAGCTTGCTCAGGTCCTTATCCAACCTGACTTTGAACACTGCC
This sequence comes from Daphoenositta chrysoptera, assembly GCA_013397915.1. Lineage (NCBI taxonomy): Eukaryota > Metazoa > Chordata > Aves > Passeriformes > Daphoenositta > Daphoenositta chrysoptera. The sequence goes on along the minus strand of VZRO01018799.1, from coordinate 1,026,555 downwards.
AGGGTGTTTTCAATAAAAGAAATCACTTTTTGTGCACCTGTGAAGTGCAGGGTTTTTTAAAGGCAGTTCCAAACAAGGTCCACACTTTGAGATCAAAAATGCCACATCCTTTCAGGTATGAATATACTAGTTTATTTTTAAGAACAGCACTTGCTGGTAGGTGAATTTACTCTTGAATTTTTTTAAGTAATTTTTTTTATGTTAGGAAGTTTTAAGAGAGGGCAAATGGAGCAGCTTCCTCCCTTTTGTATCCTTCTTAGAAGAGAAATGTACAGCTTGCATTTCTTGTTACCATAAACCTAACTTTCAGTGGTCTTGAAAATCTAAGGCTCTGAGATTGCTAAATCTACCGTTTGGCAGCTTTTATTCATATTTCCAGTAATTTTATTCCAGGAAAACAATTGTGTCCTGCTAGGGCAGGGTATTGTGCATCAGTTTCCTTTTGCAGACAGATAGTCTTTCTTTGTGTGCATAATGCACAGTGTTTCCATCTCAGTCAAATAAAACTGGAATAGTAAAGGGAATTTATATATTTCAGCACAACAGAAAACAAACATCATACCAGTTCTATATTTTAGTACAATTGAAGAAGAGATTTCGTTGTACTCTTACTATGTAGTTTGTTTTTGCTGAGAAATACCCTACAGTCTGTATCATCCTAATTACTAGCTCAATATATATTTAGTATTCCCTATTAAATCGTCTTGAAAATTAACATCTCATGCTGCCCTCTGTCATGTTACTCTTGTATTATCCATGTGGCAAACATCACTTCTGTTACTCTTACTCACTGGCAAAGCTTCTTCCCACAGGTTTACTTCTTTACCTTTCCTCTTCATTTCACAATTTCAAAGAAAGATGAAACACAAACCTATTTGTTTTTTGGTTTGGGATATCTTTGGCATTCTTCATGTGTGAAATGGCAAGAACATTAACTGAGGTTTTTTTCCCATATGCTTCTGGAAGAGACTTTGAGAGACTGTGAGCAGACCCAGAAGCATTTGCAGCCCATACAGAAGATGTTTACTGTAAACAGAATCTCATTTATCTCTCTTGATTTGACTTAAGCAGTTATCAACAGAAACAAAATATGCAACAAATAAACAATCCTATTACAAAGTGCATTTTCATGGGAACATATTTTTGTTTTGTATTTCTGGATGGGGTAATCACAGACATCATACAGGATGTGTTCCAGGAGAAGCTGTAGATAAACTATGAAGAGCAATATAAAAATTAAAGTAAAATGTAACAGTGATTTTATATATTATAATTCTAACAGGGAAAAAAATGACCATAACTGTTTTTACATGCTTCCCAACTTAAATTTTCCATGACATAGTTTTCCTTTACCTATTTCCAACAATTTTTGGAGTCACAAAGTACTGAAAAATGGATCATTTAAAAGAAATATATTCAGAACAACCTTACCTCTCTGTAAAGGACAGACTCTTTGTTTTTCTTGCCTAACATTTTATTACTGGGGATTCGTGCATGACTTTACAGTCTTTGTTCTTCAGAGTACATCTGCTCCTGCTGTTTGTTCACCACCTGAAATCATAACCATTTGTTTGTGACATCACAATTAGTTACTGTGAAGATGATTAGATTGTCACCAACAGATGATTATGATTTCAGATGGTAAATGAGCAGCAGGAGCAGATGATCTCCTAAGGAACAAAGATACTTGATCTCATACAATTGTTCTCAGTGACAAAAACAAAAAAAGAAAAAGGAGAGAAGAAAGCAAATAGATATTCTGAAGAGTTTCTTAAGTGTTTGATGAGAAAATTTGATAGTTTTCTGTACATAATATTTATTTTAGTATTTTTAAAAGTCTACTGCAATATTAGATTGAGAAATATAAATTAAGAAATATAAAAAATACAAAAAGATGTGGTGTTATTTTAAGCCCTAAATGTATGGCTACATTCAGATCCTTACTTAGATGTTTCTTCACCAGCTTTTTTGAGAAAATAAATGCAACGTAAATTATGTATTTATGAAATTTTACATACTAATAATCTTCACTTTGGAGGAAACAACATTTATGTGAACTTGGTAGTTCTGGCTCTCAATACTTTCAGAAAGACCTTTTTTATAGTTCTGTATATGTTTTTCAACTGGGGATTTTGGTGAAGACTTCCAGTGGATAACTTAATACTCCTGTGTTTCCATGAGCAGGAACATAAGTCTACAATTTGGGAATAAAGTTTGTAATTTGGGAATTTTTAATTGGAATTTATGTGTTTTATATTTTACTAAAATATGTAATCCTTTTGGGTATATTTCAAAGGTGATTTACAGTGGATTGTATGCATTTTTACTTACTAAGTACAGCTGTTGCATTGGACTTGGCTTCTGAGTTGCTTCCAAATTTACTCAGCTTTGTCAGTTACAATGCACTCTTGCTAGGAGTTACATTGATACATCACTAAATGTTTGCTGAATTATTTGCCATTCTGGCTAGAAACCACAGTAAGAGGGACTGACAACACCACTGATTTGGTGAAAGGCCACCGAACAGTAGCTTTCTGTCTGTTCAGTTTGATATTTTTGTTCTGTTTTGTGGGGGTATTTTTAGCTAACAAACTGTCAGGTGAGCATTATACCATCACTGGAGCAGTTACTTCAGCTGAGCCATTTGTCCTCACTTTATATGTCTCACAGCCTTGTCTAGACCCTCTTATCTCAGTTGGTTATGTTTAAGTAATACCTGGCCTCTGTAACTGCTGAGGTGATTTGCTAAGTTTCAAATTAAATTTTCTTTCTAACTGAAGACATGGGAAAATTAAATTTAGAAGCAGAGGAGATTTGTTCAATTTTGTATCTTTCCTGATTTACTGAAGCTAGGAAATCCATACCGTATTTGGCATTATTAATAACTGATGTGTTATTTTTTCAGTTTCATCTAGCAATGAAAATAATTTTATCCAGCATAATACCAATTAAATGAAGCTTGCATATATTTTTAAAATAGTTGAAAAAGCTTCTAGAACACCTAATATTAAAAAACATATTAAAAAAACGGGGAAAGGAGTGTTATTTTTTTCTTGCTGTTTTGAGAACTAGTGACAAGCGACAAATTATCATTTTTGTGTGTGAGTGGGATTTGGCCTCAACTCTGGAGTGTAAGATGACAACTGCAAGTGGTCCTTCTCCTTTTCCCACATTTCCCCTTTTGACATGCTCATGTAAGTGCTCAAAGTTCTGCAGGTTTTGCATCTTCAGAGGTGATGATTTCTTTGTTGAGTTTAGAGTAGTTATAAAAAGTATAAAGTATCTATAAAGAGCCTTGTGTTTCAAGCATGTGCCCAGAGCATTGGAGGCTTAGTTTCCTTCTTCAGCAGAAGGAGAGTATTCATGGAGTGCACAGTAATCTGGATAATGGCAGCTGCCTCTTGGAGTTTTGTATCTAATATGATTTGCAGCCAAAAAAGGAAAAATCAAATGTTGTTAAAATATAGGAAATTCACAGGGAAAGAGTGATCTAAAGTAATCATGACTGTAGTTTTTCTGTTGATTGAAACTCTTGTGAATGAAGGTGCAGATGTGTATTCAGGTGTTGTCTGGCTGGTTTACAGATATTATGCCTATTTTAGATACAGCATAAAAGAAAGAGTTGCAAGAAACCTGCTGCCTGGTTCTTGAATAGTATAGATTGTTCATATGTAAGAAATATAGACTTGGGGTGTGAAGTCTGTGGTTTGGATGCCCTCAGGCTGAGAAGGAACTCGAGTCACCTGTCTGGGAGACTGCTTAGCCATTAAGCTTTTGATGTATAAAATGTATAAAGAGGAAGCAGCCAGCTCTGTGGGTAAAGATAATTTCAGATAAGGTATCCTTTTGTTTCTCTCAGTCTCCTAAAATATGAATTACATTTATTCAAGGTTGCTAGTCTATCCTTGAAAAAAAATCTGCACATGAAGTAGAAATGCAAAACTCTTTTTTGATGATAACTCACAAATTCAAATTCAATTATGTAATTATGCAAAGTATCTGCATTTGGTTTTCTGTCTTCAGGTGAGAAAATGTAGCAGTATGACATAATTCACCTCATTAAAATGTTACTCTAAATACTTTAACGTTTCTGGAGTCTTTTCTCCTTTTCCTACGCCCTTCCCTACAACCTGGAACCCACCATGTATCTCACCCGTAGTCCAGGATAATAACGTCCTTAAAAAATTGAATCTCCTGAAGTGAGACTTTGTTGCTGTCAGAACAAAAACTTGATTCTCCACTCTTCCCTTCATGCGCTTTCAACATCAAATATGGCCTTCTCCTCCTCTGATTTCCTCTTCACTCATACGTATGCTGTGCTTGTTGATGGCCCCCTTGCCCTTCTTAGCTTTGGCAACCTCTCTGTCCTTGTCTAGTAGATTTGCTTATTCTTTCATCTCTTCTCCATGTGGGTCAGGCCTTTGTTTTCATCATCACCATTCTCATTCCCCTCCTAATCTGTTAATGAATAGTCTTGCCTGCACAGGTTGCCTCCAGTTGCACTTAGGCACTCTCCTAAATTGCTTTACCCCCACAAACATCACTTTCTTGCAGCTTTTACAAGCACCTTGATGTGCCAGCTCACTAGCTTGATTTGCTCCTGCTCCAAATTTGCTGATCCTCTTTATTGATAAGAATATTGACCTTCCTTCTGTATTTCAATAGGTTCTTTTCTAAACCTGCTCAATCTTAATCTTGGTTATGTGGTACATGGACATATTGCTGGGAAATTATGATGCAGAAATTATCATGTAAAACTTATGGTGTAGATGTTTCATCTGTCTGTTGGATTATTTAATAGAATGTCCTGTAGAAATTCCCCACCACAAACACTATGTCTTATTTTTACCAGAATCTTAAGTTTTCAAGCAGGAGTTAAGCTGAGGAAGAATTCAAAGGACTTTCCTCACATTTGTTAAATGCCAAATGTTACAGAAATGCATACAATTTAAGTCCTGCAATACTGCAATTTCTGTTTTGGCTGTACAGAAAATAGTCCAGTGAAATTAGGGATAGCAAGACCTGATTTCATGAAGAACAAAATAGTATTTACTTCAGTACACAGTTATTTTAAGGTTAAACAAACTAATATTTTAATGAGTGGCTTTATATAACATCAGTTTGTTTAAGGTCATGTAGACGAGATCTTTTGATTGAAAGACATTGTGTAATGACAAAACATTTTTTCATGTCTGAATATTGCAGTAGCTGGTGACTTAGAAATACCACGGATAGCTGTGTTAAGTAGGTAATGATTGCAGCTTGGTACTTCAAGCCAAGATTGTGTGTAGACAATTGCTGAGAACATAATGGCCATACTATTTGCCTGTTCAATTGTTTGACTGACCTTTTCTGAGTTCCTACTGAGATAATAAAATTTGAAAATATTCTAGTATATAAATAGCCTTTTACAGTGAGTGGGGTATAAAACCATAATTTCTTTTTATTATAATATTTACATTTTTCAGTCTTGTTATTGAAGTAGTTATTTGGTTTTGTAAATTCTCTTTTTTTTGATGCCAGTATATTTGTAATGGGCCATATTTTAGGGTAGGTTGAGAACCTGCCAGTTCTAGGGAGTAATCATTGCATTTGAGCATCTCCTGTGCCTCTTACATTCTTGTCCATTTTAATGTACAAGAAGTCAGGATTAGATCCAGTTCTAACTTTTCCTTCTTACTGCTTTACTACAAGATTTTTCCCTGTACTTTATGTACCACATTATAAGAAGGCTTTATTCAATGTGAATACAGATAGCATAATCTGAAAGAAAGCTTTTTGATGATTATCTATCAAGTATTTTATTCAGTTCCAAAACTACTGCTCATTTCTTTATGAACAGTCTTTTCTTCATCTAGTGATGGGTTGCTTCAAATACCAGGGTGCTAAACTTAATTTGTGAGTATGTCATACACAGAATTATACCGTGGTTTACTCTGCATCATTGCACAAGACATGGAAACAGTCCTTTGTGCCATGTCCCATATCACTGGTTGTCGTGCAGAGAAGAGCATGGGCTCCTCAGCACTGTCAGGGGAAGTCATATTGCAGCTGGCACTGCTTCTGACACATGAACAAGTACAGCTTTTCTGTAGGATAAGCGAGAACTTAGGGAGAAAACTGTATTCTCCAAGAAAGAATGAAGTTGTGGTTTAGACCAGGTATAAACATGAAAAGTCAGTGAGTGACCCTGAACCAGAGAAGTCCTTGAGTGAAGGCAGAGGAAGAGTATCCCTACAGTACTGATCAAGTATGGAAGAGAAAATTAGCACTGCCACATATATTTACGTATGTGCGGATTGACAACACAAGCCTGATTCTTGTGCAGTTGATAAAAAAAAAATTGAATCTTGAAATTGAAATCTCAACTTTTCATGTTTTCTGATCTTCCTGACAGAAACAGAAAATTGGAAATAGGACACCAGTGGTACCTGTGTAGACTCTAATACCCGTGAGTGTGCAGGCAATGCTGTCACCTCTCTGAACTGTTCTTAATTTAGTAGCTCACTGCTGTGGGGTAACTCGTCACTGTTCCTGCATCAGCAAATTCCATTTTTGCAGAGTCTTATTATATGGAGGCTTGTTCAGTAATATTGTCAGGTGTTCTTCTTCACCCCATTCCCCATGCAGACAGTTCTTCTAATGGTTAGTTTTGTTTACCACAAACTCCAGACAGTAGAGGACCCTTTAGTAGAAACATCCTTCTGTCTTCCCAGCCAAGGGAACACTGTAGAGAAAGGGTTAGGGATAAAAATAACATCAGTCAAACAGAACTTTTGGACACTGACTCTATTATGGCTGCTGTGAAAAAAGGTGCAATCAAAGCACTGATATTACTGAGATTTCCAGTGGAAGGCTTTTGAGGGGTAGTCAGGCCATTTTGCATCTTATTCATACATTTGCCTTGGAGTCTAGGCTGTTTTGCAGTTATCTAGTACGTGACAGCAAAAGTAGACAGTGGAAGATGAAGAAATTTAGTCTTAGGTAAGAGAGGTCTTTGGTGTGTTTTCATAGACTTCAGAAGATTGTGAGACTGCTAACAATTACTGCCAGTGATGAATAAGACATGTTTTTTAAATGTTAGTGATTACATTGCATAGCTAGTCTGCATGTTTTTGTAGCACATTTGCCCACAGGTTTAAATAATAGAAATGGAAATTATTTTAACATGTTTCATAAATGTACCTCTAAGTTAATGTCCAGCAGAAGGTGCAGTTTTGTTGGTCTATTATAGATCCTGTGACTCCTAATCATTGCAATTCTTCCTGTGCAGTATAGAGAAGTTAGTATGGGATAAATATTTAGCGGACACAAAAGTCCAAGGTTTTTTTCTTAGCTGAAAAATAACAAGAATGAAAATGCTTACCTGGAGACGTTCTCCTGCAATGCATAAAGGTGTGAGAAGATAGTATTTCCCTCTCCCATGCTTTTTAATCAACTGATTGTTAGAAGACTAATCAAGATAATTTCTGAAGGGTTCTTTTGTTCTTGCACTCTGTTGTTGTTGTATCCCTGTCATTTGATAACTTTACTACTGTAACTAAATATATGTATACACTTTCCTGTAATACAGCAGAGTTGAAGTAAGCAGGCAACAGTGAGGAATGATGTATAAAATATCCTCAGAAATACATTAAAAATAGATAATGAATTACATATTACATATTAATATATGTTTTATAGAAGTTTTCAAAAAGACCAAGTTTTTATTGGCTTTTAAAAACAAGTTTGTAAGAAGCTTCATGAAACATAGGCCCTGAATATAAAAAGTTAATATCTTGCAACTATATTAATGTAATGTCTAGAATATTACATTACTTTGTTTCCAGAGATAATCAATGATGGTAATATAATATCTGCCTCTCAGAGCCGATGTATGATTTAAATTAATTATTGCTTATAAAGCACTTTGAAGTCTTTAGCAGTAAGGTGTTGCAAAGTGTAAAAGTACTATTATTAATTTAACATCACCATTAAAGTCAGTACTTTAAGAGCATTTGCTATACTCTGCTCAATATCTTTCTATTCATCATATGCTGCGTATTAGTTATTTTAACATTTAGAAAGCTTAGTAATCTGGAAGTATTCCAAACCATTGTTCCAGACAGCAGTTAGATATTTGGGTGGATCATGTAAAAACAGTGAAATGGCTGAGAAAGCATGTAAAATGTTTGTTTTAAGTAATATTACATCAATGGAACAGACATCTGCAGCACTGGACTTGATTTTAAACTTCTTTAAACTTTTTTTTAAGTTAACATTGTACTATGTTTTTCTAAAATTGATTGGGGGGGCTAATATCATGTTATTTCTAAACAAGTAGACTGTTTTATCTTTTGTTCAGTTTTCATTTCTGTTTCTGAAATATTTGTGGGAAATCAGATTTACAGTGGGCAGTTCTTAGGAGGTGGTGAACACCTGCCACTCAGTATTTTTGTTGCTGTTTGGTTTTGTAACCTAACGTCAGCTATCAAGATCTGTATTATCTTTTTTTTTTCCATTTTCATTGACTGTATATCTTGTATAAGACTGAAAACCCAAGCAAAGGTAGGCCTTGGAGGTTGCAGCCTCAGGAAAAGCATATGAAGTCTCTGTTCTCATATAGTGATTATGTGCCATAAAATAATGCTGTGTATTTACACAGTTGTTTATCTATTAGATTATATTTGAAATTGTCTCTTACGGAGAAAAAGGAATTTTAGGGATCCTATCCTCCATCTTTCCCAGCAGCATTGTCTTGAATTTGTGCTTAGCTCTGGAGTTCAGTCTACTGCCTTTGGAGCCAGTTCTAAACTAGGTAAAAGCAGCCTTAATGTTCAGGATCCAATCAGACCCCAGCCCTATGGAGGTAGGTGGGGAGAACAATCAGGTGAAAAACAGATTTGTCTTTGTGAATGATATAAGCAAATGTTCCAGATTTCTGAAAGCAATATGAATTTACAAGCCAAATGTACAAGTAAATCAATTAAAAGATTCACCTGTAAGCAATTTGCTGAGTCGGCAGTGAGGAAGTTCCATTTTCACCATGTAGTTGAAAATGAGGATATTAATTACAGGTAATATTTTTTGAGCCTTCTCCTTGCGGTAGACATTTTATTTAAAAGTACTACTTGCACTTCTAGGATTAGAGGAATCTTTCCTAGGTACTGGAAATTAATTTCCTCCTCTTCTTTGAATTTATTCTACATTCTGAGATTAATTTAATATGTACAGCAAATGAATTAAGCATTGAACCCTTTGATTTCTCTTGGGGTTACTAAATCAGTTAACAAACAGGTTTATTATCCCTAGAATGAAATGCCATATGGCTCAGGTTCACTCATATTATATGCTAGAAGATTAAAGTATGTTCTTAATATAAAATTACACATTTCAAGCTCATTTTCTAATGTATTAATAATAAGAAGAAGGTTTTCCTCTTGTATCAGCCAGCTGGTTACTTGTGTTTCCAAAAAATGCTTCCTTTTTTTTGCTAGTGTAAGAAAACTAGCAAACTTGAGACTTAATTCTGCACATTTCCATGCACAGGATTATCAGCAAAACTGATCAAGTATGTTCTTCTGTTTCCAAGCAGGTTTAGGATTGAGATATTTTCTAAAAATGTGTTAAAAATTCTTAAATGTAGACACATCACACTAATTTATATGTCACTGGAAATATTTAAAAGTAATTCACATAAATAAATTTAACTCTTTTTAATGTTTACCTTAACTCCTATTGATATTAGGTAGGACACGTATATGCTTTCCTTTTTCAGTATAAACATTCTTGAAGGCAAGTAGCTATTTGAAAGCTATAGGATGAAAACTATAGGGCATGCAGCTAAATAAATAAATAAATTCCTCTTCACTGCAGAGCAGTCAGTCACGTCAGAGTCATTAGCACAGTAACACTGTGGCTGGAGGGCAGTTTAGGGGTTTTTAACCACAGGTTGCCCTTGTGATTCAGGAAACACTTTAAGCCAGCAGCTGAGGCAGTGCTGCTACTGCAAGAAACCACACTGCCCTTCCTTTGGCTGCAACAGCTCATTCTCATCAACATCCCAGACTGGTCCTACAGGTGCTGGTGCTGGCAACAGAGCAGCTGGAGAGTACAAACACCAGCTGTAGGTGGGAGAAAAAACTAAGCTACTTCTGGTGGCAAAAGTGCTGATACAGACTAGTTTCAATTATTTGTGAAAAAACAGCCTAAATTATTGTATCAGATAGGAGGTAGAAGAACATTGGGAAATAACGATCGTGCTACTATTTTGAAGTAATGTCTGTTCCTCATGGTTTGTAGGTCTCCAAACATTATTTGTTCATGTTGTGTATTCTATGCTAGCCACGGTTTTAAAGTTAAGGTTTGTACTATTTTAAAAAGAGTTGGGGAAGAGGAAGAAGAGGGGCACTTCAGATCTGCTTTGTTTCTAGATAAATTACATTACTTCATTTACAGTTACTGTAAAAAAAAAGCTACAGCCTCTAAATCCTTACTTTGTTTTTCATTGTAAAATATGTTAATGAAAATAGTCTACATGTCAAAGCCATTCTAAAGTAATGAGAATGATCTTTGGTTTTGTTTTCAGCACCAAAGGGAATACTCCATCTCTCTCCTGATGTATACCAAGAGATGGAAGCAAGCCGCAACAAATCAGCCCCTGGTACCACTGTAAGCTATTTGTCATCCAAAGAAATGAGCCAGACTTCTAGCTCTTTCTTCAGCATATCTCCTACAACAAATAGCACGGCTACCATTGCCAGGGAACTTCTCATGAATGGAACATCCCCAACTGCTGAAGCCATAGGTCTAAAAGGAATATCTCCTGCTTCCCCCTGTTCTACAGTGCAGCCTTCAAAACAGCTGGAATATTTGGCAAGGATTCAAGGCTTTCAGGTATGGGAGGGGGAAAATGAAGCTCTTCAGCCAGAATCGTAGCGTTGCCATCAAGGTTTCACTCTTGCCCTCTTGAATGTGGGCATGCATGTAACTTATCTTGTAAAATTAGCTGGTGTCTGAGGCAGTTTCTGGGTCCAGGACATACAACTTTCCACCAATATATGCGTCCCTCCTTCTCTTATTTTTTCCTTCCTTACATTCATCTTACTGCAGCCCATCTTTCTCTCCCTTGTCTCTTCTCCTTAAATAATTATAAGCTTAAATTATGCTTTTTACTTGCACTTCTTTGAGAGCTTTCACCTCTTGGTTTCTCCCTAGAACTCTGATCCAGAAGGTACTGATGCACCACCTTATCTTTGCATTTGTCTTCTAGGCCAGGTCATTAAAGTAATTTTTTTGCTTCCCACCCTGCACCTCTTAAATGTAACCCAATGTTGTGGTTTAGGAATGATGCTCCATTTAGTGCTCCCACTGACACTCTCCAAACCATGTGCCACTCACTCACTCTCCCCTTCCCTCTCCCCCTTCCCCTTGTGGTGGGCTGGAGAAGAGAATTGGAGGCATAAAAGGTAAATATCATGGGTTGTGATAAGAACAATTTACTGGAAACAGCAATGAGATAAGAAAACAAACAGTAACAGCAACAATGCTAATGACAGAGGGTAGAAGAAATGAACAATTCCCACAGAAACCCCCTGAGAACAGGCAATACCTGACACTCCCTCTGCCACGCTTACTTGACTGGAAGAGACTCCCTCCCCCAAACCCAGCAATGACATTAGGCAGTATAGAATAATGTCCAGGTCCTAGCCATGGCCCCTGCTGGCTATTGCAAAAATTAACCCTGTCCTGGCTGGAATCAGGACACTATCCACCCCTTATTCTATACCATCTATAGCATGCCCAGATCCTACACCTTCCAACTATATACATGTATATACAAGCACAGGTATCATTTTCATAGTCAATGGCTGTTCCTCCAAGATGTCTCTTGAGTTCATTAAGGCCATGACTGTGGGTTCTATCCATCCTAGATGTCTTTCAGGGCAGGAGGGCTGGTGTGCTGTCAGCTGGTTGCAGGCTGCATCAGGAACTCACTACTGGTGCATCTGGAGCAGTCCATCGTACTTGTGGCATACAGTGGCAGTGTCATTGAGCAACCAGTATTACACAATTCAACACTATAGACTGTTCTCACCCAAAATTCTAAACCCCTGGAGGTACACATGGCATTTCCCTGTCCCTCTGCATTACCCACCAAATGCACCCAGGTCCTTGAGCAAAAACAATTCCATGGATGGGTTTGCCTTTCCTTGAGGCAGGACTAATCCAAGCTATCTTCCCAAATACATTCCTCATATGCAACATGGGGACTTACAGTGGTTGCTTCTACCACTGTAAGCACATAGTGCTTGCCTTGGCAGGTTTGTGGGAGTGTGGTCTAATCGATCTGCCAGGCCTCCCCATATTTTGACCAATAATCTCCATACCACAGGGGCTTTACCCTCTTGGCCTGCTTGATTGCAGCACATGTTTCACAGTTACGGAATAACCTGGAAGAGAGTGTCCATGCTTAAGTCCACCCCTAGATTACGAGCTCATCTATGTGTTGCATCTCTTCCCTGATGACCTGAGGCATCATGGGCCCACTGAACCAAAAATAATTTACCCTTATGTTGCCAGTACAGATCCACCTGAGACACCTGAATCTTGGCAGCCCAATCTGCTTGTCCATTGTGGTGTTCTTCAGTGGCCTGACTCTTGGGTGTGCATCTATCTACATGACATACTTTCACAGTTAACTCTGCCGAAGCAGTGATGTCTTGCCACAATTCAGCAGCCCAGATGGGTTTACTTCTGCGCTGCCAGTTGGCCTTTGTCCATTGATCCAGTCACCCCCATAGAGCATTTGCCACCATCCATAAGTCAGTGCAGAGGCAGAGCGCTGGGCATTTCTTTTGTTCAGTGATAGCAAAAGCCAGCTAGACGGCTTTCAGCTCTGCAACCTGACTCGATACACCTTTTCCCTCAGCTTCTGTGACTAGCCACATAGGACTCCATATGGCAGTTTTCCATTTTTGATGTATCCCTACAATATGGGAGGGATCTGTCAGTGAAGAGAGTGTACCACTTTTCATTTCTGGTAGCTGATTATATGGTGGAGCCGCCTCAGCACATGTCACCTTTTCTTCCTCCTCTACTGATGATAGTACAAAATTTTCACCTTTGGGCTAGTTCATGGTGACTTCCAAGATCCCTGAGCTATTGGGGTTTCCTATTCAAGCTCCCTGTATGATCAGTGTGGTCTGCTCACTCTATGTAGCCTTAGTGGCATGATGTGTGGAAGAGACTTCCTTGGAACATACAGCCCAGCACTGGCAGTCAGGGTGCCAGAAGAAGCTGTACTTCAGTGCCAGTCACTTCTGAAGCAGCTTGAACCCTTCCATAATATGCCAGTATCCCTTTTTCAGTTGTTGTGTAACGGGCCTTGGATCCTTTTTATCCCCAACTCCAGAACCCCAGGAGTCATCTTCAAGTATCCCCTGGCAGTTTTTGGCAGAGGCTCTAGGAAGGACCATTCTCCCCTGCTGCAGTGTAGAGCACAGTTTTCACATCTTGTCCTGTCCTAACTGACCCAAGGGCTACTACATGAACAATCTCCTCTTTAATTTGTTCAGAAGCTTGTTGTTCAGGACCCCACTTAAAGTAATTCATCTTCTGCATCACAAGGTCGAGAGGGTTTACAATCTGCCTGAGCTCTGGAATATGCATTCTCCAAAAGGCCACAGCTCCTAGGAAAGTCTGTGTTTCCTTCTTGCTGGTTAGTAGGGACATAGATGCTATTTTGTTGGTCATGTCCATTGGAACCTGATAACATCCATCTTGCCATTTTACTCCTAGAGCCTGGATTTCCTGGCAGGTCCCTTGACCTTACTTTGCTTTATGGCAAAACCAGCATTTAGAAGGATTTGGATTATCTTCTCCCCTTCCTCAAAAACTCCCTCTGCTATGGTGCCCCACACAATGATGTCATCAATATATTGCAAGTGTTCTGAAGCCTCACTCTTTTCCAGTGCAGTCTGGATCAGTCCATGGCAAATGATGGGACTGTGCTTCCACCCCTGGGCAGTGGGTTCCAGGTATACTGCGTGTCCTTTGGGTCCTTGAAATACCCACTCCTGAGGTAGTCTATGGCAAGGATGCACAAGGCCTCTGGGCCAGTCACAACGGGGTGGTTTTGCCATTCATTCCTGTAAAACCCCAGAACTCACTCGACGAGTCTTTTAAAAGAGCTTTATAGGTTTTTTATGTACCCTGAATTAGATGCAAGGGAGAAATACCAACAAGATATTCCCAAGAGATCAAAACAACAAAAACTTTACTGGCAAACTCCAGAAAATCAGAGAACTTTGGTAAAAGTTTAAAGCAACATTCAGTCAACATAAAACATTTTGCAAAGCCTTAACTTAGCAAACTCTAAGCCCATTCAATTTAGCAAACTCCAACCAATCCAAGTTTAAGTTACTCAAACTTCAAGAAGAAGGCATTAGAAGGAGAAGAAAGAGAAAAAGAGAAAGAAAAGATACAGAAAAGAACTAATATAGCTACCACTGCTGGGTTCCAGTGGTCTTCCAGGTGATAAAAAAATCCAATGGAAGGTCAAGACATGTACTTGCCTTGTGTCCTGGCTTAAGTACCCTTAGGCTTTCCTGGCCCTTCCTTCAGGTGAGACTTCTGGTCTGGCAGCCACTCAGGAGCTAGGTTAGGCACTTCAGAGATGGGATGAGCAGTGTTGCCTCCATTGTGCCAGTGATTGGCAGCCACTTTGTGGCTGGGGTACAGGCTCTAGGGGCTGAAATGTGTGGAGCGGGGCATTGCCTCACCAGGGCAAGACCCAACCTGCCCCTTTCCCCACACACATGTCCAAAATATGTCCTCCAGTCTCTCACAATACCCAGTCAGGTTCAGTACATCTTCCAGTAGTCATTTGTTGGGATCCCCTTGCCACCCCAGAAACAGAGATGGATTCTGCCCATACGTATCTTGATGGCATCAGGGTACATTGTGCGCTTGTGTTGACTAAAGCCTTAAACTCCTGTGGGTCTGGTATGCCAAGTAATCAGATCCAACCAAGAGATATGATTGTCCCTCTCCTCCACCTTGCTGGAGACAGGAGCCCTCCAGTTCTGGTCATGGTATTTGTTGCTCACTTGTAAATATGAACTGAAGGTCCTTGAAGAGAATTGGAAGTAACATCAGCCCTCCTATTCTGTCTGAGGCCTTACCCACTGGAAACTGGAGTGATATTTATCCTTGAAGGATTTCCTGTGGTGGTTGTTCTTCCTCCCAATTCATGTACCCATGCTGCTAGGGCACAGGTGGGTTTTCCATTCCATTTCCTCACATCCCCTCCATGGTCATGCAGGTAAAACCAAAGTTTACCTTTTGGTGTGTACTCTCTCTGTCAAGCAGGGGTGCACTTGCTCCCAATAGCAAGGACTCTGGTCCATACTGGCAGGCCATGGGACATTTCTTCTCTAGTTTGCTTGAGTCTTTCAAATCTGTCTGCAGTCTTGGACAGTCTTTTCACAGCCAAGGTGCAGGTTGGTAGGGAGGTAAAAACATGATCTTTGTAGTCCAGAGTCAGGTAGTCACCTGAAGTGCTATTTGTTCTCCTTCTTTCATTGACATCAATGTCAAAGGGCTGGCATACGATGATGGTGTGCTCTGCACAAGCTTCCACCACATGGACTGTGTACACTGAACCTCATCTGGATCTACAGAGGACTGCTCTTTATTTGAATCCCTATAGACTACCTCGAGCACAGCTAATGCTCTCAGCTACTGGATACCTTTCTCCATGGCATTCCACCTGCTTGGATGCACCATTAGATCATCCTTGAGAGAATACCCTTCCCGCTGCTTGACAGGAGTCACTTCCAGAGGCTGAGAGTTTCTGTCCTCTTCCCAATCCCCTTGTCAATACCTGCATCCTGAGACAGGGATCCCAGTTGCTTGGCTTCACTACCATCTAGTTTCATGTTATGGGACACGATGTCCCAGCACAGGAGCAGCCAGGTCACATGGGGCTCTCCTGGCTAGTGGCTGACACATTTTTGCACATCTCGCAGCTCACCTGGTATAGTGGTGCCAGGCACCCACTAAAGCCACTCTCTCACTCTCCTCTGCAGCTGGATGGGGGAGAGAAGATATAACAAAAGGTTCATGGGTTCACGAGGTAAGGACCAGGAGATATCACTCATCAAGTACTGTCACAGGCAAAACAAGTACTCCCCAATGCATATCGACTTACTGATATGCACTGAATTTATTACTAACAAAATCAGAGCAGGATAATCAGAAATAGAATAAGGTCCTTAAAAACACCTTCCCCCTCCTTCTCATCAACAGCACAGGGAGATAGGGAATGGGAGTTATGGTCAGTTCATCAGCTGTGGTTCCTCCTGCTACAGGGAGAGGAGGTGTTCCCCTGCTGCACCGTGGGGTCCCTCCCACAGGAGATAGTTCTCCACAAACTCCATGAGTCCATTCTATGGGCAACGCTCCTCCCAAAACTGCTGTAGTGTGGGTCACTCTTCCACAGAGGGCAGTCCTTTAATGATAGGCTGCTCCAGTATAGGAGCAGGGCCCATCTTTCCACGGGTCTCCCATGGGGTCACAGCCTCCTCTCAGGCACCCACCTGCCCTGGTGTGGGCTCCTCCACAGGCTGCAGGTGGATCTCTGTATCCCCATGGACCCCCATGGGCTGCAGGGGCACAGCTGCCTCACCATGGGCTGCACCACGGGCTGCAGAGGAATCTCAGCTCTGGTGCCTGGAGCACCTCCTGCCCCTCCTTCTGCTCTGACCTTGGTGTCTGCAGAGCTGTTCTTCTTACATGTTCTCGCTCCACCCTTCTCCAGCCACAATTTCAACTGCACAACAACTTTTTGTTAATCTTTCTTCTTAAATATGTTATGTCAGAGGCATTACCACCGTTTCTAATTGGCCCAGCCTTGGCCAGCATCACAGCCATCTTTGGAGGTGCCAGGGATTGGCTCTGCCGGACATGGAGGAAGCTTCTGGCAGCTTCTCACAGAAGACACCCTTTTAGCCCCGCCTCCCACTACCAAAAACCAGGCCATGCAAACCCAGTACACCTGGGAATAGAGATTGGGTCATTATCTCTGGCCCTGCCTCTTCCTCGTGTTGTGAGGGCTCTACTTTTTCTTTATCCCTAAGTGAGCTGATTTGGTCTTGGACTTCTTTTTCTGTATAGGGGCAGCTACTACTGGCACAGGTTGTTCCTCTGGTTCTACTGCAAATCAGGCCACAGTGGCTGTAGGTCTGTTTTCCTCCTCTTTCCCCTGAAGGTGCTGTCTAGTATTGAACTGTGTCCAGTAAAGAGTAGCCAGGGCCCAGCACACTGCAGGAAGTTGCCCCTCTCTGGGGTTGCCACAGCATGCTCCTTGCAAATACTCTCACTTTAACAAGATCCTTTAGTTGTTCAGGGACGAACTTCCAAACCATTGGAGCAGAGAATTTCCAAAAAAACTGGTCCATTTTTTGCCACATTTCATGCCACTCATGACTATCCACCCTTGGGGCAGATCTCTGAATGAACTTCCTAGAAATCTTTCTTGAATCTAAACACGGTGTGGACTGAGGAGACCAGTGAGACTTAGCAACAAGAACATGCTTTCCTTAACATGCAAGGGAAATTCAAAATTCTCAAAAGCTGTTGTAACAGCTGAAGGAGGAGAAGGAGGTGAGAGGCTGGAAAATCATCCNAAACCATTGGAGCAGAGAATTTCCAAAAAAACTGGTCCATTTTTTGCCACATTTCATGCCACTCATGACTATCCACCCTTGGGGCAGATCTCTGAATGAACTTCCTAGAAATCTTTCTTGAATCTAAACACGGTGTGGACTGAGGAGACCAGTGAGACTTAGCAACAAGAACATGCTTTCCTTAACATGCAAGGGAAATTCAAAATTCTCAAAAGCTATTGTAACAGCTGAAGGAGGAGAAGGAGGTGAGAGGCTGGAAAATCATCCTCCCCTGTTCCCCTCACAGACTGAGTATGATTATTAATAGACTTTCAAAGATAATGCCCAAAGTAAAGGTAGGTGAGCAGCACTGAACACACATCTGAAATCATCCTTTTTGCCTTTGATAAACTGATATCCCACAGTACGGCAACAAAGCAATCCCAATCCCTCTCCCTGCTCTGGAAAAGAACATCGTAAGGACCATATAGGGGAATATGGGAATACAGGGTTTGGTACCAAAACCACATGAACAGACCAAGGAACATTGTGACCAGCGGCTCTGGAATAATGCAACAAATGCTTAGATTGAATTTGTTTCCAAGCTGCTCTGGACAGATCTGTTGTTACCTCAACCCTTTGTGCCACACATTGGGTGCCAAATAAGGCTGTCGGGATTTAGGAATGGTACTCCCCAATTTAGTACTCCCACTGAGACTCTCCAAACCACATGCCACTCACTTGCTCCTTCCTCCCCTTCCTCTCACCCTGAAACGGGATGGAAAGGAAAATTGGAGGCACAAAAGGCAAAGATCACAGGTTGAGATAAGAACAACTTATTGGAAACAGCTGTGAGATAAGAAAATGAACAATACTAATGACAGAGAGTACAAGAAGCAAACGGTTCACACAGAAGCCCCCCACCAACAGACAATATCCAACCACTCCCTCCGCCACACTACTTGACCAGGAGGGACGCTTTTCTCCCCAGAAGAGACTCCCTTCCCCCTGTCCCCAGCAGTGATGTGAAGTGTTACAGAATAACCTCCGTGTCCTAGCCATGCCTCCTCTCGGCTACTGCAAATTTAACCCTTTCCTGGCTGGAACCAGGACACCTGAGAACGGTGTTTTATTTGGAAGGTGCAGCCTGGAAGCCAAGCTGGTGTCAGAGCAATGCAGAATGTTTTTGCCATCACAGTCGACATGAGAGAATGTAAGATGAACCATGCTGGGTCAGCACATGAGTCCTTGAACACTGATAACCTGTATCCAGCAATGCCAAATACCCTGCATTTCATAGGACAGTGGCAGCCTCTGTAGTACATCCAGTCATTTCTGTGGTGTGGAAGTTAGGAAAAGGAAGCCTCTTCCCTATCCCATTACATGTGTATATGGATAGTGGCTCATTTACAGTGTTGAACCATCAGAGGTTCAACCAGCAGAGGTATATTTAGAAATATTTCCTGTATAGACTTTTCTTTTGAGTTTTTGTTTTGTCTGGAGTCTTTTCCCTTTTTAGGACTGTGAATTTGCTTCATTTGTAGAGTTGGTTTCGTATGTTTTAGCATATGTAATTTGATCATGTAACTAAATTCTAAAATTGGGAAGTTTCTTTTGTATGCCTGATAATGATTTTTTTCATCAAAGCCCATGTAATTTATAAAGTATGCAGTTGTTGGAAGTGACTTAAAAGAGGCTGCTAGAATTCAAGAAATAGTGACAGATGTTCTGTTGGTATAAGCAGCATAGTTAAATTACTTTTGCTTACATCAGATATCACCAGTTGTGGATTTGACCTAACACTGTTTTTGTCTAAAATGTACATTCAGCTTTCTTTTGGTCTTCATTTTTGAAATGTCATTTTTGCCTCATTCGTTTGAATGTCTCTTAATGAAAGAAACAGTAATAGCCTCAGCCTCACTGTAGTAAAGTTAAGTTGCTAACAGGAATTCAGTCTTCCTGAGTTCCATTTGTTACCTGCCTGCAGTAGAAAGAGATGAATTCTGATGAAAAGAAATTCAACCCATGAAGTTTTCACTGCTCGCTTTCACATCTTGTCAGATTGATTGTGTCTCCTAGTAACACTTTATTTTCATAGAACCAATGCACAATTTATGTTACTGTTTTGGTTCCTACTTGCCTACAGTATGTGGTTACTGTAAAATGATTAGTTGTGTTTGTCCTGATTTTTTTCATGCTTTGATTCTAGATGCTTTTGTAGAAACTGTTTTTAAAGGGTCTTACTTTGAGCCAAAAAATATAATCCTTTTCATCCATGAACTAGACTACTACTTTTTACTTGGCCCTAATACAAAGCAAGGAATTTGGTACAGAATCTTGATTAACATCTATCGCTGTGTATGTAACTGATGGTTTTACATCATCTTGGCATGCTTTTTAACACCTCACCTAAATAAGCCTGGTATCGATGTGAAACTCTGCCGCTGCTGGGTGGCTGAGCCGAGGTGGAGCAGTGAACAGAATCTCTGTGGGAAATGGCTCAGTGGCCTGTCAGGTGCATATCACAGGTCTCTTCACCGTTTCAGCCTAGAAAGCTCTTTGTGTTTAAGAGTTTAAAAGCCGATTTCTTTACAGGCTAACTTTCTCAGTCATACTTACTAAAGGAGGAGACTACTGCACTTCTAAACACCTAGCTTGTTTCATGTTTCCTGGATGACCCAAAAAGATTTTTAAATTGTTAGCATGTATTTGTATTCTGGTCCAGATGATAACCATAGTTTTGTCTTTCATTGAAGAACGTATACATTCTGTTCTGTTACAATGTATTTTTTGAATTTTTTTAAAAAATCAATAAATACTCATATGATGTTTCATTTGTAAATGTAAACAATGTTATTTGCTTATTTGAATGGTTTTCTTGAACTGGTTTAGCTGCAGGGGACACGTCTTTAGAACACATTTATTTAACGTAAATTCTTCTAAACTGTTTGTATGTGATCTCAGCCATATTCTATTGTAAGCCTTTAATATTAAGTTATTGGGACCAATGTATAGTTAAGTAGTAAAAAATTTCATTTTTATTCTTTATGGTTTATTATTTGAAAGGTATTTGTAATTGATAAGCAGCAGCCAGTGTCACTGAAGAACAGGTGTTTAACTTGGATACTTTCAAAGCTCAGGCTTCAAATTACCAGTGATAATTAAACACAAATTCTTCAAGCAAGCCTTTACAAACTCTGAATAAAGCATTTTAGTGCTTGCTTCGTATTTATGAATACTATCTACCCAATTAATTGTTTTGCAGACTTTGCCTGGAAATGGTTTAAAGGAAAATTCAGCTTTGGTAAAACTGTTATTTTTAAGTGACTGTGTGGTATTTTGGCCATTGTTTTGTAACCAGACTAGGAAAGTTACAGTTATTTCTGCTGAACATTTAAGTGCAGTAAATTATTCAGAGAATTTGTTTAAATGGAAACATTTAGAGAAGCTGTTTACACATGTATAACTTGAGCCTCCAGTTTTTACTGAAGCAAAACACAAGTTACAGGTACTCCAGTAGGAAATTCCACTGTGAATTTCCATGAAGCAAAGATCATAAAAAATGTAAAAAGCCATGACTGAGTGCCCACAGTCAGTCTCAGTACGTGGCTGTAGGCATATTTGGCTTGCTTCATTGGCAGGGCTTGGAGGTCTTAACTTTTCCTCCGTAGTGGCTCCATAACAAAACCTCACACAGGATATAGTTAGTATGTGATATTCTCCTTCGATTGCAATGGTTACACAATTTTCTTTTCCCCTCCACATTTGTTTACTGGTTAACTGTTCCATTTTATACATGGATATACTTAAATGTTTTATTGTGTGGCATTCCTAAATGTTTCTCCTTTCCCCAGTGGCACACATTTCTGAATGATTGCACGCACAGGAGAGGTCCTGCTGGATGCTCTAGAGTCAGGTTTACTTGTGGCTCATACATTCCAGTGCATGGGTTTGAATTGTTGGCAGGACTAGACTGAAATTAAATTTCTACACTTGTATTAGGGTTGACACTGAGCTCAAACCTTTCCCTAACAGTGGTATTAAACAAAACAAAACACTTTGTGGAGGTTGGATTTGGAAATCAGTGTAGGAGTGCTTGGATCTCACTACTGAGGTATGCATGTGAGGAGAATTTCAGGGAAATTCAACTCTCAATGGATTTCAAGGAAAGAGCTTTGGTCTGATCTGTGCAAAACTGATGATTTCTCTGAGCAGGTCAGATTTTAAAAAGCACCTAAATACCATTTTTTAAATTGACACAAACCCTATGGATGCTAATAGGAAGTAGTTTAAAGCTGTAAAATCATCTGAAAAGGTAGAAGCTGCTTGGGACTTTCATAAACACCTGTGCAGATTAGGTACCTAACCTCCAGTTCACTTGTAAGTTGGGGCACCCTACATAGTGTTTTGCAAACTTGGGCTATTTATTGGGTTTTTGGAGGGAAGGGTTTTATGCACTGAATCTATTATAGTGAAGATCGTTGTAGTTATAGTGTTAGTTGCCAGAGAGAGTGTATTTTCAAAGCTCCCTGCAGATGAATGAATCAAAAGGTATGTTATAGCAAATCTCCAGATAAAGTCAATGAGGGAAAGTTTTTTTTTTAGCAAGTGCTAAAAACAAGACTGTAAATCCAGATGATACTCTTCTGTCCTTGAATGTGTTGGCTGTGGACACAGTTTGTGGCCACTACCAGCTTGGGACTGGAATCCCAGAAAATGAACTAGTGCTGCAGAATACAAAAGTCTCCTCACTTGTTCAAATTAGAAAACCCAAATAATAATTAAAGGAAGCTTTTGAAATTACGGCATCAGGCTTTTTGGCTTCATTAATGTAAAACAGATTTGAAAGCTATGTCAGCAAAATGTTTTTAGATAAATGGTTCTTTGAAGATACTATCTCCAAAAATCAGGAAAAATTAGGATATTAAAAAGTAAAGATGTTTGCAGGATTGTGTTAGAGAATACTTTTGAAATAAGGCTGTTAAAGAAAATACTTCTTTGCCCACATTTGGAGTCAAGACCTCCTATAATTCTGTGTATGTAACTGTACATCTAGCCCCTTCTCTCCCCATACCCCCAGAGCCATTGGAGACATCTTTCCCAGCGGGATTGACCAGGTTGCAAATATTAGTGAAATGATTCTAAAATAGCAGTGTACAGTCAGACCCAGAGGGAACAGTGTTCAGCTGATTTGCCTTAGTGTTAACACTCAAAAGGGTAGTGGGAATTAATTATATTTAAAAATATAATGATTAATATGATGTTTGGTCTTTAACCACCTTCAAGTAGCTTGAGAGTGACTGTGGTGCCATATATTATCAATACCTGCTTCTGTAAAACAAGCAGTGGAATCGGGCTTTTGTTTCCTGTCCTGGTGCCTGAGGTCATAGTCAGGTGTACTAGCACTCTTCCTGCTCATTGGTCAGATCAGTTTTTTTAAAATGATGTGTGGAATGATGTTGTGCTCTGTCTTCACCAAAAGTATTGAAACCTGGCCTTTGGCAGAAGGGTATTATTTCCTGTGTGCTTGTACTGTGCCATGCTCAATGGCCAGTACAATAATCTCAACAGCAATGTTTGTCTCTTACCCACAGGGAGTATAAACACCTTTAGAAATGGTTGACAAAGCCCTCATTATCTCAGTTTCTGTGTCTTCTGAAAACTGTGGGGGCTTTTTCTAATGGGAAGTTTCCATTTTCACCAATTACCAAACTATTGCCTGATGTTCTGATTATTATAGGCTTTTGTTGTGGGTTAACTTTGGTGGGCAGCTTAAGACCCACACAGCTGCTCACTCTCTCCCCCCTGGTGGGATAAGGGAAAGAATGAGAAGGGTATGAGTGATAAAACTCAGGAGTTGAGATGAAGACAAAAGCTGTGTGTGCAAACAAAGCAAAACAAGGAATTCATTCACCACTTCCTGTGGGCAGGCAGATGTTCAGCCATCTCCTGAAAGCAGAGCTCCATCACATGTGACGGTGACTTGGAAACACAGATGCCATAATGCTGAATGTCCCCCCTCTTCCTCTCCCCAGTTTTTATCACTGAGCAGGATGTCGTAGGAGTGGGATCTCCCTTTGGTCAGCTGGGGTCAGCTGTCCTGGCTGTATCCCCTCCCAACTCCTTGTGCACCCCCAGACTGCTCACTGATGGGGTGGGGTGAGGAGCAGAAAAGGCCTTGATGCTGTGCAAACCCTGCTCAGCAGCAGCTAAAATACCAGTATGTTATCAACAGTGTTTTGGTCACAAATCCAAAACTTAGCACTATGCATGCTTTTATGAAGCAAATAGGTCCATCCCAGACAAAACCAGTATAATCTCCACCCTTTGTTCCATACTATTGACATGGTTCTCAGGTCCCACATTATCCGATAGATCCTCCCTCATTAACCACCTCCTCTTTCCCATCCTGGGATATATACACAGATATCATTCCCTTAGTTTATGGATTACACCTCTAGAAGTCCACAGATTGTCCATTGAGTCCATGTGTATTCAAGCTGTTATGGTTATCACTCAGGACAGGAGAGGTGGTGTGATGTGTGGAGTTACTGGGCACTAGAGACAGCTCAGGCTGGGTCCCTGCTGCACTGTCACATCTTGTGAGGCTTGTCCTCCGTTGGTTCAGATGATTCCTGCTGTGCTGATGTCCATAGCATGCAACTCACATCCTGGGTTACAGGAGTTTAAAGGTATTCCCGTGGCAGCCTTCACCTCTGGTTCCTTCAGGCCAGGTTATAGGGTTTAACAGTAGAACATAACAATAGTGTTTGCAGTGAAGTCCCTTTGCTCCTAACAACAAGGGGTTCCTGCTGTAGTAATTCCCGTAACATGCAACTCAGATCCTGGGTTACAACAATTTAAAGGTATTTCCATTACAATGTTCAGCCCCTATCCCTTTGGACCAGATCATAGGGTTTAACATTGCAATGAACTCCTCCCCTTGTCCCTCCTCCAGTTTGGGATTACACACAGGCCCACGGTCCATGTGGGGCAGTGTGGGCTTGTCTACAGATCACCATCCTTTAGGGATGTAGCTACTCCAGAATGACAATATCCATAGGCCTCTCTCCCTTCAGGGGAGTACCTGCTCTAGTATAGACTTCTCCATGGCCATGTATGTTTTCGGTTGTACCATCATGAATTTAGCCACAGTCACAGTCCTGTGAACTTGAGTTCCAGCCTGTCCAGCACAGGAATGGCAGCAGTGCCCTGGCCATCTGCCAGCCCATTCCTGTTATCAGTATGCTCCCAGGCAGAGCAGAATAGGATGATAAGAAGAGCAGGAAACAGCAGAAGCTAAAAGCAGTCACTTAGGAGCACTAGTTACTAAGCTACATCCAGGCAAGCAAGCCCTATGGCAAGCACAGGAGCCTGACAATTAATAGCTAAACAGATATAAATTTGTTATAGCATACTCTGATCAAATCATTTGTTATCTCTAACCCCTCATGCTCCACACTGGGTGCCAGAAGGGACTGTTGCAGATTTACCCTGGTGGGCAACTCGGCTCCATCCAGCTGCTCCAGTGGGATGAGGGAGAACAACCAGAAGGGTAAAAGTGCAAGTACTTGAAGGTTGAGATATAGACAGTTTAATAAGGAAAGCAAAAGCCACACATGCAAGTAAAGCAAGACAAATAATCCATTCATCACTTCCCCTGGACAGGCAGGTGTTCCGCCATCCCCAGGAAGGCAGGGCTCCCTCACACTGTCTTTGTGAAGACAAAGACCATCACTCCAAACACCCCCACCCTCCCTCCTTGTTCCCCCAGCTGTATACGCTGAGCGTGATGCCATATGGTGTGGGATATCCCTTTGCTCAGCTGGGGTCAGCTGTCCTGGCTGTGTCCCCTCCTGACTCCTTACCCGTCCCCAGCCTTCTTGCTGCTGGGGTGGTGTGAGAAGCAGAAAAGCCCTTGATGGTGTGTGAGCACTGCTCAGCAGTATCGGTGTGTTACCCACACTGTTTCAGTCACAAAGCCAAAGCAAGCTACTATGAAGCAAAGTAGCTCCATCCCAGTCAAAACTGGTACAGCTTTTTATGCTTCAGTAACATGTTCATAGTTGTGTGCCACTGGGCAGAAGTCAGGAAATAGGAAAGCTCCTTTTATCCATGTGAACTTACAGTCATTGTGCTTGGAAGAAAACTTACACCTTTTTATCAGATTATTTTCTACAAAACGTACCCATTTATTCAAGACAACCACTATTTTGTGTTGTATTTGAAGGGAAAAATGTTTTCTCCAAGAATGGCAGCAAGTCAGGCAGGATTTTATTGACAATTTTAGGGACATCTCTGATTTGCACAACTCCAGGCTAGTGATAATTGAAAGTCCTTAGCTGGCTCTAAGAAACTTGCAGGTGTCCTGCTACTGAAAATCAACATCAAATGGCTGTGTTATGTAGGAAAGGACTTCTAGGTCTCCAAACCTTGATTTATACCTGACTAGCCAAAGGAAAGAAAATATGTTGGGAATGTGAAAGAGAGGGAGAGATAAAACAGAACAAGATGATATCAAGAATTGGTCTTCAGAGAGAACCTCATGTAAAAACCAAAGCACCTGGATTTCATTGCATTCTGGTTTATAGGGCTTTCTTAATCACCTAACTTCTGAGGAAAGGTAGGCAGTACCACAGTTCATGGCAGTGACCCAAGGTAGATCTCCAAGAAGTGGTTTTATAGTTTGCATTTATTTCAGAAATGATTCTGTGGACTATAGACCATCTAGTTCATATTATCCTATTTTTGACCTTAAAGGAAGTCAAAATGGTGGTAGCATTCTGCAAAAAATAACCATAAGAATCATTCTTATACGAGTTTCCATCAGGAAAGGTATGCAATAGGGAAATGTAATGTATTTGTTCACAGAGCATACTGCAGGAGGTAGTATTTGCTGCAGCAAGTGTTTCCAAATTGACTCATGAGTATGCAGAATTAGGAAACAAATGCAAATCTAGCACAAGGTCTCCAACTACCTGGCTCCTGGCCAGAATTCTATCTAAACTACCCTTCTTCTATTCTGGCCATCGTTGCCGCTCTCCCTCTTTCAAGCCTTTTATTCAAGCACTGCTAAGTTTTGCTCTTCTTGTCTCTAGAAACAGCCAGGTGCCTCTTTTTTGTTTCAATTTCTGAAAGGAAAGAAGGTAAACAGAGAATAATTGTCTAATGGTAGTGTGTGGGTCCTCGGGTGTGGTGTGGATGTCACCTTGGTAACATTTTAGCTTGTCTGCTTGGCATCTTGCAAATAATAATTTGAAATCCTCCCACAAATCCCTACATGTAACTTGGTCTGTGGAAAAAATGCAAGTTATATTTTGATAGCCAATTTTAGAATTTAGGGGGATTTATGTATGAGAAAGTCTAAAAGCTATCAGGATCTCTCAAAATACTGCAGGCAGCACTAAACACACCGGGCTGCATTCTCTGCCAAAATCTTTCTCAGTAAATCCTAATGTGACTTGATAACTTAGCTACGGACCTTGGCTTGGAATAGAGCCCAAACTTTGAAAGACTGGAAGTTTCAGTTGGCAAAAATGTGAAGGTGCAGTGGTGAATTCATAGCAGACTGGGGTTTAGTTTTAATTATAGTAAGGGAATTCAGCTCTCAAGAAAAACCCTTAAAAAGAGGAGCAACAAGAAAAGGTGAAGAGGGAGAAAAGAGACAAGTTACAGTTTATTCCCCTCTCTGTGACTAAAGCTGAGTCTTTCAGAGGTTTATTTGGCTATCATCTCCTTCAGTCTCATTCAAAACTGAAAGCACAACGAAGCAGGGTGATTTTCGGAGGTGAAATGGTTGTTTCTTGTTTTAATTAAAGAAGGGTGGTTCTTTATGCATACTGCCCTATTTCTAGGTTAGTGCACAACATCAGTGTCTGTACCAGCATCAGATTTCTTAGCCAATTCAGGCAGCTGATTTTCTATTCACAGTTTCACAGTGATCCTGTTCTCCCTTCATTAACGCAGCGTTTGGGGCTTTCACACGTGGTTTGTAAACAGAATCTTTAATGTTTGCTTCACTCTTCACTTCAGCGACAACCTTCGTCCTGAAAAAGAGTGTTCTGAGAACATATTTCCATTCATGCTGTTGCTAGAAAGTTATTTTAAACCCAAGCACTTTTCTCCTTCCAAACGAACTAAGTTCCTCTCTCATGTCGTCAGTTGCTCGGGTTGATACCCAAGACACAGGCTCCTCCACTAATGCTCCATACCATGCTCATCCTTTGGGTTTGTTAGTAGCAAAACACACCCTCTCACCTCCCTCCTACTTTTTAGGCCATGTGATGAAAACAGGAGACCTCAGGGTTGCCAGTTTTTTCATGTTTCCTTTGACTGTGAATGATAAAATTAATTAAAACCTCTCTCTAGAAACACAGTATTTACCTGTTATAAAGGTGTATGGCAGGCAACTTTTTTCTGCAAAGACCATGTCAGCTATAGTTCACATTATTTTGTAGGGCTTTACATTGTGTTAATTTCTGAATAATTAATTTATTAATTTTTATAACATTTTTATTATTCATTTGGAGAGGGTCGTATTCAGTGCTTAAAATCACTGTAGTTAAGCTACTCTCTTCTATGTTAACAAAAAAATACATATTTTATTTATAGAATAGAGGAGGTGAACAGGGTAGCCAGGTAGTTTTTGATGGAAGTGTGATTTTTTTATTTTTTGACAGAAAGTCCCATCTCCTGATTTCAGCTTTCCTATCAGACAAACAGGTCTCTTTGCACCTCTCAATGCCAGCCATTGTAAACATAGTTGCTCACTTTGCATGTGCTCCACAGGGACGCTGTCTTTATAAATACATACCTGGGTTAAGATTTAACAGAAGGAAGGTGAGCAATAAGCACCTTACTGCACTGATTATCCTCTATGCTATCATGGCAACTGATTTTCTCTTTTGTGAAACCAAACATCCCATCCAGAGGTAGGACAGAGCTGGGTCTCCCTTGCTTGACTGAGCATAATGTATGGCCAGACCTTCCAGTTCTCATGAATCACTGAAACAGGATCTCTGAATTCAGGGGCTAGCTAAATAGCAGGAGAAAGACTTGTACAAGCTTCTTCGGCTCAGACTTGCTTTGCATTTAGCAGATATTTTAGATATTCTCTTTGGAAACTGTATCAAATAATTTTTTTCAGTCTTATTTGTACTTTGCAGTTTTTTTGTAGATGTCACGTGTCTGCCTTATTGTAGTCAGGAGCATGAAATACTGCCACAGTAACCTGTGACAATGCCTTTAGTCTGCTTGTTGTTGCCTATTTATGGTGCAGTAATGGTTTATTTCATAGCCTAAACCCTAGGACTGTATTTTAATGAAGATTTAAGGCTATGGTACAGCTGCTATTCAAACTGTGTGAGAGAGGCCTGTTGGAACAGCTCAAGATTTACTGCTGAAGTGTCAGTCTTTAAGCTACCAAGTGTCTTTACCCGTTGGTGCAGTAGCTACGGTGGAAACTGTACCCACTGCTGAGAAGCAGACACGGCGATTAATGAACCTGAGGCGCGCTAATCAAACATGTGTTTTCTTGGCACAATGATTGTGTTATATATCACATCCGAATGTACAGGCCTTTATCTTTCCTTAATGATCTAGCAAGGGGGCTTTTTTAAATGTGGGTGTTTTTCATGCGCTCCTTAGATTTGTTCCACAGGGGGTGGCCGTTAAAAACATCTGACGGGCATGCAGTTAGCCAGCGCCCTGCTGAGATTAGTAAAATACTATATTTAGTAATCGCACTACATCAAGGAACTCCAGCATTGCAGGAAACAGTTTGATTCAATGCCTTTTTTCTGATTTTTTTTTTTATTGTATGTCATATTATTTCATCTGGGATAATTTTTTTTCAACTTGGACTTGGTTTTTGTGTCTATTTTTCAACTTTTTGTAAAATATTTGTTTCTATAATGGGATTTTTTCCCCAATTTTTTTTTTTTGTTTTTACTGTTTTCTTTTCCTACTCTCNNTTTTTTTTTGTTTTTTTTTTCCCACCCCCCCAAAAAAAAAAAAAAAAAGGAATTGTAAAACAGGTAGTAAGAATGAAAAGTGGTATTTGGAATCTCTTTCATACTGCTCTGTGTCTGAAGAAGTGGATCTATTATTTGTTAGGAAAGCTCTAGGGATAATACAAGGATTCATGCTTTTAAGTACTAGAATACTATACAATGAAAGCTCCTAAAATTGGCTGTAAGAAAATGGTTGAAATGAGCAAGTATATTAAACTTATTTTTGTGCCAGAAGTATTTCTTCACCAATAAATAAGCATGAGACAGACTTGGAGCTCAAACAGGTTTGTTTCATTTTTTCTTTAATGGTTGACATGACTAACTGTAGATGAGCAACATAAAGTGGAAGATAAAAGACCCATATGGAGAAGACAGCTTTTCACCAGGATGCTATAGGAAGTAAACTGTTTCATGAGACTCTTGTCCAAGTCAAAATGACTATTTTAACATCTGATTTCTGAGCCCGTTCTGGTTTTCTGGTTGCTGTAAATCCAAAGCAGCCTATGTAAAATCTTGGAAGCTATTCTGTAAACTCAGGACTAAATTGGGTGCTCTCCCTTTAAGGGGCAGATTTAAAGGAATACCATCCTTTGTTCTAACAAAACAGTCCGGGCTTGTCAATCCAGAAGATTTGTGCATTGCTGAACATAATGGCATTTTATTACCTAGTTTATTTCTGTCTAGCATTCTAAGACTCCTGCTGATGCTTTGACTCAGAGTAGTTTTCAGTTTGGAAACTTGAACTTTAGTGTCACAGATGACTTCTTTCTTTTGGTAATTTGTATTATTTTTTTTTTTTAATTATTAAGTGTTCAAGAAAGAAAGTGTTTTTCCTGACAGAAGTTGTGTTTGAAACTGTGAACATCTAAGCAGCAGTGTGTGGAAAGAGTAGCCTTTATTTTTGCTCCCCTCAGACTCTTGTTGGTGCAGTTATCTCATTTCTAGCAGTAGGTTGGTATATTATAGTGAAGCTTAATGATTAAGCAGTAATACAACAGGTCTCTCACCCTCCTCAGCTGTGACTCTGTAAACCACAGCCCTTTTCCATGCAAAAGCATAGATGTTCAAATTCAGACATGCATGCTGAAGGCCAGCAGATTATACTGTTCTTGCAGTTAGGGATGTTATATTTACCAAATAATTTCTGCAGTTTAACTATGGCCATTTTCTGAAATGCCATATTGATCCAGTTTTTAAAGCAGCTTATTGCAAGATAAATCCTGAAATATTTTTTACTGTTTCTATCAGAACACTTGCAAGTAGGGAGGGGTATTATAGTAAAGGTAGATTGAAGAGACATCTTTATATAAGTATGAGAAAAATGGGAAATTTCCTGCTTTTGAAGTAGCATTATGATAGAAGTACCCTAAAATGTAATTTCCTATACAGTTTTATGCAGTGTAGTCTACTTTTTCTTGTATAAAATAACATATAAAGTTAAGAATTCTGGCTATGCCATTCCACATTCGGTTGTAACATTGTAAGCATTCATCTTGTGTCTTCCTTTATATGTAGCTATAAATGCCCATCAAAATATTTACATCTCTTCAGTAATTTAAAATATTAAAAACAGGGGCCAAATTTCAACACAAGTTGTCAAGTGGTTTCAGACCTTCACATACATTTCTATATACACACTCCAGTGAATGGCACCCATCCATACATACTCATACTATGCTGCTTTTTCCTGACTGAAGCAATCTGTAAAAAGAATATACACTTGCATGTGGTGTGAACATGGAACATGAAAGCACACATGTGTGAGTAAATCCGTGATATTTTGAAAAAATATACTTCTAGAATTTGTGTCTGTATTTTGATGTCCGGATGCCCTTTGTGTTTTATGCGCCGAGGTTTTGTGCCCTGCCCGCACCGTGGAGTGCTGTGTTTGGGATTCTTGAGCTGCCTCTACATGATTTATCTCAGGTGTATGTAGTTACCCTGGAGAAAAGCTGGCAGTGCTGTGTGCTTTTCCCAATAAATGAGCAGGCTCATTTAGAGTTATTGCTAGGATCTTGTTGTGGTGACACCGCTTTGTGCTGTGTAGACAAACCTTGGAGGAGAATTATGAGTAAATTACTCATAATAGTCTGAGGTTGGAGTCTTGCATTTTACTCAGAAACTTGCACAACTTTTACTAGAGACATCCATATGCTGGTCATTGTTTTCTGACCAGATCCTAATTATTTTCCATCAAATCTCTGCTTATATGTTATCTAAATAAAACATTCTGAATTTTAATGAGTGAAAGTTCATTGCCGTTTAATCCTTAAATGCACTGAGCTAATCTGTGAGTGTCCCTTAATTATAAAAAGTGAAGCCGGGAAATTAGGTCCTGGACATAGAGAGTAATTATTTTCATAACTCTTTTGGTTTTACCTCCATAACATATGGGAAAATCACCAATTGTGGTTAGACCAGAGACCTTAATGATGGGTTATAGTCCCAGCACTGCCAGTCAGTCCCACCAGCTCTAAGTGAATTTGGATGAGTCATTTAAAGTCTGTCCACAAAGTGTCCTTACCTGCCTAACAGAGGTATGGTGAGATGGGCTGTAGTAAGCACTCTGTTAAGGCACAGAGGAACTTGGAAAAATATTATTTTTGTTGTCATGAATCTCAATAATGGCTACGTAATGACCATCAGAGCACTTGGCCAGCCTTCAGTCATCACTCCTTGATCACATATACTGGTTCAGGTATTTGCTGTGCTCTTATGTTCCCCTGCCTTACAGGATATGATATTCTTGAAAGAGTTTTATAGAGGTTCAGATTCTTCCCACACTCAGTCATAAATGGCATGGACATATAAACTGAAATATTTGCAACATCCTGCTGGCCAAAACCTAAGAAGCATCTGCTGCTATTTGGGCTTTTTGATAATTATTTAACTACTATTATTTCTTTCTGAGTGTCTGTTTTGAACATTCTGCTCAAATAGGTAAATAAAAAAGCCCCAAATTTTGGCTCATAGATCAAACTTAAAGGGGAAAGGAATAACATAGTTTTAGAATGTAGCAACTGGTCTGATAAATAACAAAATGGGATTACTGGGAAATTGCACATACGCATGCCAAATGTAGAAGTCTGAATATTTCTTCGGACTGCATAAATCTGTAGACTAGGGAGATTTGATGAAAGGACAAAGTTTTATTTGTTCCTATTCAAAGTCCAGTCTTTTGTCTTTTATTTCACTATTCATATCATTAATATAGAAACTGTTTATTTTGGTTCAACTGAAGAGCTTCAACAGAGCAAGAGATAATTAGAGAACTGTTGTCTGAGAAATTACAAAATAATGGCCTTAATACATTGAGATGAGGCCAAAAGTGCATAATGAAATCTCTTTGGGAAAGTTAAGCCTAGAAAGATACCAAAATTCTGAATTTATTGCAATTTCAATGTGGGACTCTAAAGGTGATGTGAGTCAAACTTGCTATTGCAGATAGTAGTGTCATGAAATATTAATAGTTTTTCCTCTTGATATCTCCTGTTCTTTCAGCTTGTTAGTCATTCTTTATTCCAGTGGACACTAGTGAATTGTATACTCATATTATTCTGACTAAAAATAAGTCTACAAATATGCTGTGCAATTCAGAAATTGCCATCTTCCTGTTTCTACATATGCGCTTTTCTCGGTCACCAGGTTTTGCCCCTTTTGCGATGTCATATTTGCAGTACAGAATCATCCTCTTGATCTTTTCTGCCCCATTTCTCACATCGCATTCCCACAACACATAGTCAGCAGAGTATCTACTTTGCAACTAGTTGTGGAAGCTTGATAAGCCTTTGTCATAACAGTAGTCCGTGACATTTAAAGGACTTCAGTTTATATTTGCCAGCCAAATTTCATACCTTCATACCTCTTTCAATTAATCAAAGTTAAACCATTGTATATGTGAAGGGGCCTCTTGTGGTTTCTAAGTAAGTAGTATGGCTTTTCTGGCAGAGAGCCACAAGCAATTTAGTAGGCTCATACTGTGGGGGTTGAGAGGAAGAGAGACAGGAATAATCCAGAAAGCTTTAAGACTGGCTGAATGAAATCAGTATTTCTATACACAGTACAAGACTTTTGCATTCTGTATCTTACTTTTGGCCACGGCAAAACTGTTTTGGTGTGTTGTCAGTAAAGTAATTCTGAAACATAGGACCAACTTGGTTTTCCTCTCACTCAGCCAATTTTACAGTGGTTTTTACTTCAACTGAAATATTCCCAATTTGCACCTGTGGCAGAGAACAGTTAGGCACAGGGGATTTAATACACAGTTTACAATTGTCATATTGGCACTAAACCATTTCCACAGGAATAAACCCAATGTGGTCCCCAGTTGTCTTCAGAAATAGTAAGATTTATTTTGTAGCCCAAAAGTCAGGATGAGGCTTTACCATGTACCTTTTGCCTGAGAGCTGTACAGCTGTAAATAGATACTAACATAAAAGGTCTGTCTCCAGCAGAGCTGATCTCTCTTTCCAATTCTGACAGGGTCACATAGTCAATGTAAATTACCACCATAAACTAAATTCCACCTCTCCTGTAGAACAAAGTGCTTGATCTGCCTGTCTAGAAGTCAGGAGCTATGCAGAGAACTGTAATATTTCAACAATTCAGCAGGAGTGGCAACCTGTTCTTAATAATGAAACGCTAGCAACATTTAATTTTATTTTGTTTCATCATGTTAAAATCCATCCTTTCTTTAGGGGATTTAAAAACCATCTGAAGGGAACCTGAAGACAAAGAGAATAATTCAAGTAGAAGCACTATC
Source organism: Daphoenositta chrysoptera (assembly GCA_013397915.1). Lineage (NCBI taxonomy): Eukaryota > Metazoa > Chordata > Aves > Passeriformes > Daphoenositta > Daphoenositta chrysoptera. The sequence continues at coordinate 992,134 of VZRO01018799.1, read as the reverse complement.
TTCCTCTGTATTTCATGCAAGTTCAGGTTCAACATGCACATCTTGATGCCCGTAGGGAATGAGTGACTCTTAGAAAAGGATAATCTAGACATCTCAAGAAGAATGTGAATTCTCCATTTTATCTGTCATTTTGATTTAATTGAAATATGTACCATAATAGTAATGTCAAAAGAGTTAGTGGATTTTACTAGAAATGAAATTAAAATTGCACTATTATTGGCAAGTTTTTTGAGGTTGTGATGATTTACTTCGGTGTTTTATAACTAAGCTACAATATGCTGTTAAAGATGACACGTAGGTTGGAAACTTCAGCTTGAAACTAGATTCTTAAATAGATGCAACATCTTGAATTCAGTCTGAAAGATGTCAGAATCTGAAGAACTCAGCACTTTAAAAATTATGCAACAAGCATATCATGGAGAATTTGGCCCCAGTTCAGCATGTGACTATCTAGATTATTTTACACACTCCTTTTTTAATATTAAAGATGAATTCAATGTAAATGTCTGGAATTCTTCTTACAAGCTTGTTGAAAAGGGACAGTATTTTAGCATGACTCCCTTGTGCAAACCTGGTGTTTAGCAGATTACGTATGTTATTCTGTTATAGGTACACTACAGTGATAGACAAAATGGCAAAGAGTGTATGACCTGTTTGACACTGTCTCCTGTGCAGATGACTTTCCAAGGTATCGGAAGCTCCATTGAAGCCAGCCATGACCAGGTATAATACCTTCACCCCACACTCTTGTCATTTTATTAATATCTGGTAAGCCCAGAATGTCAGCATTAGTAAATTTTAAATTTTGACACATCTTATGCTGTTTATATGGCATGTTCTTGTCACAGGGATTTGCCTCTCTTGCCCTACTAAAATCCTGATTAGATCTAAAGAATGACATGAAAAGGAGACAAAACTATATTGCCTTTTACATATTTTTAAGACATATTAGGAAAGCATGAAGAGCTTGCTTTGGTTTTAAAGTCAGATGTAAGGTTTCTGCAAAGGTTTTATTTGCTTTTATGTGTGTATCAGGTCTTGTCTATCCTATTTTTGTTAGCAGATTATGAGTAGTTGGAAAAGCAGAGAGATGAAGCCATCATCTCTAGCCATCATCTGTCACAAGAAACTTGCATTTTAGAGGGGAAAGGCATTTTTAATCAGACTGTGTAAAACTCCCATTTTGTTTGGCTGTTGCTAAAACATTTACTTCAAGCTTCTGGCAGAAAGCCAGAAGAAAAGAAAAGGCTCAATGTTAATCATTCATCACCCTGCTGCTTCAGATGGGAACTGAGGGGGACTTCCATTCTTGTTGTCTTGTCCTCCAACACTTGTATGTATAAAAGCAAGACAAGACTTTGATACTCTGCAAGTTTTAAAAGCAAAAAGGAAACAAGTAGAAGAAAACATTAAACCTAACATTGCACCTTTCATATCTTCAGTAGATTAAAAAAAATTACCATGTTTAGTTGCCTTTGCAGGTCACCTTTAAATGGTACTGTGTTCACATTTGCTGTACATTTTATCAGACTCTATGCAAGATTCTCTATGAAAAAAAAGGAAAGTCACCTTAAAAATTAGCAGAATTAGTTACTTTTGGGGAAAGGTTTTGGACACTCTTAGCCATGTTTTTGTTTGGTGGGTTTTTTATTGAAAGTTCCTAAGTTAGTTGTTAACATAAACTAAGCCCATTAGTTATTTACATGGTAACATGAGGATACTTCCTGCCCTTAAGTGTTTGGTGTTTTACAGTAATGGAGAGCTGTGGTAAGTCAGACCATACTTTGACATTCAATTCTCATTTCATCCAGCAACTTGTTTATGCTTCTCTAAAGCTGCTCCATTTTTCTTTCAGTAAAGATAGGCTTTTAAAATATAGTTATAACACAAGTATGATATTTAGACATTTCAATGAATTTAAGGTGGTCCCTGTCAATTTGGTAACAACTACATTCTGGGCTACCAGCCAGCTTGGCCTTTGTCTTAGCATTTATTTAGGCTAGAGTATGATATGTAAACAGAAGAAAGACTCTGTAAGCAAAAAGCACATTTAAGCCATCTGAATAATTATGTATTTAAGACCTCTAAATGAAAAAGTTGTATTGAGCCTGCAAAGTCAAGCACCTCAAAATTAAGAAATTCCAGATTACATGCAGCATTAGTTTGATCCCAAATGTACCCACTCAGTGCTCCAAACAGGATATTCTTTTGAGAAGAAAAAAAATTTGCATAAAATCACGTAGATAAAGATTGTATCACAGCACATTCACTAATAGGTAGAATTAAATTTACTTGGGCCATTATGTAGCTAGAATTTCCTCATCTTGTTTCAATTTGAAGTTTAAAAGATGTTCATAATTGGTTTTAGTTACGTAATTTTCCACAGAGTTCTTAAAATGGAAAGAAAAATGTTTTGTTATTGCATGAGGTTGTTGTGTTACTGAACCCACATCAGTGCAAAGACAGAGCCGAGAGCAAAAGAAAATAATCATCTGAAAGCCAAATGCCAACCAGTGGCTCACAAAAGAGCCATTCACTGGGCAGGATGCACACATTTCTGCTCATACCTTTCCTAACTGTCAAAGGAGTTTCATTTTCTGAGGAAGAGGGATGCTGGTTGACTGGTTGTGTTTGATAAGGGGATAGCAGGAATGGATTAAAGCATCATTTTCCACCACCTGAATAAATAGAGAAAAATGAATCATTAACAAATCAAGTGCTTGTCAGGCACTAGAATTAATAAATTAATGACAAAATTAGAGCTATTAATGGACTAACTAAAAGAAAATTCCCCTTTTCTCTATTGTTCCTGTGTGGTTGGTGTGTTTTACCTTGTTTCCTACAATTGTACTCACAGTAGGTTGATTTTATACAGTTATTATTGTTGTAAAAATAGGAGACAGAAATGCTGTACCTTTGTCAAACTGAATTCCACTTTAAAGTGCCAAATTAAGTAAGTGCAAGATAACTGTATGCTGTAAAACTTGAACTTTGGAAATTCTTCTTTAACTTTTGTAATCTGTTGCTTGTAAATCCATCTCGGTAGTATTGCATGGCTGTTAGATGGGCTGGTCACCTGGAAGCCCCTGATTTCAGTGGAGGGATGGTGATTTGTGCCTCAGCAGTGAGGCCTGGCATAGTCTGACTTCAGGAACTGTCTGCTTCCGTGCTCTTGAAGATAATTTTTCTCACGTTCGTTCTAAAACATTGATTCTATAATCGCTAGAGGGTTTTTTATGGAACACTTTAGGAATGAGACTGGAAAAGGGGTGAAATGTGTTGCGTGAGGGTATCTACTAAAAAAGCTACATCCCAGATTTGTCACTATATTGTGGCACAAGAGTCACAGCGCTGTGGTACGGAGCAGCTGATCATGTACCTTGATTTAAAAAAAAAAAAAAGAAAAAAAAAAGAAAAGGGAAACAAAAAAAGAAAGCTATGTTGCCAATGGCATCTCCAGCACTATAGAATACCTTTCAGATTGGACTTGTCTTTTGTAACGTGTCTCCCTACTCATATCCAGTGGGATATTTGTTACCCAGCAGATACCAAAGTGGTTACAATCCTACATAAGTACATTATCTGGCTTTTTCAAATATGTCAAGACTTGACACTGCAGTTTTTCAAGTCTCTTGCTCTTTTCCTGTACTCTGTAGGGAGTTCTCATTCTTTAGATTGGTTTAGCTTGTGGTTTTAATGAGTTCAAATATTTTCCCCACATACTTCATCTGAGCAATTTCAGATTAATATAAACATATCACACTGGCACACTAATTAGTGTGTATTTCAAATGCCTGATTGACAAGGCATATCTCATTTGGTCATGAAGCAGTATTATGGAAGCAATTGCTGATCTTTCATTTTTCTTTTGACAAAAAGAATAAAACGGGAAACATTCCTAAAGCACCTCTGCAGTCTATCCTGCCACATATTTTGTTGGATTTTGCATTCAGATATGCCAACCTCTTTTATAAAAATTTAATGGGGTTCATAATTTTTTTTTCCTGAATGATTTCTTTCTATTTTTTCTGTTTCCTGTTACCTGACTATAACTATAAATTTCTCTTTCCTTCACAGCAACTATTCTTTGGAGGGTTTTTTCAGTAAAATTTAGTTACAAGTAGCTTTTAGTTAAAATGGTTGCCACTTTCTATTGATTTTCTCAATCAAACCTGCATTTTTCCGTAATGGTAGTGAAGCCTGGTATTTTTTTGCCTTGCTATGGGACTGGAGATGACCTGTTCTTAGGGATTGTGATGGAATTTAGGCATGTAGTGTAAAGCTGGGGAATGAATTGAAAGTGGGTGATTTAAAGTGACAGAAAGGAAGTCCAGGTAGTTTTTATTTGTGTCAGTGAGAAAATTCAAGATATGAAAAGTTGGAGACAGAAAAGGGAAAAATTCATAGCTAGGAGACTATATAAGCAAAAATAGTTGGAATGAAGCAGAAAACTAAGAAAGTGCAGGGAAATGGGGCAGTGGATGTCTAAAGGCCACGGAAGTGGGATAAAGAGAGAAAGTTGGAGCTAAGCAGAAGGGGTGATCAAAAACCCCACCAAAAAAGACATCTTCTGCACTGCTACATCTCAAAGTACTGAAACCTGAATTTCTTGTTACTGATACAAATAAATACCTTCCAGTTTTAGTGAACTGTGACACATGAAGAGTTCTTTGAATTCTTGAGTGCAGGCACCATAAGAACTAGAAGATGTAATGCTAGCAGTTGAAGGAAATAGAGATTTATGTTTTCCCCAGAGGACTCTAGTCAATACCTTAAAGTTGTTAGAGATGTACTTCACTCAACAAATATCACTGGATTCACTGTAATGTTAGCTAGGTTAAATTTGATGGCCTATGCCAAACAAGACAGCCTGTGACATAGTTTCAATCTAAGTGATGTACTTCTGCTATGCCTTGAAGAAGCCAATGTCAAACTCAGCTTCCATGTTTACACATATATTTTAGAAACTTGCAACGTTACCATCTTAACTGGGTTTATATAATTGTTTTCTGAATGTTACAGCTCTAAGTGACTGTATGGGCTTTGGGGTATCACACTCCTGTGGTTGTCATTGCCGTGAAAGAAAAAACATCTTGGATGCATCCTTAAGGCTTGCTGAACAGCAGGCAAATTGAAAGTATGAACATTCACTTTCAAATAAAATTATTTAAAAGTCAGTGCTGGTGATGAGAAAGAACAGCTTGGGCCCATTTGAGATTCTGAATGCTTGCCATGGAGTACTCTGCCTGTACAAGTGAATTTTAAACTCCAAGTAACTTAATGTTCATTGAGGAGTGACCAGTTCTCTACTTGAATTTCAGGAGACAGATCAAAGAGCAGTGCATTTTCTTAAAGTCTCATTGCTTTAATACTTTTTGATGATGTTGGAGGTTTTAACACATGCATGTATTTTGGAGATGGCAATACTGTCCATTTGTTTATTACTGACTTCAGCTGTTTTCTTCACCTAATACTCCCAATGAGATGTGCTGTTAAAGTGATACCAATGAACCGTTTACTCCTATATTTTTGTTCCTTGCTTTCTTAATGCTATCCATTCATTATACTTGTGTTGTATATTAGGCTGTATTTTTAGAACTCCTTGGCACTTTGCAATGCACAGAATAGAATCCTTTTCTTTTGCAGGACAGATAACGATAGTTTAATGTTGTGTATAATCTACCACTAAAAACACTTTTATTTTCAAGTATAAAAATAGCTGGAAAGAGAATGAGCAGGGGCAGAAATTGTAGAAGTGGAAGAGCTACTGATAAGATAGACTTGATCAGAGAGCCCAGGAGGGAGGGGGTGTACTGAAAGGGAGATGCCACACTCAGCATTTTCAGAAATCACTGATGGAAGCTTGGCAGAGAGCAGTGGCGAGCAAACTGAAATGTGGTCTGTAGCAAAGCATCATTACTGGCCTGCAAACAGGCACTGCTGGGCAGGGTTAGCAGACAGTGGGGATGCCCAGGTGCGAGCAGCTCCTGATGGCATCTGAACACAGGGAGGGCAGGAATAGTTCTCAAGGAACAAAAGATTTTGGAGATGGGTGACAGGCTCAGGGGAAGGTGCTTGGAGCATTGAGAAGAACTTTACGTTATAACAGCAAATGCATAACACATACGAAGGTCCACATCTCTGTTATGGTCTGGGAATTGCTTGTGGAGCATACTCAGGAGGCAGCGCTCAGGGAATTTACAAAAGCCATAATAACTTAAGGTGTAGTCAGGGAGTATGGGGAGGCTAAGAATTTGTCCGGTGCTGTAACCAGAAAAGATAAATGGTGTTGTGTTTTTTGTTAAAATACCCTTCCATGTCAGAAAACCAGATGAATTAAAATTATTTTTTTCTAAGTAGAAATTAGTATTTTATAGATGCTCAGATTTACTTCACAGTGGGTTTTTATGTCCCAGACATGGTCAAGAAATGAAAAAATGTTAAGGTTTTCTTTAAAAAATACATGTATCCTTTTTTGTCTTTTTTTTTTCCTTAGGTGATGTTATATGATTCACTTCTCAGCACATTTCTACTTTACTTGTTGTAAATGCACTTATCATTTCTTCAGGGTGGCATCCCCAATAAAATGATAAAACTTTAGTTTCAATACCTAAAAGTTTTCTAGCAGTTTTCCCAAAGTTTCGCAATTCTATTACAGTCCCTTCAGCATCAGGACTCCTACCTGATCTTATGAAAACATCTCACACAACTAGGTCTCCTTCTCCTTCAAGGGTGTTCTCACTGGCTGCTGCCCTCTTCTTGAAACCTCTGTACCCTTCAGGATGGGTGAAGCGTGATCACAGCTGAGTGCCCAGCTGAGTGCTCCAAAAGAGCCAGTTCATGTAGGACAGAAATATAAACTACTTTTTATATACAGCACCATGCTTCTCTCTTCTGTTCTGTCTCAGGTTGATGCTGCAGTAAGGAGTCATCCCATCAGGTTTTAGTTAGGCTTACTGGATTGTTGTCTGCTATTTGGCATTTTTCCTCATCTGCTGTGCTCCCCACAAGTGTGTGTGGAAGTGTTGGTACATTCTCTCCGTATTCTTCATCTTCTGTTTTGCATTATGTCAGTCTGGATGTACGTGACAGAACATTTGCTTTTCCCTGGCAGCTGCTTAAGTTTTCCTTGATGAGCCCAAGATCAAATGCTTGTATTTGTTCAGGAAGTGTAATCTTTAATTTTCAAAAAGTGAGTTACTAATTAACTGCTGAATGGGAAAAAAATGCAAACCAAGGCATGATTGTCTCCTTGCCAGACTCTTTTAGTCCTCTTATTCAGGCCTTCCTGAGTAGCTTCCCAATGTGACCGCTTCTTGCTGAAGATGATAATAGGATTTTTCAGTGTTCTGTGTATGCATGTTTGTTTACACAGCAATGTCAGTGGGGTATGAAATGCTACTGTTGCAGTCTCTGCCTATCTTCCATGCCTGGCATGTAACTCCTAACTAGTGACAAAGACCATGTATGTTTTTGGACTGTCTTCCTCTGTTGGAAAAAGAGAAAAAAGGTGAAATATCCTCATGACTGCTGTTGGTGAGGTTTCACAAGAATGGTGAGGTTCGCAGGATCACAGGATCACAGAATGGTAGAGGTGGGAAGGGACCTTTGGAAGTCACCTGCTCCAAGGCCCCTGCTCGAGCAAGGCCATCTAGAACAGTGTGCCGGTTTGGCCAAAATTAGAGGAGAATATCCTCTGAGGGAAGGCAGGGTACCACCACCCCTCCCCCCACCAGGTTCGGGGAAAAGAAAAGAATTTCCTCGAAGGAAAGGGAAAGAGATAAACACTATTTATTTAACAAACACACAGAAAAGGATAATAATGCTAAATAATAAAATCCCTTGCTGTGGAGAGAAACCTGGGAAGATTTCAGAGTCCTCCTCTGGGTGTGGCCTCTCTCCTCCTCAGAGCTGGGCCGGTGGGCCTCGCAAGAGAAGTTCTCCCCCGGTGTGGTCTGATGTAAAACAGTCCCGAAGAGAAGAAGAAAGGGAAAAAAAAAAACAAAAGTCCCAGGAAAACTCTCTCCGGAGAAAAGAGCTGAAGCCTGGCTGGAAAGCAAGGTTGCTTCCTCCACACTCCCTGCCACCGAGAGCCCAGAGAGATCTGCGGGTGTCCTTGAGCAATTGTTTTGAAAAGTTTGCCCAGTTTTTTCTCTTGTACCCAGTCTTAAAGGCACAGAAAGGCACAGGATTCATCTTCTGGGCATAGAGCGGCGATAGGGGATACACATCATAAAGTCACCCCAAGACAAACAGGCTGCCCAGGCCTGTGTCGAGGCAGCTTTTGAGTATCTTCAAGGTGAGACACTCTACTTTGGTTGTTCTTTCCCATTTACTTCATATCCAGTCCTGGCTGCTTCCTAAACTGCTGAGCTAGGTGTAAACACAAGCTTTTAGCCAGCTTAGTGAGTTGAGCTTATGGACTGGGTTGCAGATCAATACCAGTGCTGAAGCAAGGGAGACATCAGGACTGCCCACCCAAGAGGAGAGGAGAGGGAGCCATCCCTTTCCACAGCAGCAAGCTGTTAGCTCAGCTTACCCACCTTGTAAAATGTCATTTAAAGGGGATGAGGCAAAAATTAACTGTACAGAGAAGTGAATTTCTTGTAGAAATGTTTGTCTTCTTTAGTACCCTTAAAGCTATTCGCAGTGCAGTAGCATGACCTGGCACAAATAGATAGGAATGGCACATGGAGGGAGGAAGAGCAGGATTGTAGCAGTCCTGACCTACAGAAGTTTAGCTGTTTTGGAACTGCACCCTTAGTAGTTACTTGCATTAAAATACCTTAGCAAGCTTTCAGTGCAGTGTAACATGTGGAAGTGGAAAGAAAAGCATTAACAACATACAATGAGCCAACCTTCCAGGGACCACAGGCCAGCTGTTCGCTATCCTAAGTTTGCAATCTGTTTCTGGTTTGGTTGTTTTGCTGTTACTTTAGGCTCAGATGGACAATGGTGGAATGTAGAAATCTTGAATTTTCTTGCTGCTGTGGCTTTTAGGAAAGGGAAGAAGCTTAAAAGGGAAAGGTATTGGAGAAGTTCGGAAAAGCTAAAAATGTCAGTTTACTGCCTTGTCACGCTTCAACAGGAGATTCAGCCCACTTGTATTATCAAGAAATCTAACAGATTTTTCCCTGTCAGGGAAAAACACGGGGAAGACAACAGAGGTAGGTTCTTCTCCTACTCAACAGCTAAAAATGGATAGACATACACCTACTAGACAAGAGCTGGTAACAGAGATAGAGGCAAAAATCAAGTGGAAGGAGACCCACCCCCAAGTAGCTTGTCTTGCAGTTGGGATTGACAAGGATCTAGATTTTTCATTTTAACCCCTGACAGGCAGCATTTTAATTTTAATAGCTTTGTCCATTTTAATTTCTAGGGCTGGTAAAACCTTTCAGTTATGAACTAAAAATAACACTCAGTCAAAGACCAGCTGCCTGTTTTGTAGGCACCTCCATTTTAGACAAAGAAAGCTATTAGCAATATATACACTCAACTTTGTTGCCCACCCTGTGCTTGCTAAAGTTGTTCTGTGGCATTTTCCACACACTACTCAAAGTAATGCTGTGTCTGTCTGTTGATTTGTGTTTAATCACTTGTCATTCAGTGAAGTTGCTGAACACCCTAATTATATAATTGGCATTTCAAAATACATTTCCTTAACCATTCTACAAGACAAAATAATGATTTGCACATGTGGCATCTGAAGAACTGTGCTTTTGCCAAAATTCTGTTTGCCACCTAATTTTTCCACTTCTCTTGAAATAATATCACACAGCTGGCATTATGCATGCATCTAGCACAAATGAAATTTCATAGTTTTTGGTTTGCATGATCGTCATACAACCCCTTGATCTACACAGTGCAAGAAGAAACTGAATTTGTCATCCTACACCCCTTCATTTCAAGGATTCATTTCAAGAAGCCAGGATCTCATAATAAATGCTCTGACAATAGACTTAATGGGAAATAAATGAGGTCAGGAATTTTAAGTAATTAGTAATTAGTAACAGGTAATTTTGTAAGAATGAGCATGAGAAAGTTGTGGAGCTATGTTGAGGAGTGCTATGATTAAACTCAGTTCTTAACATCCATGCTTTCTTCCATGGATGTTTTTTTAAATAACCCATCAAGAAAGAGCTGAAGACTTACCCTGGCTTGGTGACTAATGGTTTACCTGAGAAACTGATTTCGCTTTCCGTTTTTACATGCTTGTCATTGATGTCCTGATGGAAAGTGTCAGACATCTCCAGGAAAGAAGGTGTTTATACTCTTTCCTATAGCTCATTTAAGATAAAATCCAAGTCCCTCTCTCTGCTTCCAGACTCATTACACATAAAGGCTTTTTGTAGCCGCACTGGGTTTCTAAGATCCCTGAGTCAGAACATCCCACTGTTTGAGACAGGAAGGAGTCACCAACCAACCTTCTCTTCAAAGCATCAAATGTGCAATACCCTTACTCGATACAGGGGCTTCTGTATCCCCAGAAGCTCTGTGTGTGCTTGTGTCCTCCATTTCGTAGCCCTTACAGACTGTCTTTGTTCCAATACTAATGCTTCATTCCAGCAAGATCCTTCACATATGCTAAATGTAAGACTGCTTCCAAGTAATTCGCTCTCTCAAGGATCCAGGACTTGAGATAATAAACACTAGAATGGAGGTATCAAGCTAAACCAAAGCAGTGAACTCTTAAGTTAAACTTTAAATTTTATCAGTATTTCTTCATATTCATTCTTTCTCATTCCCATCATTAGAAAGACTGTGAGACCTAGTTTTCCACAGATCCTTACGGCTGTACAAATAATTGATTTTACAGTCCAAAATCTCCTCTCTCATCCTTTATCCCCTCAAAAAAACACCAGTTCAAATTGGTCCAAAATAAAGAAAAAAATGCTTCTAGCCAAAAAAAATAATTAATTTTATACTCGGGCATTTGTAGCAAAACTAAGAAAATGGCTGAGATTTAGAAAACTGGTGGGAAAAATTATGAACTATTTTACCAATAAGCTCAGGGGTTCACACACTCACGCAAGATGGAGAAGATGTAAGTTTTATTCTATACTTGTCCCCACAGGACCATGAATCCTCTTTAGGAACCCTTCTTATGCTACAGAGAGGCACAGCTAGGCAGCCCCAGGAACACAAAGTGGTAACCACAGAGCAGTCCTGTTTTTTGACTCAGTGAACAGTTTGCTCAATAGAGCTGCATGAGCAGAAAAGTTTGGTGGAATTCTCATTTGATATTTACCCCTGTGTTCTGAATCATGAAAAGAAGGATTCATATCCTTCTGGGAGTTAAAGAGGCTTAACCAATGATTTTTCACACTGCACTATTGACCATCAAGTGAATCTTCCCCTTCAGTTTTCACCACAAGTGGACAAGGCTACTCAAACTCTAACAGATAGCTTCTAGTTTCTAAAGGTATTTACAGCTGAAAATGCAGAATATCCATCCCGAGTCTGGGAGCAGATTTGGCCAAAGCAAAAGGGCTCTTTCCAATTATACCTGTTTCCTGGAGAAATACGCTTGCTTTGCTCTACAGCCAACCCCACCCCTGCCTCGGGAAGGTATCCAGCTGGTGGCAGCGTTGGTCAAACCTCCAGCCATGTGCTCCTCATGGGTGGAAGTTGCCACATGGACCCGGAGCTGAGACTGCCAGGCCAGGCTGCAGAGGCAGTTTAAGGTAGTAGGACACGTTCAGATGGAGTCACTGTGTTGCCCAGCAGTTAGAAGTCGTGGAAAGCAGTAGAAAGTGGAAAGCTGTTAGAAGCAGTGGAAAGTCGTCTTCTTCCTCCCTTGTGTATTTCTTTTAAGCATAACCTGCAGACAAAACAAGATCTTTCTTTCCTCAGCATTCAGCTCTTCAGCTGTCTGTAAAAGAGCTTTACATTTGTTTCAGGATATTTAAAACTTGGTTGCATGGCATGGATTCATAAAGGACGTCTTGGCAGCTGCTGTTGCTGAATCTTGTATTGGCTGTAGATAAAGTAAGACAAGTGCCAAAGCCTCAAGTCTCTTATGCTGATAGCAGTGGAGCTCTGAGCAGTCCCTGTACCCACCATGCCTCAGCCACTTAGACAAAAATAACACCTTTTGCTGATACTGGTTACAAGGCTAATCCCAGTAATGGAAAGATTTTAGATGGTTTGTGAGGTCATAGAATGCCTGTTTAGACGTTTCTTCAAAACATTGGGCTGTTCAGCAAGTCAGTCTTATTTCAGACTGCCTCCTAAATATTTCCTACTTCAATATTGTTTTGAATAATTGGGGTAATTTTTTCTAGCACAGCATGCTGTATGAAATTATGAATTGAGGAGATTTTTATGTTATCATGTTTGATTCAATACTCCATTGTCATTTATGTGAAGTGGTATAATAATACGCTGTCTGTCATTTAGTGGGGAGCTGGGCAAACATGAACCTTTGTGCCTGTGAGTGGGGCTTCCCAGGGTGCCTCAGTTCATCAGTGCAGATAATACTGCAGAACCTGGAGCTTGATTTTGGAATGCCACAAAACAGGATCATTCTTTCAAATTAAATAAAATGTAAAAGGTCATTGTATAGAACTTTTTTTTTTGGTCATCATGTGTCTGTCCATGCTTGTGAGGAAAATAATAGAAAAAAAAAGGGTAAAGGAATGTTTGCCATAATTTTATAAGCTGCAAAATAGTTAAGCAAGAAGATGTGGGTTTGAGAGGGAGTTAAGGAAATTAAAAGGAGTCATCAAACATTGGCTTGATCCAGAAGTGCTTAAAATCCCATTTGCCCTTACAGAACTAAAATACTAGCAAGGAAGTCTGACATGCTGGCAAAGACACAATTTAGACATGTCAAACTACTTTAAGATAATTTGAAAGTTTCTTGGCCCTCATTTAAATAAACTGGATCTTGAGTTTCTTGGAACTCTCCTGATAAGTAACACTTAAAACCCTTTTGATCAAATACCCTTTCTCAGGCAATTACACATTCTTAATTTAGAGGCCAGTTCAAAAGATTGCTTGTTACCTTCATTTAGCAAAGGTTCAAGTGCTGCAGTTTTCTGATCCTTTTATAAAAGGCAAACAAGGAGAGTTTACACAATAAAAGTTCTTTTTTTATTCTCAAATTAATTATTTTGAAATATCTCACAGATTACATCAGTTTCTTCCTTGCATTCATGTTGCAAGATGGCGAGTATTGTATATTGTTAGTGATGCATTAAATTGGTTGTTTACATTATAAAATCTAAACATATTAGAATCTTTTGTGTTTGTCTTCAAAGATTCCTATTCTAATAAAGCTTTCTGAAACAAGTAAGGTTGTCTTTTTTGTTTAGTTTATGCATCAGTGGAGAACCTAAAGATTTGGAGCCTCTAGCCATCCCTGTCTGTGTTTAGTAGAGTGTAAGGAAATTGTGTTTTGGACAATATGTATTTTCATATAAAAGGGAAAGTTATACTTTTAAATAAATTATTTGCTTTTAGAAGAGGTAACAACTGAGACAAATGTAAATGGAAAGAGTCAAAATTCATACTCTTCTCTCAAAGACCCTGTTTTGCTGCGACTTTTAATCGGAATAAAAGAAGTATGTATAACGTCCTGAAAAATAAAGATTTTGGCTGCATCCTTCCTATTTTTGATGGCTTTGTTCACTCTTTGGGTCAAAGTGTTTCTGAGGACTAAGTGATACACAACCAAAATTCAGCAAAGAACAGTACTTGGGATTTTAAAGAAACTTTGCTGTTTGGACTCTCTGCTTTGCTCTATAACAAATGTTTTAACAGTTGTAGTGAAATATGAAAAAAAAAAGCAAAAGCTGATAGCTTTAATATGGCTGGACCTGCTTGGTGAAAGTAACTTTCACTTTTGAGGGAGGTTCATGACTGAAGTTTCAGAAACAAAGCAGTTCCTCAAAGAGTCAGCTGAGCAGCGTGGCAGTGGATGTCCACACTTACCCCTCAACACGCTCCTTTTCAGTGCAATATGTCTTAGTTCTTCATCTAGAGAAATGACTGCTTTAAGATATATATATACTTTATATATACACTTTTTAGGTCATACCAGTCATACTGCATCTGCCTTATGAATCCATGTTTTAATATGTTTAGACATACATCTTCCTATCCTAACAGTGTTGGCAAGTCGTGAGTAAACAGCAGGATTTTATTTACCTGTCAAAACCCAAAATAACATCCATTAAGCCAATGACCAAATACAGTGTCACAGCTATACTTTATATCATCTGGAAGGAAGAGTAGCAAGCTAAGTGTTAACTTCAGAAGCAGATTATTTTCTGTGTACAAGATATGCCTTTTAGAATAACATGCCAAGAGAGCTTCGTATCTCAATAGCCTCCAGAACATACAGCAGTATAACAAGCCTGGGTTATAGTAAAACTTGGGAAATGTGACAAAATAAGCAGTGGAGTGAAGAGAACAGTACTGAAACCAGTTGAAAAAACTGGAAGGATAGAACTTGATAAAATTATGGAATATCTTAAGGAACATCTAGTCTCCGATCATGACAGTGAGAAAAGCGATAAGGAGTAAACTGCTATTTTTCAATAAGCTTTCAACTTTATACAAAACAGCTAAGTGATTAAAAGGTACCCGAGACTTTTGAATAAATAAAAAAAATGTAGCTTTTAAAAGTGATGTGTAAAATTCAAAAAAAGAGAATATATTATTTGCCTGAAAGATTTTTTCAATGAAAGAAAGCATGAGAAGGTACAAAACAGTCTGATGTAACAGAAATTGTTTCAAATATTATCACTTGCTGAGTTATTTAGGCAAGATATGTTCCCTTAGCAGCCCAAGGACAGTGCTATGTGTAATAATGTAGTAGCACTCATCTGAAAAGTTTTTGTAAAGTTAGAGGCTTTAAAAATAATACAGACAGTGATCCAAAGTGAAGTACAAAACAAGGCCTTGTGAGAAAAATTAAAGGCTGTTTCAAATACTCCCTCTAATTCTGGACTTCTGGTTAGTGATACTTTATGCTACAGTGTTCACAAACAAAGAGCACACACAGCTTTTAAACCACTAGTTCATTAAGAAATGCTGGCCAAATGTCCTAATCCTGTAAAAATTTCCATACTCATGTAGGTCTACATACGAGGTGTTCCATTAGATTACCAGATGATTGGTCTGTGCAAGATACAGAGTCAAAAACTGAAGTTCAGCTGGTGTGAATGGAGGTTGATCTGAGGAAACAGCAAATGTAGAGCTATATTGTCTGGGTTTAGGATTCTGTCGTTGTTTTGGCTGAGCTCTTGTCTGAGTGTGGGAGAGTAAACCACCACATCTCTGAGCACAGTATATTAAGAACTGATGTTCCTATAGTTGTTTTTATGAAGCCCAGGGCACATGAAAGCTGCAGTTTCCAGCTATCTCATGATTTTTATTGTAGAATGAGTAATTTGTATTTTGAACTCCCTTTTGCTCTATTCTCTTTTACAAAACATTGTAGCTGGCACTTTTGTGCCTATTGCCTCTGGCCAGAAAAAAGTGACTGAAAGGGAAAATTTTGTTCATAGTTGTTCTTAGAAAAAGAGGTGGTGGGAAGCATAGAAAAGTAAAGGCTCATTGTTGAAATCACAGGAATTCATGCCCGTTGTCCTGAGCACAGATATGTGGCTGGGTTGTATCTTGAAAAACAGTGTCTTGTTTCGAGTAATGCCTCTTACTTCCCTCTTAGACCCCCCTCCTAAAACCTTGTTCCAGATCACAAATCATTCACAATTGAGAGAGCAGCAGCCGAGAGTATCAAAGACTGGTATTTGACTGATGGTTTGATCAGGAGTGCAGTTTTGAGGGGGGTGGTCTTTATCAGATGGAATAAGATTCTAGATCATGTGCTATGAACTTTAGCATTTGCAGTCATGTTCTCCATTTCAAGTAGAAATTAGAAGGAAAACAAGCCAAGTTACCAGCTAAGAGTGGCATAACCAGGTGCCATGCTTTGGTTTCTGTTATATAAAGAAGTCAGAATGTCTTTTCAGGTTGTAAATTGGACAGTGTGAGTAACTGGTGTAGTGTATTGGCTCTGGAAACTTACTAAAGACAGTGTTTCAGAGCAAGCAGCTCAAGTTTCCATTCCACTCCTGTCTGGCAGAAGAAAGAAAAATCTCAGCCTCACTCTTACTCTACTTTGGGGAGAAGCTGTGCACCTTTCTTCTAATCTCATCTTCCTCTACCTTTTGCAAGATCTTGGTTTTGTCTTTGATACTCTTTGAGACATCTTGCAGCAAATCTCTCTTGTCACAGGTATTGCAGGTCTACTGCCAGGTTTCCCACACCTTGTCTCATAAGCAGAATAACTTAAGCTTCTTTAGTCTTGAAATCCACGGAAGATCCTCTCCTTTTTTTTTTTTTTTTTCAGAAAACATCTAATCTGTCAATATACCTTATAAACTTTGGAGCTTAGAGCTAACTGTGGTCAAGTTCTAGTATATCAATACTATCTCTACTGGTAATAACACTTTCCTATTTCTTGATATCATTCTGACCATGTGCCTAAAGCATTTGCTGTTGTAGCCTTTGCAGTACTTTTAATATCAATTTTTAAATGTTGTCCTTTTTCTGGAATAAATGATTGCATCTGAATGAGATGGAACTTGCATCACTGTGGATTACCCACTGAAAGTTCCATTTTACAATGCTTACATGTCAACATTAGGGGTTTACTTCCTTTTTGTCAATTCTTACAATGCAGCAAGAATGTCTTATCTGTGTTGAAAGTAGGTCTTTATATATGAAAAATAGGAGTCAATTTCCCCTAAATTTGATTATTTCATGAATTCCATTCCTTAAGTACTGAAAGTAAAGTTCAAAATGTTAACATGGTGGTATGATTAGGATGCTTTTGATGAATGTGGTTTGTATGAGGCTGGGCTCCCATTCAGAATCAATCAATCAGTGCCCAGCAAGTTTTCTAAGTAAATGTCATTGAAGGTTCCATTTACAGAGAATGTATTTGTGTTCTCTAAATAATCGTCTGGCGTACTCTCTGCATAATATCCTTATGTAGTGTCAAAAATTACAGAGAAAATAAATCTTAAAAAATGCAAATTTCCCTATAAATGCTCGGGAAGCAGCATACATCTGAGCAGCGATGTTTAAACCAATTTATTAATCCAGTCCTATGTCAAAATACTTATACAATGTTGAATAAAATAAAATTACAACTATGATTGGGAAAAGAGTTCTTGCAAATTGCCCCAAAGCAAAAAAAAGGAGTATACTGACATGCTGTCTGTCTACATAGGAAGTAATGTATATATTTTATATTCATCCTTAGAGAAATTGCAAAAATTTCTGTGTCGTTACAAAGCACTAGTGTGAGTAGTTAAAGTTAATTCACAGGAGTAACCTATATGTAAAGTCACACACTTACATAGCATTTTCAAGACCTGGCCCAGACTATAGGTATCTATCAACATCCTTGAAATACCTTGTCACTGTGGTGTATCCAGTATGAAGTATACATCAGATACACAATCAAATTATATTTCACATTTGAAATGCATTTCAAATATTTTCCTTTGCTATAAATTTCTTCAGTAGAATGGTTTTTTTCCTGCTGAAATCGGAGATCTCTTTAATTGTGTAGTGTTGTGTTTCAGTAATTCAAGTCATGGTGCAGGTGGTACATGCAGTTTACTGATGTTAGAGATAGTATTTAAACAACTCCATGCTCAGAGGTAGTATATCAAAAGTTTTTAAATTGAGGGTGACAGAAACTGGTGCTGCACTTTCATGTTATCCAACAATGTGGAAGAATTTTGACATACAGCTGGAATGATCAAACTACACCAGTTTCACTGTCTAACTTCATTTGATGTGCATTTCAAAGATATTTCAAAATTATTAAGTTATATACAGTCTTACAGTTGGAGAGGTTACCTTCCTTATGGAACATTTTAATAAAATCGGATACAAGGGAGCTTATGATCTCAAAACATTACATAAAGTTGATATATTTTTCTGTTATGTTTAATTTTCAAGTCATGTAGAAGCTGTAGTTTCTACAGGAGCTGTTACTATAAAAATGAAGCATGCTGCTACTAACCAGCCCACATTATTTTACAAGCACACTTCTTCCATTGATACAGGAAGAGACTGGCCTAGAAATACAGAAATTTCTTTAGCTCATCAGCATTTTGTGTACATATCGTAGGTAAAATTGGAAAACAAAGGTAGCAATAGGAAGCCCAGAGCAGTTTGGTGATACATTAGAAATTATATGATTTGTGCAAGCTCAAGATGAGTTGTAGAATATTTACTGGTTTGTTGCTTTTTGATAGAAAAGCCAAGAAAATTTTCTTTAAATCTCTTTGTTGTTTTGCTTAATACTGCTGTGACTTAAAGAGCATAGGGGTAAGCATAGATATAAACACTTTTTAATAGGGTAAAACCTGTATGTAATTTAAAAATTTCTGTGAATACTTGCATTTGTTCAGGATTCTGATATATGGGACCCATAGGACTTGATTTGCTTCTGTAGTTGCCTGAATGTATGTGTCCTATAAAAGAAATGGGGATTTCAAAACTTAAGAAAATTAATTTAACTACAAAAAATACTGTAAGGAGTCATGATTGAAAGTTAGTTATATTAAAAATATCTAATTGCAAGTGTCTTCCTGGGTTTTTAATTCAAACTTTAAAATTTTTTTTGTTTAATTATTATGAAGCATTTCCCTTCAATTTTAGCTAGCGTAAGATATTTTATGTCAGTGATGCCTTTTTCTGTCTGAGTGCCAAGTGCATTATTGCACAGGGATTCATAAAGGGCACCTCAACACAACAGCACTTCCTAATTGTCTGACAAAACAGCGAGTGATGGTTCGGTGTTTGCCGTGCTTATCTGCAGCAATAACAAAAGATTAAAAGCTTCCTCGCTCCTGTGTTACAGTCCTTGTTCTTTCCCTGCTGGCTCACACAGGCGAGAGAGAGATGTTTATACCAAGCACAAAGCTCAGCAGAGGCTGGAGGAGGGAGCTGCTAAGTAAGAAGTCAATATATGTTTCATGTAAGGAAAAGCAGCGTCCTGTGCGAGAGCCGTTCCTGTGGAACAGAAGCCTGTGGGGGAAGGATTATGACGTGTGATTGAGACACCTGTTGAGAAAATAGGCAACTATTGACAAGTCTGATTCATGACTGAGTGACTGCTCTGCTAGTCTTCACATGATCCCCACCGAGAGCGAGCCTCGACCGCCTGCTAAACAAGGGCTGTTTGAAGTTTCTTTTTAACATTTCCAAGACGTTAATTCAGCAGGACATCTCCACTGGGGTTCTCGATGTCACCAAATCAGCAGCTGTTGAAATCCATTCACTTCAGCATGAAATGTTTGCATAAGTTTTTTTCTTTTTTTCTTTTATTTGTGACAACAGCAAAGTAAATAAAACCCTAAAAATCCTGCACTACTCAACTTGTAGATGTGTGAGAACAGCTTCTGGTCACAATTGTAGCTGCTAAGGCAAAATATTTATTTGTAGAGAACAATGACAATCAGAGTAGTTTATTATGATACAGAAAAAGTACTGATTTTAATAGACATTTCTGTGACATTTTTCTAGTGTAAACATTCAGGTAATTTTTGTGCCAGCTGTCGAACTCGTGTGAAACGTGTTTTGAAATGGAATTGTCTTTGTTTTTCAATTCAAAAAAAATCTTAAAAGTCTAAAAGCAAATGTTTCCTATTCTTTCCAGTCAGTAAATGAAACCCTGTTTTTCGTGTAGGAAAACATTTCTATCTGACTCACATTTCCCTGAGAAAACAGCTTGTATCATAGAATTAGTTTAGTTTGAAGGGGAAACAGAACAAGGCAAGACATGTAAACATATTACAAAGCTTACTTTGATATTTAAATGCTTTTTTTTTTTTTTCATTTCCTGGCCATCTGAAAAAAGGTGTGGTGAATGTAGTCAATTGTAAATAGAAACTCTGTATTTTCAGTCAGCTTGATTGTTAAACCCGAGAACTGCTGACCACATATGAAGACTCCCGGTTTGAGCCATCCTTCCTCTGTTTATTAAATCTGTTAAGACTTAAGTGTATTTTTACAAGTTCATTAATGTATTCCATTCTCTCTGATGTATTTTTTCCCACTATTATCAGATTTCATTATATGGGAGGAATTATCAGATCAACCCATTATACAGCCGAGCAGCGTTAAGTCTGATTGGAATTTGGGCTTCCCTCCGTTTACAGGGGGAATATTGTGTAAATCAGACTCTCGGGTTTCAGTGGGAGGCACAGGGCTGCACAGCATCCATTTGTCAAGTTGATTGCACCTCAGCGAGGCTGCATTAGCTTGTCTTTGAACAGAAGTGAAATCCTATGCGAAGCTCCCCTTTCTGTCATTTACACTAACATCCATCCTCTTAAACCAAGGCCTCAGAGAAAAAACAAAGTGATGGCACAATATAATCAGTCACTCAGGTTGTCTGTCATCTGTTTTCTTAAGGAAATGACTTTTAAGTTAGTGGAGCAGAAAATTGAAGAAAATTAGCAGAAGGCTGTTGTAGAAACAGGAGGAATTTTTAAAAATTACAGATGTATAGAGAAAAGCTCTATTGCATAGAGCCAAGAGAAATGCAATTGATTCTGGTTTTTGGTTTAGTGTTATTGTAATGCCAGCGTACCCAATATGCAATAATTCAACTTTTAATGAGACTTTATTCATAAACTTGAATTGGGCTGTAAACGCACAATAAAAAGCTGGTATGCACATTTTCAGCTTTTATATCAGTGACTGTGTTTTATGATGCTGAATACTCCAGTAATTCGCACTCTTTTCCATGTGTCAGGAAAGCTGCCTACATATCTCAGAAATGTTAAGCTGGAAAGGCTGTTGTAAACAGCTCTGGGAAGAGGCTTGTAAGTTTATTGAAAGTCAGAGAACTGACTTTTTACCTGATGAAAATGGCAGTAGTAAATAACATTAATTACTCAAACCAATGCACAGTGAAACCTGTACAGTATCGTTGTGACTCTTGCTACAGAGTTATTGGTGTAAATGAAGAGGAGATAAAGAAGCACATTTTGCATAAGGTAAAAAGCACCACATTTTAATATGCTTCTTTTCCTCCCATCTTCCTAAACTCCTCTGTCCATTTTGGAGGTAAGTTTTTAATTAGGGATACTTTGGTTTCACTTCAATCACTAAGAGAATCAGTTTTGTCATGTGTATCTGAAGGGAACATTTTTCAGTGTGGTATTTTTAAAAGGAGGATTGTGTATGGCTATTTTAAGTTAGAGCAAAATAACACATTCCTAGTCTAAAATAAAAACAGTGAGTTCTTGCAACAAACTGGTGTGAATTTTGAATTTATTTAGTTATTTTGAAATAGAAACGCCTTCTAACAGCTTATCATGTAGTAAGTGATTTGCATCTGTCAAATGTGCTTCTTTCTT
Organism: Daphoenositta chrysoptera; assembly: GCA_013397915.1. Taxonomy (NCBI): domain Eukaryota; kingdom Metazoa; phylum Chordata; class Aves; order Passeriformes; genus Daphoenositta; species Daphoenositta chrysoptera. The sequence continues at coordinate 970,733 of VZRO01018799.1, read as the reverse complement.
TTCTCCCTTTTTCATTCTGCCCAAGGGAAAATTGCATGTGGTCTTTATTTGTTTATATGATGAAAATATAGTAGTTTAAATCTAACAGTAATAGAAATATTACTGATCTTGGGTGAGAAACCTCTTTTCTAATATTTCTTTTTCCCCATTTTTTTCTGCTAGAGATAGAGGCACAAAACCACACAAAATGAGTCAGGTTATTAAATTGCTTCATCTTAACATTCCTTTGAAATGTAGAAAAAGGTTACTATTTTCAATACTATGCATAGCATGTTCCTGTAATTTTCACGAACAACTGTAGATTGCAGCTAGTTAATTTTTCAGTCACTAAGTATTAGATTTGTCATGTGTCCCTTGAAGAAAACTTAAATTGGCTTAACAGTCTTGAACACACTTAAATTTGAATAGTTTTAGTCAAAGATAGTCATACATATAAGCGACTGCAGTATCACAGCATAAGTGAGTCCATTTTTGTTTTCAAAAATAAGTCTTAAACTATTTCAGAAAGTAAGTATTTTTAAACAGAGCATGTGAAATTATATAAAAAGTTAAAGATATAGAAATATCAAATGCTCTGTTCATGCAACTCATATTTCATTGAGATATATATTACTCGAGGATGTGTTATGAAGATTGTAACGGCTACATTTTGCACTACTTTTCCCTTTTATAACCTAATGTTAACATTTAGGAATTCAGGAACTTGAGAGCCCTAGAGATCAATCTTGATTAGTTTATTTTTCTTTGTTAAGGTTTTGATAGCCTGGTAATGCTTTTGTTTGAAAGAGTATTCGTTACTTCCTCTTGTGGGGCATGAAATATTGTTACACCCAGCTCTTCCTCTGAAATAGTGAAAAACAATTTAGGTAACTGAATCTTTGATGAGGAGACCTGAGATTGAAAGTTCTGGCGTTTAATTGCCCTTTTACTCATAATTCTTCTGTGTTTAACCTCAGAGGTGATTAAAAAACTTACATCTTAATTGCATAGCCTCATTCAATCATTAATACTTTGCCTTGCAGCAATTTATTACAACTTTATTTCCCTGAACCATCAATGAAGATGATGCTGAATTTTATATTAGCCAAATGTCCTTTTGAGATTAATGTGGTAATATAGATTTTATGCAAGCTTTTTCCGCTTTAATATTTGTGTTATTAGATTGGGGTTATAGGTATAGCACAACTGCTTGGGCAGTTTAGAGAATGCTGTGTGTATTGCCTGAAGAACTGATGCTGTAGTTTAAGTTGAAAATGTGCATCTGCAAGAGGAAATAATAGCAGGGCATTCTCTGATGTGCTTCTCTATAGCTATTTTTACAGCTTACTCACACAAGGTTTTCCCCTTTCAAGATAATAGTTGGACTCCCATTGTGAGAAAGCAGTGGGATCGGATGGGTGAGGAGGTGGGGATATGGGTGCTGTGTCACAAATGCCATTGTTAATGTTGGGCAAGTCACTGTAAATTGCACTTACCTTTCACAGTGGTCTTTTGGAGGTTCCTACATTCTTAAAATTTTTAAGGGTTTCATCTGTTGAGGCTATGAAATACCAAAACTCCCTTGTGTCAGTGCAGGATCAAGGTAAAACTCATCATGAGCATGTTTCCTGTTAAGTTCTTTAATTCATTTTGGATAGATATTTAAGCATGACAGGTAGAAAGCATTAAGACACTTACGGTACTCTATGTAACTGCCATAATTTAAAAAATCAGAGCTTTTCCATACTATTCTCAGGTTAGAACTCAGCTGCTGGCATCCACTCTACAAGCATTTCTGCTTGCTCACAGCTCAGGGAGATTTCAATGGATGAGGCTGGTTTGACAAATGCTTCAAGCAAGGTGTGCTGACACCAGTGCCAAAAGCACCGTCCTGCCTTTCCCCCACTCCTGACTTCTCATTCCTGACCCTCTACCAGGCTATCCTTTGAGCTATCACAGCTGTTTATCCTGCAAGCAGTGAGGGAGAGGAGGCTGGGGGAGGACAGGACTGCTGCCTTCACTCACTGCTCTCGTACAACCAGCAGAAGTGTTGGTTTGGCTGCAGACTCTGGAGCCAGATGAGTGGGGTATGTAAGCAAACCAAAAGTGTCTCCACAGCGTTCCAAAAATACTAACTTGCAAAGTAGCATGGAACTTGGTGAATGTTACATCCTTCCTCTAAGGAACAGGTAAGTTCATGCTAGCAGCTCAAACAGTAGCAGCCTCCACCCTAGACTCTAACACATTTCACCTCCCAAAAAAAAGGCGTAAGTGAGGACACTCAGGCACTTGAACTAAGTGGAAGAAGGGTATGACTGGATATAAAATTAATCTCAGTGGAAATTGGATATTTCTGGAAGAGTAGGGCAAAAGCACAAGAAAGAAAAAAGCAGGAGAAAAAGCATACCAGAAGACTCAAAGGAGGAAGAGAATGTGAAAATAAGAAAGAATTAGATAATCACTGTGGCAGTCCTACAAAGGTCTGAATGCTGGCTGAAAAGGCTTCAAGAAGGGAAGGCAAGGATTTTTTTGTTGTTGTTGTATATCTCCTGAATTGAAGGAAACAGGAGTAATATTGGGGTTAGGTGATTTTGGAGGTGTTTTTTAACTAGATATGCCTAAAAGATGCTTGACTTCATAATTTTCTCCTTCTAATAGAAACAGCCCTCAGGGCCTCAAACTTTGGCTAATCATTTAGGTCAAAAGGGTAATAATAAAGTAGAAGACCATGAATTAGAAGTGTACCCTGGGGAAAGCTTGACCCAATGCAGAAGTAGAAAATAACCATACAAAACTCTGTAATGGGATCCTCTGAAGCTGAATGGGAAAATGAGGACTCATACAAATATGCTCACCATCTAATATGAAACATAACTCCAGAAGTATGTATTTTTATTCCCTGTTACGAGTGAAACCACAGTGGAGTTACTGTAACACTGAGGCTGAACTAATCCCATCACAGGATCAGATCTTGGTAATAAATAGTTCCAGGTGTGATCCAAGGATTAGTAATGTTTAGATATTTTTAAACTGAAAGGTGTAAAGTTTTTTCAGTCTTTCCACTGAGAAGGGAGGATTGTGTGAGGTGTGAAACTCCTGTCTCTCAAAAGACAGACCTGCCTATTGCATATCCTTTTTTACTGGTATATCTATCTCAAATATGTTACCAAGAAAGCTGATATTGTCCTGCATGTGTTATGAGTAGGAAAATGAAGGATGAGGATGCTCAGCATCTTGCTGGAAGTTAGCCACCATGGTGCTGGCAAACCTGGAAGTATAAACACTGGCACAGTGCTCTATTTCAAGAGCTCTGCTGCATTCCAGGTCATCCTTACAATCTGCCATTTTATTTATTGTGAAACTTTGGGTTTGTGATGGGACATGTTTGGAAAAGAGTGACTCTTAAATATGCCCGTCTTGTGAGTGGCATTAGACAGGAATGGAATGAGCACATACTTAAAGATTGTGCCATACTGCACATATATGAAGGACCACACTAAGGCTATGTAGGCAGTCTCATAGCCAGTGCCCTCACGTTTCTCATGGGCTATGTCTAACCAAGTGCTTGAAGCCCTATGAAATAGGCTAAACATGTGAGGTTGTTAGTCTCAGTTCCTTTCCACAGGCTGTGGCTGTATTGGCAGCAAATAGATGGCAAAGCAGCAGATAGTGCTGATTGTCTCAGACACGTAATTTGGGTAAGTTTGTAGCTGAAAAAGGAGCTGCCAAGAGCTGGCTCCGTGGTCACACTAAGCATTTATATTTGTTTCTGTACCACCATCCCTCTCCAAAATTTATAGAATGGTATATAACCATTTATACAACCCCAAGCTGCACTTCAGACTTGGGGAGGAGTGACTTGGGAGCAGCTCACCAGGAAGGGACGTGGGAGTGCTGGTTGACAGACAGCTGAATGTGAGCCAGGAGTGTGCCCAGGTGGCCAAGAAAACCAGTGGCATCCTGGCCTGTATCAGAATTAGTGTGGCCAGCAAGACTAGGGCAGAGATTGTCCCCCTGTACTCAGCACTGGTGAGGCCACACCTCAAATCCTGTGTTCAGTTTGGGTCCCCTCATTTCAAAAAGGACATTGAGGTGCTGGAGCAAGTCCAGAGAAGGGCAGTGAAGCTGGTGAAGGGTCTGGAGCACAAGTCCTGTGAGGAACAGCTGAGAGAACTGGGGTTCTTTAGTCTGAAGGAGGTTGAAAAGAGGTTGTATTGAGGCTGGGATTGGTCTCTTCTGCCATGTCTCAAATAAAAGGATGAGCGGAAAGGACCTTAAGTTACATCAGGGGAGGTTCAGATTGGATATTAGGAAAAACTTTTACCGAAACAGTGGTTAGGCATTGGAATAGGCTGCCCAGGGAGGTGGTGGAGTCATCATCTCTGGAAATGTTCAAGTGGCATCTGGATGTGGCACGTGGGCATATGGTTTAGGTGTGATTATTGTGGTGGTAGAATGATGGTTGGATTAGGTTAACCCGGGCAATCCTATGATTCCATCAGTCTGTATCAGACCAACAGGTAAGTGGTCACTTCGCTCATAATTTTCCATGTGTGCATTCCACTTACAGACAGGATTAAAACAGTTTGGGACCTGGATCCCAAATCCTTAGCCCCCTAATCCAGAGAGATCAGAATGAAAAGAAAGCGTGGTGAAAGAGAAAGAGTGCAGAGATAACTGCGTTTCTGCATCCACACTGGCACTTATGGGGAGAAAGCAAGCAGGTGCTGGAGATCTGTGCAAAGAAAAGAATCACCAATAGGCATCAATTGTAGGGCCTCAGACTATGATTTCCTTCAGTGTGTGCTGCTGAGCAGAGGCCCCGAGCCAGGGACAAAGTGTTCTGGGACGTGTCCTCTGTAATACTTTTAGATTTCTTGAATAATTCACAAAGCTTTTGGACACCTTTTCCCCAAACACACACAAAGCCAATTGTGTTATAGAAGAGGGTTTGAGAAACTCTGTAAGGAAAGCAGCTTACTTCTTCAGCCTTTATATAGGCATTTTAGAGCAGATTGCATTTTTCCCTATTTTGAGAGAATGACAAAGCTGAACACTTAGCACTTGCAGAGTTAATATGCTTTCTTGACTTATTTTGTATCTCTTTATGAGAGTTACTGCCTTGTTTACATTGTAATGGTAATAGTGATGTTTTGCATATAGGTATATTGCCTTTGATTGGGAAAAATACCAATTCCAATACCAAATGAAGAAAACTGAGTATTTCATGATTTAATTACTTGTGTTCTTTGCAAGAATAATTAAAAGGTCATGCCAAAATCTTATCAGAGCATGAATATTTAGCATGCCAAGACTCAAGCTATTTAAGTGGCATACCAATGATTTATTTGCTGACAAGGTTCACTTTTAGAAACTCTCTCTTCACTCTTTCACTATTGATAGTTAGAAGTGTAAAAAGTGTAGTTATCAAAAAGCATTAGTGGGAAGCAAGAATAAATTTTCAAGTGACCTGTGATAAAAGATGCTTTGGTTTAGAAAAAAATCATCAGAGAAACTGATTTTTTAGAACTGAGCAAATATTTTCTGAAAAATCAAGGTATGGGTAGGTATTTGAAATTCAACCAGCACTGGCACAGCTACTTATGTTAATCCTTCTCTAAATCTTCACCATAAAATTTTTTGGACTCTAGTTACTTAACTAGAACACCACTTTAATCTGTAAGTATTAGCTTGTTTCAGAAGTGTTACAGCTGAATAGGAAAAACTGGTGGTTAAATTTTTCTGAATAATTGAACAATCTAAAATACTGTAAAATTGCTGTAGTCCATATATGCTTTACAAAATAGATCCTCTATTTGCCATTAGATCTTCTTAAGCCACAAAAATCTACTTGATTATTTTTTCATAAATGTTTTCTCTGTAAAATTAATTCATCCATTCCCAACGCAATAAATTTAACCATTTCTAGTAAAACACAGTTTTGAATGTTACATATACCTTGCCCTACAGAGTTAATCCACAGCTTTCCTTGAAGTCTATACTCACAAACATTGGTCTTTTGCAGAAGAGACTTTAGAGGATTTATCTGTAGCTGCTTGAAGGAACAACCATTTGCTAAAGTAGTATTAAGACTTGCAGATTATGTTTAACATTTGAAATACATCAGTAGCACTAAGTCAGTTTGAGTGTCTCAGCAACTAACTAGACCCAGAAAGAATCGGTGGTATCCCACAAAGTGCTGATCTTCAGCATTTTTAGTGCTTTGCAGAATTGATTTCTCAGTCCCAAAGCAATTGTCCATATCATGCAAGTGCTGCATACTATTATAGCCAGAAGCCTCCGTTTGAGAGTAATCCAAGAAAAAATGCCAGTGTATTGTTTCCAAGTTCTTTTTGTGAAATATTTGGCTCCAATGCATAGCTAATTTTCAAAAGGCTCTTTGAAATTCTCCCTTTAGAAAAATATGTATTTTTTATACGTGCATAGTTCATTTTTAAACCAAATCTAGTTAAAATTGCCACATAAGCTGTTTTTCAATAGAGGGCCAATAGCCATATTTTTGTGTCTCCACAGAAGGAATACATTTATATTTTTAAAATATAAGTATTTGAGTAGCCATATAAAATAAGCAACATGAAGGTGCCATATTGAATTCATTAAGATTTCTCTCTCATATGTAATCCCAAGTATCTAGATCCTTATAATTTTATTGGCAGAGGGAACAAGTACATGGCTTGACAGATCAGCTGGGCTAAGAATAGCTAAATGTTAACACACTTCCAAGCTTGTGTTTTGGTTTGGGTTTCTGCCTTCAGTGTACGTTAAGAAGTCCCCACTGATGATACCAGCTCCAGACATATTTAGCAGACATATTTTGCCTGTCTTGTTATCATCCCACCAAAACCAGGAGATGGAATATCCTTTGATCCCTGGTCCCCTTGGCCGTTCACTGCTCAGCTTTCTTGCTGGTCTTTGTTCACTAGGGCATAACTTCCAGCTCAGTAACACAACACACTTGCTGGACTGTGGAGCTGCCAGGCCCTAGGAAGCTGTGATTCCTATGGCTGTTGCTCTCCCAAGGATCAGTGGGGTCAAAGAAAACCAAAAACAAAGAACAGGTCACTGATTCAGTCTTCTTCTCCTTTGATATAAGTAATTATTAGGAAACAAAACTTAACTTTCCCTTCATAACCAGAAATTAGTACCATTTTTGTTTGACATCGTGACATCTGAAGTTGTTAAAGGGAGCCCTTGGTGGCTCTCAGGGATTAGTAGGGGGAAATATTTCACTTGCAGGTCAGCTGCACGGATCCGTCCTGGGGCATGGGTGATTGGCAGCTGTTCCAACGTGATGTCTGCAGGAGGCCCTGTGAGGGGAGCTGCAGGTTTTGGGCTGGGTAGGCAGGTGTCAGCACTGCATCCCACGCTGCCAGAATTAGTAATCTCTGCCGGCGGTGCCGTGACGGCTGCAGGGACCGCGTGGAAACCCAGTCTTGGTGAGACCTGGGCACTTTCTGCTGCTGGGGCTGTGCTTGCATGGGGAAGCTGTATGAAATCCCCACCTCGTACAAGCTCTCTCCCGGGATTAGGTTGCTCAGGTGAGGCAGGAACCTGGCCTGCATTGCTTTGTGCAGGAGATTCTCCTTAAGCGTGAGCATTACAGCGTGGGGCAGCTCTGGAGGAAGCAAATGCCAAAGGGAAGGCTGTAATGTCCTTCCCTATTTCTGTCCCAGATTCCTTCCCACAAACCTGCATTTCACCAGGCTTTTTTCCTTACTGCTTCAGCTCCTAGCTACACTTTCTCATGCAAGCTTTTTTTTCCTTGTAAATGATGTGAAGCAAATACCTAATGTTATCTTTAGTGCTGACACAAGAAAATTAGAGGAGGTGTATTACAGTCCTGTTCAGTATTCTTTCCAGAGAAAACTGCTGGTTAGGTCAATTTACTTGGCACTGTACACTGCTTTAATCTTAACTTGAGGCCTGTTATAGATGTACAGCAGCTGGGTCTAATGTCTTCATGCATGGTTGCAAGTAAGTCAGTTAATTTCTGTTTGTTGAGAGGTAGGAATCAAGCAAATTTTTCTCTGTTGAATGGAAACATTGTGGGGCTGGTAACAGGTGAATAAGCAATACTGGATAAGAAAACAACCTGGAATTACTGTCTGAACTTTGAAGGGCTGGATTCCATAACAGAGAAGTCACAGTTTCATCTCATTTAAAATGGCGGTAGTTTATCCCCGAACCTTCGATTAGAAGGATTAAAAGGAAAACTGGCTTGACAGACCTTGTTTGTGAGAAAACCTGTCACCAGAGAAGAAGCACTTAGCTTCAAGTCTGCTTGCAGTGCTGTAAACTGCTAACTGGGGTTCTCAGTTTATTGCTAAACCTTTATTCAGGGTACAAAAGCTAAACAAATTGCTCCCATCATGCTGAGGTCTGCTCAGGCTCTCAATGACCTCTTGGGTTAAATTTGTCAAGCTTGGTGGCATATGTCCATAGAGGTAGCCCTGGCAGTGCAGACTGTCACCCACAGCCCAAGCTGCTACCACATTCTATGAAGTCGTCAAAGATTGGAGCTAAATTCACTGGATATTTTGACTTGAAACAGGTATTTAGTGTTATAACCAGTCAAAGAGTTAACTAGTTAAAAATAGGTGCTAATAGAAATGTCCAATATTCTGATTAAATGTAAAATGTATGAGCAATGGGCCTGTAGCTCATTGTATAACCAATTAGCCTTCTATCATACTAACTAATGGTAGCTTAATTCCAAATACACCTTAAAATTACCTAAAACTGTTCATATACTTATAAAATAAAACTTTGGATAAAAATACAACAAATCTAGAGAGTAGAAAATATAATCCAGGTCTTTATTCTCACAGATGATGTTATCCTGTGGGCAAGGGGAGAGAGGGAGAAATAATCCTCTCAATTTACTCTAATTCATTTTTTTGCTGTTGTTTCTGTGTCTGTATTCATAGAATCATAAAATTTTGGAGGTTGAAAGGAACCTTAAAGATTGTCTAGTTCTACTCCCCCTGCCATGGGCAGGGACATCTTCCACTAGATCCAGGTATTCAGAGTAGAAGAACATCCTTCCAAGCACCATAATTGTTTATTACAAGACCTTCTTAATCTGTACAACCTAGCTTCTCTCATTTAGTGCACAGGCATATATAAGAAGTGGGAAATCTCTGGCTAAGTGGGATGCCAAATTAAATTTTCTTACTCCATAGTTGGCATTACTGTCAAAGTCTCCATATTGTCAAATCACCAGCTGAAAGAAGCTGCATTTCAGAAACCTTATACCAAAGAATGAGTAAAAAGGCTATTAAAAATGACAACGTGCATGGAATAGAGAATAAGCAGAATTAATCACATAATTTCCATAGAGTGTATCTCTGCTGTTAGTTGAAAAAAACAGCTGAGATGCAAACGTTAGTCTGATGTTTCCTCTCAAGCTTGGCTGCTTAAAGTACTTTCCTGTAAAATTCTGTGTTTACCTAAGCCCCTGGGGGAAAAGCCACCTTCCCCTCCCCTACCCCTAGTGGAGCTAATGAGCCATGCCTGTTATCCTCCCAAAACTCTTGTTTCAGCAGAAATTAATCCACTTTCTTTGCCCGGTTCTAGCACATGCCACCACATTAAGCCAGGAAAATGAACATTCTTGCTCTTTTATGCTCGCTGGAGACTGACAAATAGGTAGTACTTCTTCGTATTTTTGTTAGTTACCATGTAGTTTGACACTAAAGCTAAACCAGCTTAATTGCTTGCTGCTACCAAAAGAGCCAGTCTCATCCCTTTCCTGCCACCTTGATCCCAACTGCAAGTTGTTACTCCCTGTCTCCTTTGCATGGCACTTGTCCCCATGGTGACTCGGTTTAGAGTTCTAGACTTACAAAAAAATGAAACCAATGAAAATATGTTAATAGAATTACAGCTCCCATTGGGGGTCAATCAGGTACCCATGGTGGTGGAAATCTGGGGCAGCAGCACCTTCATGGCCTGAGAGGGGAGAGTTTGGACAGCCAGTGTTAGCAGCAACATGTGTTAGGTCAGCTTAGCTGTCTTGCCAAACTAGCCTTGGTGTTCTCTAGAGGGTGGCATAATTGCACTGTTCCACACTAAACCTGTGGTTCCTGGAGTGAGTCAGCCTGTATAACTGAATTAACTTTCCCAGTGAATCATGTTTCTAATGCAGTTGGTTGGGCATGGTTGCGCAGACCATCTGTCAGTGGTGAAACTGGTGTGAGCGCCTGACACACCACCCCTTCCCCTGGTGCTGCTCTTCAGGCCGCTAGGAAGAACGAGATGGGAAGACTGACCAGCATTAAACATAATTTCATTCTTCCTGCCAAATTATTTGTAGGCTGGTCGTTGGTGTGTCCTGAAAGACAGTTGTAGCAGCATAACTAATGGGGCAACACTGGGAAATGGTGATTGAGGAGTGGAGAGAGAAGGAGCAAGGAACTGCTTAAGCAGATATTGGCACCAAAAGAAATATCACTATAACCATAGCTGTGGTAAGGATTTAGCAAAGGTTTTCCTTTATCTAAAGTGTAAGGGACATTCACATTTGGAGCAGAAGGTCTGAGTTTAGCCATATTGTCAACATGCCTCACTGTGAGTTGTTGTGACAATCTCAAAGATTAGCAGGGTAAGGCAACTTGCTTCTTGTCAGTCAAAGTGGGTGCGACCCTGAGCTCTGAATATAGGGGAAGATAAAGCAGCTGTCTGGCCAAAACTGGCAGTAAGTTAGTTTTAGAAGGACCTTCTAGGATTAGATAGCAGTTTCAGCATTTGCAGGTCGCACAAGATGAATGGGTGAGAAAGGGATTGAGAGCAAGAGCAGCATTTTGCAGATGTCATATCACCTGTCTGGGAACATGCACACCTCTGAAACTTCTCAGCTGGAGCAAACAGCCTGGGTAGATGACAGGACAAATTTGAACGTGCAAAACATTGGATTTCTATACATAAACCTGCCTTAGCATCTAAAGGAGTTATGCTGGCATCAGTCTAACTACAGCTCTGTGTTTGCAGGTATCTTTCAATAAATGCTACTGCATAAAGACCTGCGGAGCCAATGCGCTCTCAGATTCTCAGCAGGGGCTTACTGAAGCAAAAGGAGAATGACAGAAGAATCAATCCCACAGTATGAAAGTGATCTTTTACAAATAGCTTTGAAGCATCTGAATGTGTAATATTTTGTGGTTGCATGTAAAGTTCTCTGATGTCTTTCAGAGAAATTTAAAATCTTGCCATATGCTTCAACCTTCTTTTTTTTGTGTCCGTGGGTTATGTGCAAATCTTTAGGGTGACTGCTAGAACAGTTGTGAGCATATTGGATGCCTGCATGATTCAGGGAGCAACTTGAAATGTGCTCAGCATCCCACGCTGACTATAGCCCATTGAACTGGAGAGCTCTCAACACCTTGCCACAGCAGGCTCTTAACAAGTGGACTGCATTATGTTAACTTCCTTGGAAGGAAATCAAGTACTGCTCCCTTAAAATCGTTTGTGCCTTTCTGCCCAAATTTATAGGGGCTGACAGACTTTGTCTCAAGTAATTCTTTAGTGCTACTTTGCTCCACGGTGTGTGAAGGAGGAAGTTTGTCATGGAGAGTGTCCTGAGAGCCAGACCCATAGGGCATGTCACTGCCACCTCAGGTTCTTAGGAGAAGGCTAAAAACAGTTTGTGTCAATGCTCCCCATTAGCTGCCCTAATTTTCAGATAGAAACATGACTGTCACTTCAACTTAATTGCATCGTTTCCTAACGTACAATATTGTTCAGGTTTTGTTTTCTTGTCTGAACTGTGTGTAAAGTCTTTATAACAAGACCTAAAATGTTGGCTTCTAGTAAATGAAAACTGGTATTTCACATTCATCCTATTTCTTATGACCTTTCAAAACAGAGGCAGAGCTACCTATATTCAATTTTATGTACTCCCTTAGTAAAAAAACCCATTCATTTACTGCTAATTGTGAATAACTATTTAGTCAGAACAGGATCACCTGAAGTACTTTTCATGTATGTCTAGAGTGTAGCCAAATACTACGTAGCATGTTACAAACTGAATATTTCATGTGTGTAAACATGTTTTATTACTAAAAGCTTACTTTATGTGCTGTGTACCTTGATCTTTGTTTTAGGACTTTGTTTTACTTCTAGCTGTCTCAGTTACTAAATTAGAGGCATACAGCTCCAATTTGCAGCTCAGTCACCTTCTATTTAAAAAATATGTTTCACTTGTTTCCCCTGAAAAATTCTGTATTTCTAATTATGAAAGGGAGCTGTTTATCGTTGTTTGAGGTGTTTGTTTGACAAGCAGTCATGCAGAAATAGTGCAATGTGTAGGCTCCTAGTATAAATAGAAGCAATCATGATACAAACTGCAGATAAGTAATTGGAATAATAAATAGAAATAAAGACTCTTTGTCAGTTTGCATTCCTTTTTCTGAAGCAGCTAAGGGCAAGTGTAGAAACTGATCCTTATCTTTAGTTTTCCCCCCAAAATAAGGATAAAATTGGATTTAAGAATAAGAGCTTGCCATATGAATTTAGGTTTATGGAGGATGTATTCTAGACTGTCAAAAATAGTAGGCCTAAGGCAAATTTGCTTCTAAAGAGAAGAATGCAATAAAGCTTAGGGTTATACTGAAACTGAACTGCAATATATTATGAAATAGCTTGGTTCAGTAATTCCTGGATTGTTGCATTCACATCTTCAACCACTATGAATCTTTGCTGATTAAAAAAATCCTCTGATAAATGCCAAGGACTAGTGAAATTAAGGGCCTAACTTTTTCTTCTTTCTGAACTTTCAAACCAAGAAGTAGGTAATAATTTGCACTTACTCAAACCAGCATAGTGACCTGAAGCTATTTAATAAAAAGAGATGACTGAGAGTAACGATGATGAAAGCAGCCTCAGTGAAAAGTGACCATCACACCTATGTAAGAGACAATGTCTGACTAAGACAACTCTGAAAAAATTAGTCAGTTTTCAGATGTTTTTCACTCTCTGATGTAGGATCTGGAGGATGAGGTCAAAGGACTTATGCATGGTCTGTGCAGTGTCTAGCATGACTTAATCAGCCTCAATGCTGCTCTAAATCATAGCAGAACAAACTAGTCTTCTGATTCTTTGTTGTGTCATCTCCTGAACATGAAAGTCTTTTTAGACTCTTCTTTGCTACAGGTTTGTAAATATTCTGGAACTAAGGAATAAGCAGATGCAACCCATTTTTTCTTGTACTGACAGTTCTTGTTTGTAGACTAGTTGTAGAAATAACTCTAGGACATCTGACAACTTATTCATATGAAATGTGTTGGCAAAATTTGTCATGAATTGATTCCATTTCTTCAAGTTTCTTTTTGGTTCTCTCTTTTTTTTTTCTTTCCTGTGGGAGTATTTCTATTTTTTCAATCATTTTGGAATTTGGAAGTTTATTCATATCTCCTTAAGCGTATAATAGTTCAAGGAACACATAATCCCTTTCAGGCAGCAGCTTTTATAGCATGTGGTGGGTGCCTCTGAATCAGCATCAAATGTTGGCATCTCCACTTCCTCCTTCATCAGAAGTAGTGAAGCTTCATCAGAACTAGAGAGAAAAAAACATATTTCAAGAGAGGATAAAGAAGTGGTGTTCCTTTCCTCAGGGGAAAAAAAAAGTATACCAGATTCAATATTAAATGAAAGAACACAAATCCACTTTTCAAAATTATCCTGTGTCCTTCCTTCAAACTTAACACATAAGAAATTAGAAATTTTTCACTGAGGATGGACACTGTTGATGAATATAATGAGAATTTAATATGATTTTTCATAAACCAGAGCTCGTTTCCCTGAATATTTGTAATGTGATTTGATGCTTCTTTCATGTGTGGAAACCTTGGATTCAGGATATTCTGTTTCTGGCAGGTCTAGAAAAGAAGAAACTTCAGAATAATGGAGTTTTTAATCTGTACAGTCAGATAAATAAAATGTCCATGAACCTACTTTCTCCAACTTTCTGATCCATTTGTTGTAACTACTGGCAAAAATATTTGAGTTCATTATTTAGGTAATCACTTTTGAGCTCCTGAGGCTGGTACACACTCTGTCTGTCTCTCAGCCTCATCCAGGGACAAGAAGCAGGTGCCTGGGCCATTCCTTCCTTCCTGCCTTCCCTCCACGCCGACCTTCCCTGGTCTAATCCATGTAGGTGGGCCAGGGAGGTCCTTGCAGCAAGGCCCTGGAGCAGGCGGTGGGAACCTGCTCCCCTGGAGCTGCCCCGAGGCAGACCCAGGAGGAGTCACCAAGGTGAATGAAATGTGCTGGGTCTGGTCCTGAAGAGGCCTGAAAGTCTGTGGTCATTCTCCTGCCTGATGTTCACATCTCAAATAATTCCACTGTATCCAAATCTTCCTCCTCCAAACTTCAAATCCCATTGTTCAACAATCTGAACTCTGCAAGAATTAATTCAAGAAAGTGCTTCAGGCAATGGAACGCAAAAAGGTTTCTGCTTGTAATGGGATCCCAGTATCACTTAAATTCATGGATAATCTGATTCTTTTTTCTTCTTAAACTGGATATTTATAAGATGGAAAATCCACAGTGTTTCAGCTTTCAGGAGCTTAGTGGGAAGAGCCTATTATACCATAGGTAGGTATTACCCTCATCTGTCTTGCCAACCTCCCTGGTTGAAATAACAGCCTGGGAACAGGTCACTTTGTATAAAATAATAACTGTGAGGGATTCATGGCTTTGCTCTTCCCAGATTATGAGCCCAGACACAAAAGTCTGACCAAAGCAGTGGAGCCTTTACAAAACCTTTTCAGAGGGAGGGCTGGATGTCTAAGCTGTTTTCCCATCCCAACTCAGATAAAGATTTTTGTGAGATCATATATCAACAAATAAACTTTTAGCTAAGCTATGGGAACAAAACCAAGTTGTTTTGGCCAGTAATAACATCACAGTTGAGTGACGATGATGCAGAAACCTGAATTTTCAGATCTTAATTTTGTCTCATATTCTTAATACTCTTTGAAATTAACTGATGACGTTCTATCTTAGTTTTACTTTAACTTTATTTCACATTTAAATTTTTCATCAAAGACACATCATTTCTCAGTGTTGAAATCAATATTCTGTGATAACTTAATTCCATTTCTGGATGCAGCAGACCCAGATTCCTTTCTACACTAAATGGAAACAGAGTGCAGGGTATTTAATATCCTGTCATTGAGACAGTGCAGGCTGCTACTATACAGTGAGTAGTATATAAGTATCTGAGTTTTGAAAATTTAAATGAGCTGCTAAACTAATAAAATCCTTCCTTCCTGCCTTCTCCTATCTCCTAACTATCTCCTAACTATAGTGATTATTTTTACATCTAAGTGAGGCCACTAAATAATTACAAGCAATTTGAATGTTTTGAACAATCTCTTTTAGGGTAAACTGTGCAACCAACTCTTCATAACATTAATCTTTGAAATAATTTATTTTCAAATACTGGAGCAGGCAGAGCATGAAGCTTAAGACTGCAAGGCAATAAAGACAAATCAGATTTGTGTAAAAATCTATATTTTAAAAAGGCAGTACAAGTTCAGTGAAGCACAACTCATCTTTAAAAACAGCCTTTGTCTTGTGTGGAAAGAGTTCTGTCATTTATTATATGTATAGCTTTTATTTTCATGAAAGATACACTATTGCTTGAAGGAGCTGGGCATTCATAGCTTTGTTAGTTATAACCATCTACAGACTCAGACTGCTGAATTCAGGATATAAAGCTGTTTTCAATGTTATATACTATATACTCAAATAACGTAGACACCTCCTTGGGCTAGAGCAGAACTGTAAACAGCCTGACTGCTTGTTTTCATAATCTGAATTCAGCACCTGTTATTGCTCCCTTGTTGTCCAGTAGTATACTGGGTCTGGCTGGGATGGAGTTATTTTTCTTCCTAGCATCCTGTATGAGGCTACAGCTATGATTTGTGACAAAACCAGTGTTGGTGTCACGCCACTCTTTAGCCACTGCTCAATGGTGCTTGCATAGATTCAAGGCCTTTTCTGTTTCACAATCTGCCCCAGGGCAAGCAGCTCAGAGTGGGCAAGAGTTTGGGAGGGGACACAGCTGGGACAGCTGACTCTGACTGGCCAAGGAGATAGTCCATGCTGTATAACATTATGTTCACCAGAAAAGCAGGGGGAGAGTCCTTCCAAGATAACCATCACTTGGAAAGTGGCTGAGCATCAGTCTGCTGGTGTGAGGTGTGAGTGATTGCCTTTACATTACATGCTTCTACCTCCTTTTTCTTTGCTTATTAAATGGTCTTTATCAACCCAGGAGTATTTTTCACTTTTGCTGCTCCAATTCTCTCCCCCATCTCACTGTGGGGAGAGGGAGTGAGAAGGTGGATGAGGTTTAGACACCAGCCAGATTAAAAGCACCACTAATATTGCATGCTTTCAAGTATTTCAGACTGTATTGCTCTTTCTCTACACTATACAGAAATAAACACTTCAACATAGGCAGTATGTTCATCTGTGGTTTGGAAGTAAGCATAAAATCATCTCTCGGTAATGTTTGCTGATAGCACGAAGGCCAGCAGAGTGTGAAATGGTGGTAAGCTGTAGGATACAATGCAGTAAGCCTTGCTGACTCCACAAATGCATTCTGACTCAGCTAACTGCACACCTATTCATCAAGGAACAAGGGATCAAAGCCATACTGTCAGCATGGAGAATTTTGGCCTTTAAGTAACTGATCAGGCATCATATAGGATGGGCAATTGAGTAAGAAGTCCCATTGCAGTATTTGAACATAACTGTAACAAGGAATAGAAATTATGAGTTACAAGTTATATCCTCATATATTGGTCAAGCTGATGCTGGAAGAATTCATCTAGTCCTGATGTCAGCGTTTTTGAAGGGATATGGAAACACTGAAGTAAGTTCAGAAAACAGCCACAAAAGAAGTATTTGCTTGAGGAAGTGGGGGAAATGCCTTCTGGTGAGAGACTTGGAAGCTGATTTGGTGTAATGTCTAACGGAAAAAAAATGGGAGCTGGCTTGATTCTTTAAGGAAAAATACTTAGAAAAAAATTGGTTTTTTCCTAAGGGACTCTTTTAATCTACCTTAGAAGGACATAATTAGAACCACTAGCAAAAATCTGAAGGTACACAAATTCAGATGACAAAAAATCAGCTCTGAACATAAAAACGCTTATCCATGAAAGAAGCTGCTAAGTGTCCCTAACAGGATAGGATTTCTTTGGTCAAAACTCAAGGACATCAGTACCATAAGAGGACAGATCACACCAACTCAAGTTCCCTCCTGGCTTTATGAATTCGTGAATCTATGTGCTTTATAACTACAGAAGATAATAGAAATCTCACAAACCTTTAACTTTCATCACTGGACCAAGTAAAAGAGGCCAGGAAAATCAATGCACATTATCAGAGAGAGAGTGTGGAGCTAACCCGAGGGAAGCATGCTGGTGGTGGTGCCAACTTGCTTTCATAGTGAGATCTCAGGTGAAATCTGAAGAATTACTTCTACTAACTCAGGGTGCTTCTTTTTGAAACTGATGATTTGGTGTCTTTTCCGCTTCTGTTTGGGGTTTTGAGTAGTGAATTCACTGTGCTCACGAGATGTTTTAGGCCTGTCTCTCTGTATCCTGCAGTTTCTAGCTATGATGACTTTCTCAAAATAGAGAGGAAGGCTGGCATCCAGCTCTGCTTAATGCAAGCACAACTCAGAAGTGCAGTTTCAAAAATGGTTCAAATCAGCACAACCAGGCTCATTATTTAGCTTGTTTGCTGTTTTCTGGGGGAAAAGCAGGACAAGTTGCTTTTTAAATCCTTGTATGTAACTTAGTCCCCATTCTTACATTTCTTGTTCAATGCTAAATCCCACAATTCTTGTGGGATGGAAGAACAGACTTCCAAAAGACAAACACTTTCATTCACTCTGGAGTTCTTTATCCATCTAACAAGTTACTTTTACAGTGCTGCTACTTTTTCAGCATTGGGTGGTTTTTCCATATTTTAGTAAAAAAAAATAATAATCCTTTCCTGTGGATACTTACCACAGCATATATTTCCTTCCACAATATTTTTCTCTTGGTAGAGTGAGCCTATTTTTCCCATGTTTTATGACTCTATGAAAGCTTGAAAACTACAGAGAAAAAGTTAAAGAAGAGCTCTCAAAAAAGTTTGGAGACTTAACTTGGGCTCCAAAGCAGTGGGTTCAAAGCCTGTATTGGACCTTGAACAGGTAGACAGTAACACTCAGTTTCAATACTCCCTGTTGGATACATCATTCAAGTGAAAACACAGACATGGGCTGGTTTTTTATCTGATGGAGGAGTTCTCTCTTTCCAAAAGTCTCCTTGTTCTCTACAAAAAGGTATGTAATTTTCTACCACAATCTTAGAGATGTGGATTTAAGGTAGGGAGTCTGCTTGCATCATAGAGGAATTTGTCCTTAAGCCCCAGAATAGTGTAGCCTTTAGTGAAGCCTGCCCCAGTGCAGGCCTTACTTTTCTTCCCCCCTCAATAGTCAGAAGCAAGGCTTAGCATATCCAGATTGATCCTGCTCAAGTTGCCATGTCTGTCCAGTTCCATTAGCACAAAACAGGGTTCTGCACTGTACCAGGTGTCCCAACTCTCCCCTGCCCCAATTCTGTTTTTTTGTTTCACATACGCTAAAGAACCCCACAGACTGATTTTAGGGTATCTCTGGCCACTCTGCAGAAATGAGCAGAATTTTTTACCACATGGACAGGTAATATAATTCCATATTTTATAACTACTATGATTTACAACTACTATGATTTATAACTACTGTGCTGGAGTTATAATACTCAAAGCTTCCTCATAAACTATAGTCACTAAAGCATCTTGCATACCTTTCAGATGCCTACAATGCTTCTAGATTGGGTTAATTTTACGAGTTTTTCTGCAGTGGAAGTACAGAGAGAAGCTTTTCCAAAGGCTCATTCCTCTCATCTACTTATTTAGGAGAGGATAAATAGTGCTCTAGAGATACCTGTCTTCTTATACACACAACAGACAATGCACTTTTTTAGGTGCTTGGTGAATTCAGGGTTAAGTGAGAATGGGTTCATCCATTGATTACTACTCTACCATTTCTTATGCAACCAACAGTTTATTGGGGTTTTTATTAAAATAAAAGATACTGCTGCTTATGAAACAGTTAGCTTTGTAAATAGGGATGGTTCAAGGTTTTGCAAGAGCACTGGCAGCAATGACACATTCTGGCATCTGCAGACATATTGCAAAAAGTGTTTATAGGAAACAACACCTCTGCAGATCAGATACCTCTAGAACTGGGTAAGTGGTACATTGTACAAGGATCTTGCAGGATTGGTTTTGGGAGTGGATTTCTTCTGAGCAGTCCAGTTCCCTGTAGTTATTCCTCCCCAATGAAAGTCAAGGGTGTTGTTAGCTTGAGGCTGGGCACAGAAATCTAGCCATATTTAGCTCTAAGGGAATATGTATTTCACTGGTAAAGGAGACAGTCATGAGGATGGCCTGAAACGAAAGGAAAAAAATGTTTCAAAGTGGAGGGACAATTTAAATTCTTTAAGCTCCCTTTGTATTAGCTGCTTCTTGGCTTTTAGTGTATGAAAGCGTCTTGGCATGTGCCCTGCCTGGGGTCGAGTAGGACGTGGGAGAGATTGTGCTTGGATGTCTGGAGTACTACCACTTGGGGGGGAAAATGTGTAGCATTCCAACAGATATAATTAATGACAAGTGTTGTTGTCTTTCTCCTGTGCCATCCACCCAATGGCTGCCTGATGCTGACCTCTTGCTGTCCCGCTGACCTCTCCAAAGTTTATTTTAAAAAGGCATCCTTGCTTTCCCAAACTTTTCAGCTAGGCTTCCCTTGGGCTTCTTGTTCAGTGCATGCCCACAGACTATGCCTGTGTCCACTGCTCAGTGATCAGACACAAGTGTTTCCATTAGAGGGATGATTAATGGAAACTTCCTTGGGAATGGGAAAAAGAGAAGTGGGTAATACAAGTCAAGAAACGTGTTAAAGCTGAACAAAGAAACTTTGTTTCTTTGTTTCAAAAATAACTTATTTTTTAAGTGTGCTGCAAATTGTCCTTACTCACTTGGGTCCTGCCCACATCAGTAAAATGCTGCAGTTGTTTCCACAGGGGTGGGCTTGAGAGAAGTTTGTGCTTTCAAACCATTTTGTATTGAGTGACCACATCAAATAATTCCATCGGCTGAACTGGCTTCTTTGTTGGCAGATTTAGTAGATATGGGGTTTAATGCTGCAAAGTGCAGGTGCATGGAATTTTCTACATCTAAATGCAAAGTAATAAAACAATGACTGAAGAGTACAGAGGAATCCAAACTGGCTATTATGAGAGTGCAGCTGTCAAGTTGCCCCGTACTAGTAGCATTCTCCAAACAGAAGCCTGCATAAGTCCTTCATTTGCATGATGAGGATCACGGTTTCTGTCTGATCTCAAGCCTCTCCTCACTCTCTGCTTACCCATTTCCAGTTACAGGATGTTAGAGGCAAAAACCTGCTTCTTCCACTCCCCTTAGATACCACATTTAGCTCTTTGAATATCCAGGGATAGGATCCACCCTGTCAGCCAAAACAACCTGCAGATTGAAGCAGCACAGCAGTGAAATGGGCACAATGACGAATTTTTCACTGCTGAGGGAACTGATATAAAACATGAATTAGGGACAGAGAGACTATTAAACTTGGGAGGAGACTAGAAGCTCTGTGCTGCTGCTTCCCAGGGAAAGCAGAGGGCTGGAGTTTCTAGCAGTACCAGGTAGGACCTTCCACAGGTTTAGCTTTACAAAGGAAGAAGCTTTGCTGTTTTTTAGGAGAAATCAGAGCTTTTGCTGCTTGCTGTTTTTAGTCTAACAGTGTATGAACAGTTTTGAAGAGACCCCAATAGAAAATGTTACCTTCCCACAAAGCAAACAGCAACTCTGCCTGCCAAACATTGCTGTTCATCAGAAACAAGCAACTCTGACTGTTTGGTAAGTGTTCTTTGGCATGTGCACATCATATTCTCTATGGAGTCAATTTTTCAAGGCTAAATCTTGATCCTGCTGCCAAATCAGAAAAAACTGGGCAGTTGCACTGTAGGGCAGCAGGGAAACTGATGCATGGGGCTGGAACTGCTGTTTTCCAGGTCTGAAGCTCCTTTGCCATCTGTACAGTAGCAAATAAATTCATTCCATGTTTACCCCATCAGGCACGATGTGCCTGTGCTGGCTGGGACCTCCACATGCCTCTGCAAAGGGAAGGCCTGCCCCTCCCCTGCATAGCAAGGGCATTCTGCTTTTGTGACATCTGGGCCACTGCAGCTGTTATAAGGAGGGGTTTGCTCTTTTTAGAAATTATTAGCCAAGTAAGCATGTTGTTTATTAAAATATGCAGTGTATGTTGTAAATTTGTAACTGTGATATAGAAAATATGAGCAAATGATTCTGAAATTTATTGAAGACTTCTTCCTGTCCCTACTTCAGTGAAGGGTGAGAGTTATATTTGATTAAACATGTAACTTTAAAAATACATTTTTTCACTTTTGTATTTTGTTTTTAGAATTCATAATAATTTATATTTATTTCTAAACATTGTAAGTTAAAATTGCATATGGAAAATTGTATAAAAATATGGGAGGGAATCATTTGACTTTAGCTCTTCATATATGATGAGCTCTGATGGAATCACAGCAGTAGTTAAAACATGAGAGAGCTAGTGATCATGAAGAACAGATAGAATCTTTTTTCTTATGTTTCACCAAAACCCCTGTTCATATACAAGTGTGTTGGCAACTCCGTGTGCAGCTGCTGGTAATGCTGATACCAGTAGAACAGCTTTTACTCAAGCATGATATTGTAAATAAGATGTGAAAAATATTGAAGGTTAGCAATATAGCAATATAAGAAGCATATGTGACTATATGAAAGAACAAAATTTGTGTAAATTCTGTAGAACATACTTTCTTAAGAATGAGAATTTATTAATTTTAGTACAAAATATTTTGCCATCTTCTTAATGAAGTGTTCTTTCAGTCTGTTAAGTATAATAATTACTAGATTTTTTTTTCTCCAAGGTCGTTGAGTTTTTGTCAGCTACCATTTTTCATTTCTTCTCTTTATATAGAGGTTTTTTTGCAGCATTTGAATGATTGATATTCACTGTATTGCTAATTGTTGCACCCTTACAGGAGAAGACTAACAAGCTTTGTCAGTTCATTACTGCTTCTTTTGTTTTCTTTTGTATGATTAATGCCCATTGTTGATACCAAGTTACAGTTCAGTCAATTGTGGCTTAAAAACAAGAATGAAATTAATGTTAGGGAAATATAAATTATTAACCAATTTTCAGGGGTGGCTGATTCTAATGAAGTGAGATTTAGTTTCTTTATTAAATACATTCGAATATCAAATTCCTCTATGGCATAGCTAGAAAGAAAGGAATGCCAGAGCATTTGCAAATGGCTTGCTTTGTATCATTAGCTCCTTATTTCAGTAAAACCTTTTTTTAGCCTTGTGGAATCTAAACTGAGTAGAAACAGGGCAAAAGATGGATAGGTCATAGACCCCACCTTCAGGGCAGCTGGGTTAGTCCACTGCTGTAGCATCTTAAGTACTGCATGTCCTGCATCTCGTGAAGCCTCACCTAAGAGGAGCACAGAGGTTTACACTTCCTAGGCCATATCTACAGACAGAGAGCCAGACCCTTTCACACCTCTTCTAGACAGGCAAGTGTTTTTTCAGGTCTAGAACAGTTTGCTTCCAGATGATAGGCAAGGAGTAAAAGTACAGTTCTGAGGTAGAAATACGGTCTACAGAAACACTGTATTTTACTGATAGAACTGACAAGTTTTCAGCATTGGATCTTTTCTTTTGGTGAGTAGTCCTTAGGGAAAAAAATATGCTGTTTGGCATCTGTATTTCTAAAAATGAAGGTGAACGTATCCACTTAACAAATAAGGAGGACAAAATGGGGTTCATAGAGGAGCAGGTTGAAATACAAAAAGCAGTGGGGTCCATTAACAAGTATTTTCCTTTTTGGTTGGTCCCAGGCTCACTTTTGTTTAGCTGAATGTGTTTTGCAGTATAGTAAAAACACACAAGAAAGTGTGTCTCTTGTATCCTCAGTGTAGGGATTAAGTAAAGTTCTTTCTCTAAGTTTTAAAAAAGTTTTCCTCATTTATGGGGAAAATGGATGGTAAGTATGAAAGTATTCCTTACTGATGGCTCTTCCAGGGACTTGCTTTATTTTTTGTTAGAACCACTGTAGTACTATCCTTTGCAGACTGACATTGGTTTACATCACAGTTTGGATGATCTTCTCCAGTTGTATAATCACAGACCAGCATGGGGAGTCTGTGGGTGGTTTTAAGAGATTTTCTAGGTTTCTTTGTTTCGGGAGTTTGGTGTCCAAACATTATATGGTTTGTTTATACTGATTTCATTGTGAAGGAAAGAATAAGTCTGATCTCCTCTTTACTGTAACTCGATAGCATGACAGTTATCTCAAGCATGGTTTCAGTTAGGTCTTATTCGTGCTTGAGGAATATTACTGTTTAATATGCATAACACTATGCATGTATTTTCTCTGCTTCTGGTAGCAGCCTTTGAACTCTAGTGTTTCCTTCATGCTCTGATTTTATTGTTTATGTGACAGCTAAAATTATTAAATTCTTAGAGCTAACTGAGACTGGACATAAAGTTTTACTCTCTACTATCATTTAATTTACATTGGTACTTTTGCTTTTATTCTGAGTGTGTTGATTTTAACTAACTTAATTTTATTCTATGATGGCTCAGCAAAATTGCTTGTATCCTGATCCTGGAAACCCTCTCAAAGGGTTTGCATACATGTGCAGACTTATTGGATAATTTGCATAAAGACAGCTTGAATAGTGAAGGATTATTATTATTTATCTTAATAAAATCTTTTATTAAGATAGAGCTGTATATTCATTAACATGCCTTATACAGAAGAATGTTAAATGAAACAGCATCCTGAGGGCTTTCCCTCTTCGCTGTGGTTGGAGAGTTGCTAGTGGTTTCCGTGCTTTACTCATAGACTTAGGAAACATGAACTCAGACACTGCTCTTCCCACAGCCCTCAGGTATTAATAATTACATGTCACAGGAGACTGTCTAAATACATGCACAGCTATTTGTCTACCTTCCCAGATATGCAGAGTCTCCACATAACAAAACCTTAAAATACTCCGGATTGCACAGGCAAAGGATGAGAAGGAATATTATTGCATTATACTGGTTAAAGAAGCCCCCAAAAACAGAAGTACTGTATTGCAATTCCTGCTTTCATCACTTCTGAGCTTACTGCTAAAGTATCAATTAGATAAGGAACAGAAATTATCTAGGGAGCATGAGCTGATCCTCAGGACAGCTCAGTAATTCCTGTGATCAGCCTGGGGAGTCAGACTCCTTCTTTTCTTTGATCCATGTATGTTGACTTTTTTGCTGCATCAGCAGCTGTATCTTCCCTGTCACTGATCCTGGAGGTTAGATTGTCACCTAGGAAGTAGGATATGTATCTTCTTGACCTAAAGCTAAGAAATCTGAAATCTGTATGTCTCATACTCTGGACAATAATGCTCACATCTGTGCCATTGACAAAAAGGAGAGTTTTATCTCCACCCACTTCTCTGGTGGTCACCTTCTCAATGACAACAGCGAGCTCTGCTCAGGCCTCTGGGAGAGCTGAGGAGGAGCCAGCTGTCTGCAGGAGAGGACTTTACATTTGTAGGCACCAGCTGACCAGGCTGCCAGCCTCTGCCTGTGGTCCTGGCTTTGCAGCTGAACTCCAGAGAGGACCAGGAGTTCACCCCTAGGCTTGGAGTACTTCATTGCCTGCAGGTACTCACCATGTAGCTTTCTCAGCTCATTCTTCAGAGAAACCTGTCTCTGATCTTAATGCTGAGTAAAAAAAACTGAGTACTTAACTTTAAGGCTTTGATTTTATTCCAGGGATGTGCTATTTCAAACTTCACTCTTACAGCGCCTAATTTGTAAGCACCCGAATTTTTTATTGAATCTAATCCTGACAGGTTATTTTGTAACTAGCAAGATTTTGAGTTAGCTATTTTTGACAGCTGTGGTTAATGAATTTTATTAATAGATGCTAGGATGAAATGATAAAATAGCCGTTAGCAGATCTTCCAGTCTAAAACCCAGCTGTTCGGTAAAGTTTTTGGTCATATATCTCTATTTTTGACTGTAACTGCAAATGGAGGAAAAGCAGGTCCATAGATGCAGAACTCAGTTAATCAGAGTCAAGGAGCATCTAATCTTCATTAGTGACCTGCCAGCTGGAGAGGTTCCTGAATTTAAGAATTTCTTGAGGAAATCTGGTTCCTGCTGTCTCTCTGGAAGCACTGTTTGAAGGACACAGTACCCAACATATACCATTCTTACCAGCAAAGCACACAGGACAGCAATCATGGAGTTGACTGAAGGTGCCTCTTACTATTCTTTTTACCTTTCTACCTGTGCAGTAGCAGACTGAAATAGGAGTTAATGACTAAAACAAATCCAAGTGAACAAGGCCAGTTCCTACTTAAATCAACACAAAAACAGCAACAGAAGCTGAATCTTAGGGTAGATTTGGCCTTTCCATTAAAAAGAAGACCTGTAAGCAGTAGAAAGTATAAAATAATCCAATAAAAAGTACATCTACCACTTCACAAAACACACAGGAAGGAACTTGCTACTGATTTTAAGTGAAGACTAATCCTTCACCTCAAGACACGTTTGCTAAAAAGTGCTTGAATTTGTGTGTAAAATAGCACCACTGGACTAGGCAGGGGGAAAATATGTATTATGAGACTTTTCTGCAATGGTGTCATTTAACTTGATCACTGAAGTGATGAGTCACTGAAGGCAGATTAGTTTTTTATTTTACCTTAAGGAAATACCCAAATACCCTCACAGGATTTTGAGGTAAAAGGAGAAGCAATGAAGTCATATTACAGCTCCTGTAATCAAGAAGGCAGGTCAAAATATTCTACTTAAAAAAAACCCAAAAAACAATGTAAGCTTGAAAAGGCATAGGAGGGACAGAAACAGTATAGGGTTTTTTTTGTTTTGCTAGAAACTCAGGTTTTTTTCATTCCTGCTTACTGTATAATAAAGGCAAACTTTGGAACACTTGAAAAGTATTCTCATACCTGAGATAGAGACTTGAGTCAGAGCATAGGGCTCAACCTCTCCTTTCCTGTACTAAGGAGCTAGACAATGTACAGCTTTTATTCATCCACCAGATTCAGCAGCGTCTTTCCATTTTTCAGATACTTCCAGAATTCTCAGACCCAAATAGTAGGTCAGAATTTATACATCTAATCACAGCTGACTAAAATCTGTAGAAGACCTCTTTTTAAAAATTAACCTTTTCATTTGCCTCCTTCTGGCAGAATATATGATGCTTTCCATACACTAGCTCTCAAAAAACCCTGGTTTTATTTTGCAGTTCACCTCTAATTCCAAGCACTGAGAACTGGGAATGCTGGACACTACAGGCTAGTAAGGAATGTATTGGAGCTTAACAGCAGGAGCAACAGACCCAGGTTAAAAATTCAGTGACCAGGAACAAATGTGCCTTTTATTTCATCTCCCAGCTAAAATCCTAGATACAGTTTATTGGCTTTAAACTTTTCTCATTTAGTAGAATAATCTAAGCTTAGTGTTTCTTCTTAATCACATCCACTTAAAATGGGACATATATGGCTCTATAAATTAAACTAGCACAGAAGTATTCTTTGTTTAAAAGACTTGGAAATTGCTTGACAGTTAACTATTAAATAGTGTCTAAAATACCTGGAATTTTCCCTGGAGGAGGTTATGCCTCTACTGAAAATGACAAAATCAAATTTAAAACACAAGTGAGGGAAATGTACTGCTTGATTATCTCAAAATCAGGAACTAAGAGTATGTCTGAAAAACACGGAGCTTAAGTGTTTCTCCAAGGTGATACAGCAGCTTAATAGCAGGGTCACCTTCTTTTGAATAAAACAGATTTTTTTTATCCCACAAAACACATCAAGAGTACAAGTATTTCCATCCACTTTTAAATAAACTAGAGACCTGTTGAATTTTTCTCATAGAGACAAATCAACAAGTATATGAATGTGGCACACCAAGCAGTCATTAGCCCAGTGGTTATATTTTGCACTTGTCTGTGATATTTTGATTGAAGAGTCTATCCTGGACCTAAAAAACCTTGTTTCACAAGTCATACATTCTCATAACAAGTTTTTTCGTGATTTAATATTTTTCTGAGGACGAATTTTGACCAGCTTTCCACTAGACTTCTAGTGGAATGTCAGGTGCAGCTGCTCATGTGTCCCCCTGAACAAATAGGTGCAAGTGCCCTCTTTAAGGAGCAGCAGGACCTGCAGCATCCTTGTAATGCTGATGCACTTCTCAAATTTGACATAAAAAAGGCTGGAATGAAGGATATGGTGTTGTGCATACCCATGTGAAGGCAGGGAGCCAACGAAATGCTGTTGTAATTACCAGTGAACATTCTTGTATCATAAAACTGTAAAGAAAAAGCTATAAATCAGAGCTGGCCTGGTGGTCCCTGGCAGCAAAGTGCAAAAGATTTGAGCTCATTCCCTGAGCTCGCCAAGAGTGGGATCCTCATGGTAGCAGCAGCTCATTCCAAGGGAAGGGCATTCCTCGTGTCTCCTGAGTGATGGTCATGAAGCAGGGATTTTGGTGGGAGTCAGATCCAGCCTTCACCCCTGAAGGAGTGATAGTCTGAAAAGTGATGGCCATTGTGAAAAGTAAAGCAAACTGTGAACCAGAGGAATTTTGTCTTCCAGAGAGTTTGTGTGTTTGTTTAGGAGCCTGCTGCTTTCAGTGTTAGGTTTGCTCTATTGTTCAGATCCCCATATTGGATGTACTTGAGGACGTAAGATTGTCCTTTAATTCAGGTAGTTAGTTTCATATTTCTATACACTCACTCATGACACCAAATCATGCTAAAACCTTTGTATGGACACTAGAAAAATGCAAAGAAATTAGGTTACACTATCCAAAATGTCACTGCTGAAGTTCCCGTCACTAATGAACATGGTCCGAAACTTAAGCTTCAGTTAGAAATGGGCTTTTCTTCTATCCTGGAACATTCTTCCTCTTTTCTTTTCTGATGTCTCACAAGGATGTAGATCTTTAAAAATCATTGATCTGTCTGGATAATTTAATAATTTCAAAAATAACTATGTAAGAAGCAGGAAGGTAGGAAAGTATGAAAGCTGTTAGCATTGGGCAGTTTTCTAGAGACATTCTTTAAAACAAACAGTGTGTGTGAACATTTCCTGTCCCTCTGAAAGATGTGGCTTGATCTGAGCCTACATTTACAGTTTGTGTTTGGCAAAATAAGATGATGTTATGCTGTTAAAATAAAATTTTTTAAAAAATCCTAAGGGTGTGCAAGTGATTACAGCAAAACAAACCCCCAAATTGACAGCTGCACAAACAGCACTTGCACAGCAGTGGTAGTCAACTACTAAGAATGCCCCGTTTCCCATCAGACTGGTAAGAATTTATAATTAATATCACATTTGGGGAGTCTTCTGTAATAAAACCACAATTTAATATGCTAACCTGATTATGGAAAAGATAAAGGAGAGTGGACAGAAATTCAGTATTGTTTTGCAGAGTATGTTATCTCCCTGTTGCAGTAAGAGAGCAAGACAGACAGTGTTTTCCAGTATCAGCCCCTGGACTGGTTTAAGAGGTGCAATCCTGAAAGGTGAGGGGCTCTTTCCCGAACAGATGTGACCCCCTTCAACTCTGATAAACTTCCCGAAAAGATGAGGGAAATTTGTACCACACAGGATGTGCTCAGCACATTGAGGGATTGAGTTAGTAATGTCCCTGATAATTGTGGATACCTCATTGTAGGAGTCAGTTTTTATTTAAATTTTTTTAATAGGAGTATACACATCTGTCTTTATACCCAGCAGCTTTTCTGGCCCACAAGAAGTCCTCTGTGAATTTCCCCAACTGAGCTCAGTGGGATCTCTGTCAGCTGCAAGATTTATGTCATCTTTTTCAGTCCTGAGAACTGTTCCTTAAGCTTTTCACATCTGGATTTAATTGGAAAGACATTAAAAGACATTAAGTGTGCTGGAAAAGCATATTTTAGAGAAGATCTTTATAGACACTTCCATTAAAGGAGCTGATGGTTGTAGGTTAAAATGGGATGAGGACCAGCCATCAACAGTTAGCAAAGACAAAATTATATTACAAACTACTTCAGATGAGAAGTTTGTCCTGTAGCTCTTGGGTCTGACTCTGTTGCACTTAAATCAACTTCAATTAGGAAAAAAATACCTGCTAATGCAGTGAAAGAATACTCTAAGATCAGAATCAAAAACTTTTTCCTTTTGGAAACACTCAAATTTCTAATTACATGCCATATATGCTAAATATAATGCTTTTAGCTGTCAATCTAGATTTGGTACTTTGTTGGACATACATGCACACTTGTAAAATGAGACGTGGAGAAAGAAGAGGGGGATTGGTCATTAGGGCTCTGAGGGTGGAAGTATCCTTCTCTGAATGCCAGTGTGCCAGCCACAGGAGTAGAGTTTCACAGAAGCAGAGATAGGATACAATTTAGTACATGGGCTTATTACAGATGTTGTAATGCAAGAATCTACAGCCCTAAACTCCCCATTGTTCCAGCTACAATTTGCTGCTTGAAGAAACCAATGGCCAGTGCTTTGCATTAAGTGTAATCTATTGGTTTTGTCTTCAAACCAAAGCTTCTGCTCATGTTTAGACTGACAAGTGCTTAAAATTTAAGGTAATGGACTCAGTATGAGAGAACAAACATTCTTTCATTCTAAAATTGCTAAAACCAAGGAATCTGATATTTAGGAAATTGCTCCCATGTCTAAAGCAAAGTGTATGGTCTTTAGACATAAAAATATGTCAAGTTTAAAGAAAAAAATAGGTAGTTTTGTTAAACACTGCAGGGGGAAAAGTACTTTAGAATATTTCAGCCAAAAAAAAAAAAAATTGTGGGAGGCTCTCACCAGTCATCTTCTCCTAAAAGGGAGTCTTTTTCTCCACTATGTCACAGAAAATGTTTTGCATTGTTGGGAAGATGATAGCTTGATGAGTGGTAGTGATAGGAATGAGGCATTTGAATTAAATGGCTGCAGTGCAGACTTCTAAATTTTTCTATCATTAAATACCTTTATTTAGAATCTCCCTCTTTCTAGCTTGGCCTATGACAAAATGCTTCTAAACTAGTAACACTGATTCTTACTTTTATTACTTGACCTTGAGCCAGCCCTTTCTGTGCTTATGCTCTCTCTGGCTTCCTTCTCTGTAAAAACAGCATTAAATAAACTACCTATGTTCCTCAGTTACACTTTGTCTCAAGAAAAAGAGGATATTTGCAAGGAGAAGCAAAAAGTATCTAAACACTAGTGAGTGTTTTTTACAAGTTCAAGTTTACTAAGTGAAAGAGTAACCATGTTGATGTAAGTATTGAATAATATACTTGATAGCTGGAACCTTGTTGTATACTGATTTTGGTGTGTATATTTGGGAATTCATAAAAATCTTTTAATATCTTTTTTTTGACCACTCTGCATGAGCAATTGCCTAAGAAAACCACTTAAATAACAGAATAAATGCTTATAGCTCATTAATTTTGTTAAGAGTTCTAGCTATATTTACATTACCATGTGAGTCAGGGCCCATTCCCTTGTTGGGAATAACATGGTCATTCATGTATTGGTACCCGGGTAGTGAAGGCAGTGGCAGTGATGCAAAAACCAGGATGTAACTGTGGAGGTCAGATAAATGAAGAGGATTGGCTAATACAGCATATTTTAGAAGTCACTGTAAACTCTTATCCAGTCAAGAATCTCAGTCCACTTGTTTAAAATCCAGATGTCAAAATCTTCTGCAATACATATAGGGTTAATGACACCAAATCTATTGCAGTGATGTGGAGAAATGCCTATAAATAAATAAATAAATACACCAAATCATTCTGAGAACACAGCTGACAAGGATATTTTCCAGCCACCAGTGATGAGAGAGTGATTCATGGTCTTTCTTCAATGCTGGTGCAGGATTTTGCCTGAGGATATAAATTCTGCTGTTTCCAGTTTTACATTTGAATCTGTCTTTCTTAAAATCTCCTATAATTTTTGTCTGCAGCTTTTCAGTCATGCTTGAGTGTTGTCTCAGTTGCATGATTTAAACTTCTACCTACTGATACAATAATTGGCCATCTAAATACTCTCATTTGGAAGTCTCCAATTACTGGAAGCACCTACATTACTTAGATGTCTACCTCCTTCTGAAAGTTAGTGTTCAGGTAGCTATTGTCTAAGGATTAAAACTAGAAGCAAGATTAATTTAATTGCCGTCTAGTAAAATTCTGTTGTATATATGTAGTGTAAACACTAGGATATTTAATTTTAAAATATTTTCTTTCATGTTCATAAGTAAGCTGTGATGGTATAGGGTTCTTTCTGTATTTGTTCTTGGAATTGCAGCAACCAAAGAGAAAATTTGAAGTTTTGATTTTAGAAATAAATTTACTTTAAAAGAACTTCCAGATCTCTAGACAAAATCTATAGCAGATACACTGAAAAGATACTGGAAATATCTAATTGAATATTTACCTAACTTTTAATTCTATTTTAACTATTTAAGATTTATTTTAACTGCTGGTACTGGGGCCCAGCTTTCACACCTCACTTCACCGTTATAGGAAGTAGACACTCCTCGGTAGATACTGGCACTGAACCTGAAAGCTCTTTTGAGATGTTCATGAAGAAGCATCAACTTACTGATTTCCTGCATAAATTGGCATGAAGGCAAAAGTCTTGGCAGCACTTGAGTATGTTGCCCCTTTCAAGTGGGAATATTTGTGTGGGAGGAGTCTGAGAAAAAGCAGATTAAAGAGCAGTCCCGTAGAGTCCAAGTCCCATACAGATCCTTTAGCAATCCCTTCTTCTCTTATTCCTACCCACAAATAAGAACACAACCTAAACTTGGCAATGAGACTAACCTCTCCATCCATGCTGGATTAATCTCTTATATTGTGTTAACTTAGATGTGTTTGACTTTAAGTATTTATTTATGAAATCCTCTTCATAACAAAAGCATACCTTTTACTAATTTTTAAATAGGTGCTTTTCAGCATGCTTTTCTCTCTTTGTGACTGGAAAGACTTGTATCACCATTAAAACAATAGAACTATCTCACCCCAGATGATTATGCAGCTCTTTCTTGGGCTTTGAGAAAATGCTTCGCCATTCATTACTCCTGGAATTATTGCATGGTCCCAAGAATGGTGATCGGATTTCCAGTGTGGTGGTTCACATGGAAAATAAGCCATGCCCAATTGATTCTCTCAACTGTTAAGCAGTCCTTTTACTTAAGTAGATGAAGTAGATGAATTTAGGTTGAAGATCAAAACCTATGGAAATAAAATTCCACATTGAATAGTGTCTTTCACTCCATGCACTTCTCAGAATATTAAGGGGCATGTAGGAATGAGTACACGTGTCCAATAAAACTAGGTGGAAGAAGGTGACACGCATGCTGTTGTTGATAGAAGCTCTGTTTAATATATTGGAAAAATTGTTCAAGAACAGTTAATCCTTACTTTAGGATTACCCCCAGAAAGCTGGCAAGGTCAGGCTGTACATGGATTGTGTGTCATTTAAATTCTGGCTGCATGAGTTGCCTGGGGGCAGCATTAACTACTATGTGGGACTTGTTCTAAGCTACATCTGTGAATCATCATTCTTTGTTTGAAAATAGTGGACTCCTCCTATCCTCCAAGCTCCTTCTCTTGACAGGTGCAATCAGTAGCCTTAAGTGTAGTGCCTATCAGGTGACTATGCCTTTGTGCAGACATTAATCAGTTTGGGAAATGCTATTTCCATGTAAACTACATGACTTAATCAGATTATAACCCTGTGTTTTTCATGCGTATCATAAACCATATGAGGAAGGAGCTTAAAGTCATTTAATTAAGGTTTACACTGTGTGCTGTGAAAAGCCTTTTTGAACTTCATATTCAAACAGATTTTAACATTGGTTCACATGAAATCTAATCAACTGGAGAGAACAGCACATTGTAAGAAAAGCGATGAAAACTCCTAGCAGGCGTTATTGCTTGCAATATAGTAAATTCATTTACAACAGAAGCTGTGGGAAAAAGGGATTTGTTGGCAATACTTAGTTTTTGTTTATCTTGTATGTAGCCAACCTGACAAATCCAAGAGAATTAAATAGGTGTTTTAAGGAGTCAAATTTTAGCACTTCGTGTGCACGTATGTAAATCTACACAAATAAATATATCTTCTCTTTTTGCACTTCTGTATGCATGAAGTATTGGGTGTGGGCAAGTTAAAGCCAGGTGGGAGCTAAGTCAAAAATTTCTTCATCTGGAGAAATCAAAAACAATCACCAAGAACAATAATTTGAATACATACAAATTTAAATAGTTGCTCAGTCTTGGCACACTGAGCCTTCAAACTCGCCTCTATAGCTGTAATATTGTTGGGGTTTTTTTCAATAGCATTTAAATGTGAAATTAAAATCCACGTATTAAAAAGTCATGAAGTGCATCTCATTACTGATGCAGACAGTTTTGCTGCAATGTTATTGCACAGCTTTTGGGGCCTCAGTAGTCAGGGAGAGGGAAAGAAACCAACTGATTAAGGGGACATTTTTTCTTTTGATTTAGAAACCAAATAAACATTGATTTTTTGTAAATACAATTGCTTCCAGTTTTGCTCACGCATTAACTCTGCTGTTGTCTAGGCTTTTGGCTTGAAACTAAAATCGAGGACTAGAGTTACATCTGTCTATCATGGTAACCTGGTATGCAAATATGTTCTCAAGCCTAAACTTGAGCAACAGAGACTTGTTGATGCATATGGCATGTGACTACAAGAAACATGACCACAATGAATCACTTGACTCTGCAAACTCTGTCCTGAACTAAGACCCAGCTACTAAAGACAGTAAAATCTTGTCCTTCATGACCTTCTCTGGACCCTGACAAGTCAGTCTTGCAGTTTCTGTCCATAATTTTATGTCTTCAGGAAACACTGATTAAGGCCAGGATGAATATGTTTTTTTATGTACTTAGAAAACTGATGTTAGGAGGCATATCGCCAGTGAACTAACAGTATGAAGCAGTGTGTTTATTAGGATTGTCTCAGACCTCCTTGGTAAAGTCAACTGGAAGGGCCACAGAGAACAACAAACTTTTACAATTTTCAGTTTCATGGAATAAGCTGAAATGTAATATAAATTTAAGAGGAAAAACACAAACCACATACTGTGTTAAAACAAACGTGAAAATTTTATCGTGAGGATGTGATCTGAAATGCATATGGGCTAGTGGAGTGCCTGTCTGCTGTTCTTGCTAAAGAATGATCTAATGTTACTAGATTGTCATTATAAGACACTTAATCCCCAGAGTGAGAAACAGGAAGAATATTTACAAGTTTCAGTGCTATTTACTAATTGACTTGAGGAAAGCTAAAAAATGACTGGAAACATCCATTCCCATCCTGATACAAACACATCCTAATAATGGAAATGGCAGCCAAGACAAACAGCTAGCAGTGCGGTGCATCCTGTTGGCATCGTATTTTTGGCACTCTTGTAGCTACACAGAAAACAAGTGATACAAGAAATGTGTAAGGACATCTGTTCTGTAACCTATGGGGCTTCACTCACAAAGCAGTTGTAAAATCTTCTGGGGGAGAGAAAAATTTTTCTGTATCTGTGCAGATGCTCTATTGTAAGGAAAATATCAATGGAAGGAAGTGTTGAGCCTTTAAAAGAGGAAATTGTTCACCAGATTCACTGTCAAATGTTCCATTCTTTTCTTTCCTTTTCATTTAACCTAAGTTATCTGCCATTCATAAGTTATATTTAAGCCAAGTGGTGTAAATCTATTGGGACTAATAGAACTGAATCATGGATTAAATTAGCCTGGTGTCTGCTTGTAACTCTTCTTCACTGCAGATTACTTGAGCTCTGTGTCGCTCTGCTGACTATTCAGGTCACAGCCTCTAAGCTACCAGCTTCCTTCCTGAATCCAGCATCTTCATGTCTGTCTAGGGGCATGACGGGGAGAGAAGAAACATTAAAGACATCTATTAAGATCCAAAGTATTGTTTACTCACCTGTTTCTCTTAGCTTGCTGATCCTTCCAAATACAAGCAGGCTATGGGAGAAAGAAAAGGGGGAGTTTTTAGTACACTGTAAGGCACTCTCTACCATTCTTCTACTCCCCTTCAGCCACTTCCCATGAATGGACCTTTTAAAAAGGAAATAAACTTTTCCAAAACTCAAATCTTGTTGCAAATGTTGGGATATAAGTAGTTAGGCTTCCTCCACAGGTAACTTATGGAGAGTAAGACACACTTCCATGAAAAAGAAATTGGACCTCATATAAATCTGAAGCACATTAGGAAACTGGAAGTTAAAGAGGGACTGTGAGGTGCAGGAGGTTGAGAGAACCTGGGGAAGAAAAGCTTAACCCTGGGAGCAGCTGGAGGTCCTGGGTGGGAGAGCATTTAGGAGCTGGAAGAAAAATGCAGACTTCAACAGCCCTCACAAAAATACCCTGACACCTGTAGCTGGAAGACCAAGGATACAGGCACAGGACTACTTCTCTACCAATTGTCCCCTCTGATATTTGGTTTCACAAATGCAATAGGCCTGAGATTTTATCTCTTATGTCATATTTCAGTTTGGGAAAGGCATGGCCTGAAGAAGGGTGAGATGGAGAAATGAGACTGCACCATGTTACAAGCATTAGGATTTGGAAGTTGTGTTGGTATTAAACATGCTTATCATTGAACACCTTGAATCATATTTTCATTTTATGTGTTTTCTCTAATTGTTCTGTATTTACTTTATTGACACCCATATGCTCCCATGCTCCCACTGACACCCAATGATCCATGCTTATAGGCAAAGTGTTCATTATTTTATATTGTAGTACTTCCTTCCTTGCTGTTAGAAGAGGAGAGGGGCTCTCTTGATCTGATTCTATTAAGATAGTGAATGTTCATCCAGGAAGTTTCAAATCAGTTTTCCTTGAAAAAAATCCTGAAAGCTGCTCTGTAATTCTGTAGTTTATGTGGGATGCCTTGCAACTAGTCAGTTCTGTGAGTAAAACAGTAGTGTAAGTAAAAGAGCTACTCAGCAATTCTAGAATTAGGATCTTTATGTTGGTCTAATTAATCTCTTGATGATTTCGCGATTTCAGTTACCCCTAATTGAGACCAGACTGTTCTGCAGATCATATGATCAATCTGTGCTTTAATCTTGAATGAAACTGTACTTAGCTCTGCTTACAAACTATGAGCAGGGCCTTTTCGTCCAAGTCACTATACAAACAAATAACCTGAACACACAGTTCTTCCACAATAAGTTTACAATTCACACATCAGACCAGGAAGCTAAGAGTGGATATGAAAAAGTAAACAAGGTGGGTTGAGAAACATATGAGGTAGCAGTTTAACTGTGTGGGAGGAGTGGATGTCTCAGCTTCCTTCTCTCCTTGCAGTGCTACCTGGTAATGATCTTTGGCTTACCATACCTAAGAAGGAAGGAGATTCTGATGGTTTTGCTAACATGCATCAGGAAAAAATGGATATGAGAAGACAGGAGATTCTTGGGTGCCAATCCCTACCCATTGGATTCTTTCTCACAGTTACTAACCCATGAGCAATTAAAGGACAAGGAAGCATAGGAGCCCAAATCACTCCCCTTCCTCACATGATGAGTAGAGCTTGCATTGTGATGAAAAGGACCTAAGGAAGAGAAGGAGAAGAAAGAAATCAGGATGAAGAAATGTGTAGGGTTATTGGAACAGAAAATTTAAGAAGAGAGTAGTTGAAAACCCTCATTGCCACTGGAGGAATTATTTGTGGTGAATAGTGATTTTGCTGTGCAGTCAAGATCAAGGATGGACAGACAGATGAGGGTTAGATCTTACAGGAGTAGAGAATGCACATGTGAAACTTCAAGGGACACTATGAGGTGGTAGAGAAAGAACTGTTATGAAGAATGGAAATGAATCAAAACATCAAGGAAACCAGAAGAAATGAGGAAAGAGAGAACTCAGCGAGTGACAACAGTGAAAGATCCAGTAATGGGATTTCATACAGGGGGCTCAGAGAACACATGGTAAAGGTGGAGTGGATTGTAGGTAACAGTGATAATCTGAGGTTTATCAAGGGACTTTATAAAATGTTTAGTGCTTTTTTTTTTTTCAGGGCACAAACCATAACATTTCACAGACTAGAGAGGTTCTAGTTTCATGCATTATGGGTGGGAGTACCTCATACAGCCTTCTGAGGCTTTAGCAGCTAGTCATTACTATAGACAAATATGAGACACATGGTCTTTTACTTTAGGGCAGCCTGGCAATTTTTGTGCTGTTATTCATCTCCCCAAAATACACATTGTCTAATAATATTTAAGTTGTATAAACATACCTTTCAAGCGAAGGAGCTGTTGAGAGAATCCAGGCAAAGAATTAGTACAAAGGCAGATCTAGTACTTCATTACAATGGCTGCTCCTGTTGCAGGCAGGATCCCTGCTCTGTAAGGGAAATGAAGATAGAGACATGGATTCTTTCTGTCCCAACACCTAAGAAGAGAGCAGCAGTTGTTGCTTCACCATGAACAGAACTTTAGGGCCTGCTTGAGGTGTTACCTTGGGGCACAATGTCTGTGAAAAGTCACCTTTTCTTTCCCCTGTGATTAGTTCTGAATGCATCTCAGGAGGAAGTGATTAAAAATCAAAATCCATTTGCGGTTCTGTCTTACATTTCACCTTCGCAGTAGAACTGACCTCAGCTCTTTTACTGTTCTGGCTCTGTTTTCAAAGCTGGCCATGTGCAGTCAGAGAGTTTCATAATCAACCTTTGCTGAATCAATCACAAAAAAGATTTTTTTTTTTTTTTTTTACCAAAGCAGATTGAGGGAAGAGAAGAAGGGGGGCTCATAGCAGATGAGGCAGAAGTTGGTCAATGAAGAATGCACAGGAAAATGTTAGATAAAAACTGACTGTTCTTCTATTCCTGATTCTCCCTAATCACCCCATATTGGCTCCCCGTTTAGCACATTTCACTACCTGTGTATAAGAACACAAGGCTGTAACATTGTCACAGATCTGACTTCGGAGTGCTGGTAGCATCCTGCTGACCCTCTTCCCACTGCTCACACCTTCTGCAACCATCTGCAAGACAGAAGTTTGTCCATAGGATCTCTGGGAAGTGTGGGCTCTAGGAAAGCACATAGGGAAGCTGGAGAGACTTTACAGCCAGAAAGCCAAGAATCCTAAAAGTATATCCTATTCTTCATGTAAGTGCTGAAGCTTGCATTGACACAAATGGGAGTCACTCGTATGCCAGGAAGAAGGGGACATCCTCAACCCTTGCACAAGCCCAGCTGTTTATCACGGAGCTGTTGTGCACCGACCCTGTTAGCTCTGTAGCCTAAATGGCTTCAATATACAGGAAATTAATTAATTAATTAATCTAGAATATCAAAACACACACCTTCTTTCGTTTGGTGCTAATACAATTGTGTCAGTGGGTTTTTTGACAACTCATTTTTTTTCTTTAGGCAGCGTTAAGTGCCTTGAAACAGTTTTCAGAACAAGGACTGGATCCAGTGGAAGGAGCTATGAAAGTTGAGAACGGATCACATGAAAAGTAAGTACCATTTAAATCCTCTGCATTTTAATGCCTGTGTGGCATGGTAGATAAGAAATGTTAATTAAGAGCCTAGTTGCCCTTTTAAACCTGTGCAAAACTATTTCCTCTGGAATTTACATACAGATTGTGACAATTTGAGAGGATAAACACAATTTCAGGTTCAGCGTTACTGATACTGTTTACTAATGAGCTATGAGACAGTCAGTCCTATGGAAATGCTAAAGAAAAGGATTTTCTTTCCATTGTATGGATTCTGTGTAAGTAGCATAACATGATTTTTGTCAAATGTGTTGTAGCACATGATATTGCCTGTAAATAAGCATAGCTATCTGCCAATAAGTCATTATGACTGCAAGCTGAATTTTACCTCAGAGAATTTAAAAGTTGAAATTTCTTTCAGGTCTTAAAAAACTCTGATATGGAATATTAGCTTTAAGTAGTAGACAATAGAACGAGGTTTCACACTGGATTTTCAATTATTTAGGAAAGTGGGATTGTCCATCCAGTAAAGATTTTTTTCCAGCTGCTAGTCTGTTTATGTAAGAAAGTAGTCTTGTGTTACTAAATAAATTAGGAAGTAATAGAATAAAAGAAGTAAGACTGAAAGTGGCATTTGGAATTTTCAGTAGATATATTGTGGCTATTTATAAACTAATTTAATCAGAAACATTTTTCCATATGATCTCATCAGCATAGTATTTGAACATAAATATTGTTGTTTCACTTTAAAATGTTACCTTCCACAGTGACCTTTGAATCTCATGTGCCATCTGGTAATAAACATGTCTTAAAGATGTGCAACCCTGGACCTTACCACTCTTGTTAATGTATTAATCTTTCAGACAAGTCAAGCATCTGGGAGAGAAAGCAGACAATAAACAGACTAACTCAGGCACCATTGCTCAGGACTGCAAGGATTCAAAGGCTGTCATCTAGGAGCTTCCCAGCACCCACGGCTGCCACTGCATCCTTATAAACCTGTCAACACGCAATAGGGTGTATGTGTACAAGGAAATGAATGACTAATACCATTATTTGAGTCTTATGTGAAGACAACACTATTCTAACACAAGAGATAGTATACATGGTACTGTTTATTCAACTGTGGAAAAAAATAAAATTGAACATTTCCCTTAGAACTCGAGATCAGAGCATAACTCAATTGCCCAGAGGCAGAAGAAGTCTGATCGTGTTACTGGAGGTTAAAATAACAATGAATTATCAAAAAGTGTTAGGAAAATAAAAAAAGGGAAACTTTAAAATTGATTAATATCAAGGAAACAAGTCAGCATTGGTTCAGTTATACAATTTTTTGTAGTGTAGTTTTAAGTTCAGCTTACTGTTTTTTAAATAATGCTTGAATATTTTAAAATTAACCAATGACAGTGCTGTGAGAATTGTAGTTGTTGTCTTCATATATAGTCATACAGCTTCTCTTTTTATGCAGACATTATGCATTCTTCATTCTATATGAATATGTATGACTTTAAGATGCACTACTCAGAGTTGTATGCAAACAGAAGTTTAAATCTTGACAAGTATTTGCTTAACATGAACAGATGTTAGTTATGATCATTTTCGATATACTCCAGGAAAAAAGCAGATATGGTATTTGATTTTCCTTGCCATAATCAATTAAAGAGGCGTCTTGCCTCCAAGCAACATTTTCCCCTTCAGTTCTGCTCTCTGTTGTGTGAAGCACATCTACACCCCATTCTGTGTGTTGTATCAACCCACCGTTTGCATCAACTGAGTGTTTTTAATCTCTGCATTCGGACCAAGAGCAAAAGGGAGGACTGCAACGTTATCAAGCCAAGGGTGGAAACTGTTGATGTAAAGATCATTCTTTTGTGAAAGGAGTGGCAGCAGAGATAAGACCTGTGGCTGCTCTGTACCAGCATATTTCTTTTAAGTGTGTGGCCAAATGCAGTAAAACCACATCAGTTCATGTGTACAATGACAGTGTCTTCTCTTTCTTTATCACTCACAAGTAGACAGCTAAGAGAAAAAATGGAAAAGAAAACAATTAAAAACTAACAAATGACTGGCTACCACACCAAAGCCAGGTTTCAACCAAGCTTTCCCCATGCCACCACTTTCTACAAACTTACTGTGTTAGACCAGACATGCTGGTATTTAGGTCATTTATTTATCCAAAATACAGACTATTTTATTTAATGCAACAAACAGATAAAGCTTAACTGCATAAAAGTCACGACAACATTGCACAAGATTGTAGAAGCACGAAAACCAGAGATCACAACTCAGTGACTCACACAGAAAAGCAGAGGAACAGCAATGTGAGGAAATGGTGCAAGGTACAGTGGCATTGATTCACCTCTGGGACGGGCTTTCAGGGGAACACGCATCCTGATCTCACAGAAACAGCACTTGGAGTCCTTTTTTTCTACTTCATGTTTCTCATGGGTATGATTCACTCTCACCCCCAGCAGATAAGGAGCCTTTGTTCTACAAGTTTGAAGTTTTCTAGGGTCTGACTCCATAAAAGAGTCAGGAACAAGCTGAACCTTTCAGTTCCCACAGATTTCCAGAGGCGTTTGGCACCTGGCAGGCTCAAGGTATTCAGGCAGCAGCACACAAAAATAATTAGTTCTTGCACACCACCTTTCTCAGGGATATTTTACCTACCTAATTGGCAGCTGGAGCAGAAATTCTTCTCCTTCAGTTCATCAGACAGCTCAGAGAGCTTAGAAACAGCCTCAGCCTGTGCTTCAGCTGTACCTGCCAGTATGCAAGACACAAATAGCATTACTGTCCCTTCTCATGTAGAACAAGAACAAAAGGAAGAGGCAAACCCATTCCTCTGTCCTAAGGGCAAGGTGCTGTGCTTACTGGGGAGAATGTGACAAGGAGACTGGCAGTATGGTC
Organism: Daphoenositta chrysoptera; assembly: GCA_013397915.1. NCBI lineage: Eukaryota > Metazoa > Chordata > Aves > Passeriformes > Daphoenositta > Daphoenositta chrysoptera. The sequence goes on along the minus strand of VZRO01018799.1, from coordinate 929,109 downwards.
TCCCTGGCACTGACAGAACCTCTGTGATGTTTTCCCTGTCCCAGTAAACTTAAGATTAGTTGCTTTGTTGCAGGTGGGCTCTGCAGTGAGCACCGGGCTTGCTCCAGTGCCTGTGGAGTGCAGCAAAGTGATGCTCACCCCACTCTCAATGAGCAAATTACAACCAAATGTGTGCAACCAGCTGTCTAGGCCCAAGAGAGCTCATTCAGCCTCTCAAATCAAGGCAACAGTAAAGAAAGAGTATCTCTCTGAAATTCCTATTTCAGATTCTGTTGCTTGTCAGAACTATGCTTGATTCTGATTCTGACATAAAACAAGGCAAGTAACTGAGTTGGGGGCCTCTTTTTTCTCAAAACTGTAGAAATATGGAGCGGACTGGGGGAGGAGGGTCATATCGTAGCAGAATTTCTAACTATTTTCCAAAAGCAGGGTTGACTAATGATTGTTGCAATCACAAGTTAGAAAGTCTGTGCAGCCTTATGTCAAGTGCACACAGATGGCAGTTTCAGAGCACCTCCCAAGCCACAGGTTAGAAGCTTCATCACAGAGGCCCCAGTGAAGGCTGACAGAGCTTTTCCTGGAATAATCTGAAGAAAGAGTTCCTGCTCCCTACAGGTACCAACAGCATCACAAAGACCTCTGTATGGAGCTCATCAAGATACTCCACCTGAACACCACAGTGTCATTTTGGTATCATTAAGGCATTCCAAGGTTCCTGTGTCAGTGAAGAGATTTCAGTCTGTTCCACCTGCAGAATTTATTTTCTCAAAGAATATCCTGCAGTATTCACACACATATACAGAAATGCACTTAAGTTTGGCATTATCACTAGCTTGAGCAAATTCTTGCATCAGTGATGTTGCAGCAGCCACTGGACTTGACTCCAATCTTCAGTCTTGTTAGTTCACAGCTGTTCCTCTTAGTTATTGAGCTGTCAGTACCTAAAAGCTCCTGCGGAGGAATTAAGTCTGATAATCTAAAAACTACTGCATTTTTCTCCTGTAACCAGATATTTTCTCAAGTTTTGCTTTCTAAGATAAGTACACATGGGAACGGAACAGACTTTAGTTTTGTTTAAAAAGTAGCTAATGATGGACACTGAAAGATTGTCAATATGTTTGAATGTTACTATTAGTTCTGAAAGGGTTGTTTGTTTTTCTGACAGCAGTTAATATTTTTCATGTATTTTTATTTTTTAGACTATACATTCTTTGAGGTATAGATTTTTTCCAACCTCTGTTCCAACAACCTCTGTTGACAAGTACAGTTTTGTTCCCTGTTGCACACACATCCCACACATCTCATCCTGTGTCTCAGAGCACTTTCAAAGATGAGCAAATGCCATGTTGTACAGAAGTGGATCTAAGGTGCAAGCTGCTCCTTAGGAATAAGGCAGGAATAAGGAACAAGGCTTAGGGTGGCCAGTTTGCCTATCTAGCAGACTACTGAGGGAACCATTATCAACACTTTAAGGACTCAGAACACAAATTGTCATCAGTTTTGAACCTATAGAACTCATTAATTAGGAGGAATTATGATAAAGAGAACATAGAACACTCAGGTATCCTCTCAGAAAATCTTTTAAACACCTTCCAGGGGTCAGCAAACTAAGAACATGCACAGGAAAAGGCTCATCACTGGGAGAATGGGGTATCTGATATGGCTCAAAGGATGGGAATACACATGGTTAATCCACATGGTTAGTCTTATATCTAAATTATCATCTTCAGTGGAACACTGTCCTGTCAGCAACTCAGCACACTCTGGCAGTTTCTGTTCTGGCATGGACACATGTAGCACTGGTCTCCAAAGGGACAGATGTGCTGCTTCTGGCAAATACAAAACACAGCAGCACTGGGGCCCTAGAGCTGCAGAACAGGGTGTAGATTTCTGTTACCAGCCATCCCAGCATTCCCCTTCCATTTACAGTGGAGCTGAATTTACCCATCAGCTAGAGTCCTCATTGAATTCAAGAGATAATTAAGCTGGCATTTAATTTCCTCTGATCGAAGTCGTAGTCATAGGATTTAAAATATTTAGCACTTAGCAACAGCATTTTTAAAGGGTCTTTGGATAACAGCAGAGAGTAGGGGAGTAGTTGGGGTTGAATGACTGCAGGAATATGGAATCTCCTCCTCCTTGGCCTGAAGTGACAATGAAATCTAATCCTTCCTAAAGTGTATGCAAAGCCCTTGATCTCTCTGACAGTGCTTTACTACATGTATTTTATTGGTGGGTGGCTGCTTGTTATTGCTCTCATCTTTCTGTCCTGCTCCAATTCCCCATGAAACAGCAGAAGGTTTCCCATTTCCCGCAGTGAGAGTTGAGCAAAAATTTTAAGCTGGATTTGTTTTCCAATTAATGGCAGAGGGCTGGGTTTTTGTTTGCTTGTTTCGAAACACTAAGCAAAAAAAAATATGCTTGGTAAAATCTTTATATCCTCTCCCAGTCAAATCCAGCATGCCCCACTCTCAGTTGCAACCTATAAACAGGTATTTATTATTTTCTTTGCTCAAATAAGGATGGCCTTTGCAACCCCTGAGAAAACTAAGCAGAGGGTGGAAGGTGATTTTTAATGATATTAAAGACAGGGACTGTGTCAGAGCCCTGAATACAACATGGAATGATGGTTTTGTGTACTTTGGGGGGACATGGCTCTGTGACCAGTGAGAATGGATAGTGGCTTCCATCAGCCTTCTGGCTTAAACATGGAAAGTTATCTGCCCTGGGCAATGGTGTTCAATGTGTATATTTGGCATAGCTCCCCAAGGACACCTCGGGAAGAACTGCAAGGAGAGAAGCATGTCCTGAGTAACAGATTGCTCTGCCTTTCCCTCCTCATGGCCGGTGAACCCCCAGCTGAAGGCGTGAGGTGCTGTCAAGATGAGGCACAGGGAAATGCTGCTTCCCCTCTGGGTATTTACCTCTCCTCCAGCCCCTTGCTGTTTGTACCTGCATTCCTGAGGTGTGATATGAGCTGAGCAAGTGTGTACATCAGTAGATGAGACGTGTATGAAGTGTTTTGGTGGTATGATTTCTGTTATTCCACATGAGTGGCACTGACTTTTGTTTTTGATTGTACAGCTTGTTATTTGCCTTATGCAGTTAGTCATGGTTGGCTGTGCACTGTTGTGCTTGGTGTTTTAACTCCATAGCACTTCAGTACAAAGGAAATTTAAAAAACAACAATCAAAATGTTTCTAATCTGTTCTTAATTAAATAGACCTCAATAACTGATTTATGAGAAGATGGAAAGCTAAACAGAGCGGTTGCTAACCTAAAAATATGACTTATTTAAGGCTCAAATTTTCCTTTATTTGTGATAACCAGGATCTAGGAGATATGGAAAATGAATATATGGATATATGGAGATACGGAATATGGAATAGGAGATAGGAATACCTATGAAGTTTTATCCAACAACACACAATAAATGAGAAGAAAATTACCCTGGATAAAACAGTTTATGCTACTCACTACAATATATTAAATATATATTTGTGCATTAAAATAGATCATCTAAACTTGCTTATGTACTTTTGTTTGTGATTATATGTGCAGCATAGATTTTCTTTTTTCTAAATCACTGGTACCTGTTAAAAATATTTAAGGACAATAATAGTAAAGTCAATGTTATCTAATTCCATTTTAAAATGGTCTGTTCCTACCCTGCATCCCACCCCAAATTAACTGTATTTGAACTGGCTGGAAATAGATTAGGATTTTTAAAATTTATTTAGGTTTAAAGATAGGAGGTCTTCACATGTGGTTCAAAACAAAGACGACATGTTTAAATAGGATAGGGAAAAAAAATCCAAATGTGACATCTGTCTATGGTAACCCAAGTAGTTAAACAGAACTTTCTGGCCTTCTATTTCTATAAAATGACAATTTATTGCAAACCAAACTTGACCTCCTCCTATATGGAGACAAAATATAAAGTAAAAAAGGTGCAGAACTTTTTCCTTGTCAAGGAAGAAGTTCCCGTCCAGAGTGCAGCATAGTAACTATACTTTGACCAGCTCTTACACGCAGACTTATTAACCAAGGCCCCAGCTGTCATATTGCTGGGGTTGTTGGTGAATGCAAGTTCAACCCCGCTGATAATTTGTAAAATTGGGAACTGTTTACAGATGCACTAGAAGTAGTGTAGTTAAATATCTGGCAAGCAGAGACTACAGCTCCCATGTACAATACATGGTAGGAGTAAACAATTAAATGAGCACAGAAATGCAATAGCTCCTTGCAAAAGAAAAGTCACCCAGCCCAAGGCTGGGCAGTCAATGTATGCAGCTCACTTCGATGTAAATACTCTTATTATTGTGAAATACTTGTTGCATGTGATCAACACAGCACTGAGAAATATGTTGCTACCATTTCAATGTTTCTTCTAACTCATAGACAAAACAACCCGGGGCCAGAATGTTAATAGCACTGACTTAGTTCAAATATACCAGAAAGGATGAGATTTTTCTGATGTCTTCTGAAAATGTGATCCCAACTGGTCGCAATTATCTTGAATATCACCTTTGGAGTCATTTGGAAACTGCTTTTGAAATACCAACAGATCTATCAGCCTGTTGTGAATACTTACAAAAGTAAGTGGCTTGTTAAGGAGGAAGGACACCGTTAAGGCCTTCACAACCTTATGGGCAAAATTTTGCAGCAGATTTTGCAGGCACCCAAAGGTGCCGTAAGTATTTCTGTCCCTTCCCTTAGCATCAGTTGTACTGCTAACTGCTGTGTTTGCACAACAGCTGAAGAAAAAGTTTCCACACATATTTCAAAAACATTGTGAAAACATTTTTGTGAACAAGAGTTTGTGAGAAATCAGGGACTTAATAGCTTTCAGGATTTCTTTTTGTTATTTTCTTTTAAATTTTGCTTAACCAAAAACCCCTTTCTTTCTACAAACAGAAGTCCTTCATATTTTTTTTCTGTTGAAGAATTAAGACAAAATGGCAGTTTTGCAAAATATGTAACAAGGGAGCAGTACTGGAATTTTAAAATGGAGCTAAACTTTTCTTATTTATAAATATATATATATATGTGTGTGTGTACAGATGTATATATATATATATATAATCTTTATACATAAACACTTTACTTAAATGTTATGTATACCCTTGTGTGTTTCTGTGTGTGTGAATGGATTCAAACACACACACATTTGTGCATGTGTCCATGTACATGTGAATTTATGTACACAAATGATCTGTGTCCATACTGAAAACAGAAGCACCCATGTTCTGAATATTTAAGTGCCTTACTTGGTGACAAACTGAGTATGGAAAAATCTCTGTGTATCCCAGGTCTAGCACAAAACATCTTAAAGTGCACAGACAGACAACTTGCCAAGGCAGAAGATTGCCCATGTAAATCTCCATTCCTGGGCATGTTCAGAAGCACTTTGATCTTAGCCACAGGAACTATTTCCTCCTCCAGTCACTTTGGGACTCTGATGCTCCCTTCCTCCCAAGGAGAGGATACCCTATCCTGGAGATGTTCAGGCATTCTTACCACTTTGGGCAAGATACAAATACTGGTGAAGGAGGAACTCTTGCCAACAAAAATTGCTTTTTTACTCAGTACCTAAGACTGGAGACTAACTTCTTCCTCTGCATCTTGCTTCAGAGAATGCCCTGGGCCACCAGGCTGTAGTGTCTGCTGAAGCAGGGCTTATTCCACCTCTCCAACTTGTCCTCTTCACTTTGAACAGATCTATTCAACATATACTAAACTAATGAGAAAGGAACACTATTCCTATTACCTGGTGCTTAGCGTACTTGCAGAGTAGGATAGAAAAAGTCTAGTGTTTCAAGTTTTTTCCTTAAAATAGTGAAATATCAGTATTAGCTGATGGTGAGGCAGTCACTGATGTTCACTTTTGTACCTTCTGAACCACTGAATATAAAATTATTCTGTAAAAAATTGAATGTTTTCCATGGAGATGAAACGTAGCCCAGTGACTTCCATGGTTTGGTGGCTAAAGCATTCTTTGAAGGTGGAAAGTTATATTCTACCTGCTATTAAAAGATGTTGTCCATGCAACAAAAATTCATAGTACTCTTACCCTGTGCATCTTTACAGTTCAGTCTGGTTTGCAAAAGCACGTGGAAAGTAGAGCAGCTGAATGTGAGGCAGGTATGCCTCCCTCCACATAAGGAAATGTCTTCTCACTGAGGAGGAAACCACCTTCCTTCATGACTACTGCACTTGAGTGATAAGCTGCTCTCTGAGCAACAGATGATGTAAGCCTGAGAAATGTATGACCATGACATAAAACCTTTACAGAAAGACTCATTTTCACGGATTCAGTCAGGAGAAGACTATGTTCCAACAAATAACTTCAGTTTGTTTTCCTTCTTAATCATATTAATAAAGGAGTATTTTGCTTTTCTCTTTAGTCCAGAAGCTGTATTGTAACATCACATAGAGCTTCAAACTTCTGTGGCCTCTCAGCTCTGTTTTTACTTCTATATTTGCTTTCCCTAGTTTAATCTTTTATTTTTGTTTAATAATTTGGATCTATTCAAAGTCATTCCATCATATTTCAGAGAGAAAAGAGTTCAACAGAATTTGAGAACAAAAAGGGTGAGTCCACTGGAAATAAAATTAGCAGCTTATTTTATTGCTTAAGGCCTTCACCAAGGAATAATTTGTGCAACATTGCTGAAAGCCAAAGAAATCTTAAAACAAAAAGAGTCAATAGTTTGATAAAACCCAGACCTCCTGTGTTGAGCAATTAAAGGTTAGATAGGGTGATAAGAGCTTTAATTTACCTTTGGGAGATATTCATCAGATTTTGGATTAACTTAAAATATGTTTCCTGTGCATTCCTTGCCAGGTGAAGGTCCTTCAATATTTCCTCTGGTGCAGAGGAAGAGATAACACTTTCTCAAAGTGAGGGGAACACCGCAAACCCAGATATGCTATCAGGAGGTTTTCTGTAAACTCCATAATTCTGTGATTTTCCTTCTAGCAGCCAGGAAAGCTGGGGGTACAAGTTCCCATATGTGCTAGTTTGATGTGAGTTCTGTTATTATTAATTATTTATACAGTGCCGTGCATGTGCAGGCCTCTTTATAGACAAAAGGAAATATCCCCCAAGAGCCTGCAAACCAAACGGCCCAGTGGTACAAACACTTCTTTAGCTTTCCTAGGACGTACTACCTGGAATAATCCACTGATGTCAGTGGGCTACTTAGGTGTGGTAAGTGCTCTGCTGGGTAGGAAGTGTTTGCAGGATTAGGCTGTAGTTAAACCATGAAGTGATGATGGGTGATGAGGGAAGGGAGGGCGAGCATTCCAGCAACAAGATCATGCTGTTGCTTTAGTTATAGGGAAGGCGTCAAGGGGCCAGGGCATTTTTAATGCTTTATATTATTTGTGATCCTTTTGCTGAGAAGGAAAAGCTCAGCTTTATAGGCCACACGGAAGAAATGAGCTGCTGAGGAAGAAGACTGGCTTCGAGCAGAGGGAGAGGCAGAGCTTGTTATGTGAGGAAGAGGACTCCAGAGGTAAGGAGGGATGCACAGGAAGAGGTGCTGACCATATGCTCAGAGAGTCTCCATCCTCTACTGCAGCTAACATGTGTCCACTAGATCCTTGAGAGCTTTTTTTTTTTAATTGAGGGCATTTTCAGAAGTTTCCCAGTACATTTCCAGCTCTTGGCAAGTCCCAGGCACATCTGTGACATTTAGCTGATAGCCTCCTTAGTGCAGGGAAGGTTGCCAATGAATCCTTGTGCAACTGTTTATGCTACAAACCAAAGTATACAACTGCCAGTTTCACTCTTACAAAACAGAGAGCATTTTTCCTCCTTAATTGAAAGTGTGGAACACAACAGAGCCTTTAAATACCGAGGAAACAACCAGCTGAAACAAGTAGTAAGAAAAACATCAAGGATGACAGGCAGTAGGCCCTCTGCCCAGTGAGACACGCAGCCAGGGCATGCTCTATTTTTATAAGGAACCTACAGACTTTGGGAAGAATATAGGATATAGGGGTTGTTCTAGGATTGCAAGGCACTTCAGATAAATACATCTGTGGGGAAGGGATGGTGCCTTCCAAGTGAAAGCACAGGTCGGGATGTGTCTCCAGAGACAGCCAGCAGCAGCAGAGAAGGGTGAGTCACAGAAATGGTTTCATGGAATCTTTCCTGGAATGCTTTTTAAGGTGAAGACTTTTGCACAGAGGTATGACACTGTTGCTCTTCAGGCACAAGCCTGCAGCAGAAACAGGGTGAACATCAGCAACTCCACCCCACTAAGAGCTTTAGGGACAGACCAAGTGGCTGGGGAAAAACCCTGCATTTCTGAGGGGTAGTGTAGGAGCCTGTAAACTCACTGCAGTTTTGCTTTTCTGACAGCTCCAAGAGCTAAAATCTTGGAGAAAATAATTTTGATAATGAAACTAACAAAATAATGGGAATTAACAGGGAAACTCAAACAGAAGGTTAGCTTTCAGTCACTGTTTGCAGCATGAATATTTTGAATTTTCTGCATTTTTTGGGAACCAAACAGGTGTCACAATGGTTAAATGAACTGAGAGACACCTCGCCCCTACATTTGGAGGGTGAGGATGGCACTTGCACAGAAACAGACGTCACCAACCCTCACTTTTCTGAATCCCCACCCCCCCACCTTAATCCCTCTGTGATTTGTGAGACTCTTCTCTTTCCTGAGTTAGTCTGTGATACGTGACTAAATTCATTTCCATACATTTTTTAAAGTTTTTAAATAATTCTGACAGATCACAAAGGGCACTTGAAGCAAACAGATAAGTGTAGGCAGATCCATAGATTACGGAACTCAGATACTCTTAATTTTGTCCGCCCTTTTTGGTATTTAACCTGTTCCAGACAGTATTACTGTTTTCTCTTACAGGTTTCACATTTTTAAACCTGAATTTTTAGACTTTCTTGGTAATATGCTTTGAATTCTACATAAAAAGGACTGGTGATATAAACAGCCAGATCTTCCTGACTGACAAATCTTTTAAATATGACAAATACAAAACTAACCAGGAGATGGTCTGGCTCGGAGCTTGTTTTCCTTACTGTACAGACACCTTGAGAGCTAAGAACCCCATATATATTTACTCAGAGCATCTGACACTTGAGATCAGGCTTTTATTGGTACCAGGTACTCCAGGTTGTCAGTCACAGCGAAGTGAGCCACTGTCCTCAGAGGTGGTCAGCGTGCCTCTCCCCTCACAAAGACATTTTTTCAAAGCAAGAGTGGCGTCACACGTGCTTTAGCTGTAGCACATGCGGGATACCAGGAGATGCACCACCCAGCAGCTCTCTCCAGCTTGCAGTCAAAGATGGGGCTGCTGCTCCACAGGCTTGGGGGTGGTTTCTGGTACTCGCTGCCCCCCAACAGGCAGGTCTCGGTAGGTGCTTGATGTGCTGGAATCGGTGGTGTCCTGGTCTAGCATCCCGTTAGGTGTGACCAGGGAGGTGAAGGGTCCAGAGAGATGAGAGAGGATGCAGTAGCTCTGAGTGAGGAAGGGAATGGTCCTTCAAACTCATCAGATGACTGTGGTGCTCCTGCCAACAGCCCTGGGAGCATCTTGGCCCAGCCAAGCACACAGCCAGAAGCCAAGGGGAAAATTCAGGGGAAACAACGGTCCTCACCTTCTTCCTTCTGACCCTTGAGAATAAATGTGACATGGGACATCACCTTAGACCAGGCAAATGTAGCCTCTGAGTGCATTTCAGCTTCTCCTAAGATCACTTCCAGACTGCAGCTATAGAATTTTATATTAAGTTTTGTACTGAATTGCCAACAGAAATCCCAAGAGATTCAGTCTCAAAAGTATGCCTAAAGAGGGACTATGGTCTGGATGTAATTTTGCTGCCATTGCCCAGCAATTCCATAGATCTCTCTGACTTGTGACATTAAATATATGGAGCAGGCACATGAATGGATTAACATACACAGTCCTATAATTAGCTATGTTATTAAATTTGCTAAGTAGTTGGGGGGAAAGGGGCTTGTTTGCCATCTGTTTAAAAAGTATCTCTCTTTCCACTGAAATCTGGATATAAAAAACCCCAGACATGTGGGCATGACTGCCTTACATACATTACTGGGATTATTTCCCTTGAGTTAACCAAGACAAGCATGATTCATATACCAGTAGAATGTTGTGCAAAAATGCGCATAGCATTTTTTCACATAACGTTCCTTTTTCTTCCCATTATAAATTATGAATCATGTAAACATCATGAATTACAGAGTTTTGTTGGTCTGGGTTTTTTATTTTTTCCCCATGACCCTAAAACTACTTAATAGAAGAGTAATTATATCAGGCAGTATGGCAAATTATTCCATGAAAATTATTTCTTAATTCGACTCTTGTCACTATGTAACCACACAGTCATTTGCTTTAATTTCCCTAGAAAACTTGAAATAACCAAACTATGATTTTGGCACCTAGATACAACACACACACACATGCACACATTTCCACTGACTCTGAATACAGAGCATGTTTGCATTGCGAGAAAGAAAAATTGGCACTGCTTAGAAAAGAGATGCATATTAAATATAAAATGATTAGCCTCAGCTATGTGGAAATTGTCTAAAAGTATGAAAACAAGCTGAGCTCTAAATAGCTTAGAGTAAGGCCCTGGTTCACGAACTCTTCAGTAGAGCTCTGTCACTCAATCAGGAGTCTCACGAAAGCTTGTACTGTGAGAGCACAAGAAAAAGACAGCATAAAAGAAAAAAAAACCAACATAAAGCACCCAAACTGAAAGATTCCAGAGTATGGGAAGCTCTCCAAAAGTGTAACTGAGCAGTACTTTAAGCCAATATTTCTTTGTAGAGTCTTACCTTTAATGCCACATTTCTTTAGAGTGATGAACAAGCATTTGTGATTTCCAGTGAACCATTTACATCAGTTTCTGCAACATGAAGACCAAATGTTTTATTAGCTTTTTTTTCAAACATGGCCTATGACAGCAGTATAAAAGCACAGGTGAAAACAAGGGAACCTGGATCTGAGCGGTTTTTCCATCTTCCTCAGGCTAGCTGAAAAGATGTCCCATTAACTCAGAGGCAGAGACCCACTGAAATATTATGAGTTTGGTGTTCATTTGCACATCTGTGATAATTTACCTGCGATAAACGTAAAAGTCACAATAAAGCAATGGAGAAGGCACAGCATAAACCAGCCGAGGAACTGGGGAAGGGAGCTGAAAGGTACATCAACACATACAGTCTAACTCCAGGCTTCCCATACAGTCATTGGAGAGGGTTAAGCTTTCAGCGTGGGTGCTCTGAGTCACTGCCTGGAGGAGCTCAAGAGGTGATTATTTATACAGCACATTAACCACACAGGACTACATAGGAGGTCTAAAGTTCAGGAGCTGAACATGAATACTCCCCAGAAGGTGTGGAGTTTGCATTTCTTTCTATTTGCCACTATCCCCATGGTCCCCGTGAGCTCCTCCAAGCCACATTATAGAAGATGAAGAAACTTTCTAATTTACACCACCCAGAAACAACTGCTATCAGGGATCAAGACTAAAGTTTCTCTTGCTATGTCTTCCTCTCCGGCAATAAAAAAAGAGTGGTAAATATCAAGTTATATGTTGGATGTTTGTCCCTGCACAGAATAAAGTGGTCAAGATAAACTAGCTGAGTATTATTTGCACGCAAATAAAAGAAAATTAAAACCAAAAACAAACTCCCTACTAAGGAGCCTCATCCATCTGTTTTTCTTTAGGGATGCTTTAACATTAGCTAAATATCACTTATTTACACCTGAAGAAGTTAAATGATCTTGTTCCCATGAACTCTCTTACAAATGCTGTCCTGGCCTGTGATTTATATAGAAGTAGCTGTTCCCTTAATTTTATTCACAATAGCTTCATTCTTACCATATGAACCTGCTTTGTCAGTATTCGCTTTGATTTATGGAAGATTTCAAACTACCAAAATAACTATCCCTTTTCTTTTCATTAAAGCTAATCCCCACAAAGACACTTTCATCTGCTGATTAGTCATGCTTCAGCAATCCTTGCTAACCAGAGGCTAAGTTATTGATGTGTTAAAGATGTAATCGCAGAGATTCAAGACCACTGAAGAAAATTCAACGTGTTGTTTGACAGTGTCAGAATTTAGCAGTGTCTTGGCTTTTTGAACCAGCCTGGGTAGCACAGCATGGTCAAATCTCTTCAGTTAAGCCACAGGCAAGAGAAGCTGTGTTAGGAAGTGTTTCAAGTCCACAGACATGCTGCATTGAAGATCATGAAAAGAAAAGGTTGGGATTTCCAAAATACTTCAGGGAAGTTGGAGCTGCACCTCATTCAGCATGAACAAAGTAAACTTCAGTGTTTCTCTACACTGCACCCAGCTTTTTAAGCCAAAGATGCAACACGTTTTGCTTTATAAACTGTACATGTAATTCATCATCATGGCTCATGTTTCCCCAGCGTTGTCTCATCTGAATGTTTGTTTAGAAATTATCTAAGCAAACCCATCTTGTACCTTTTCATGCTCTGAATATTGTGAAACAATAATTTCTTCCTGGCCATCACTGCCTCTAAAGTGGTTTTACATTTAGAAAATGACAAGTTCAAATACTAGAAGCAGTTTATCATGAACTGGTTATCATCACAAATGTTTAATTTAATAGTTTGGTGTGCTGGGGATGTGCTAAGAAGAATAAGGACTCATAGAGCTCTAGAACGTGTCTCTAGAACCTAGAGCTAGCGTAGGTCTTCAAGACTAACCCACCACCCAGTGAGGCAGCTAGCATTATGCTTCAGAAAAGGGGACATGACAAGCCTGAACAGCCACTTCCAGCAGTCAGGTCCTGTCTGACTCAGCTGTGATTGGCAGCTACATGACACACATTTAAGTTCATCAGAATATATCTTTGTCACAGCTACACCACAGCTTCCTGAGGTATATGTGTATTCATGGCTGATGCTTCAGTATCTTGAACTTAATAGCTGTGTGCTGTTGAAGAAATTAAACATGAGTGAGACCTGCTCTAAATCCCAACTGACTTTACAACTGGCATGTAGAGGTCTCCAAGTGTTAATCAGCTTAATTCTTGTGGAATAACCTTTTGAAACATAAACATGTATTCAGTTGCCATTACCCATAAGCATCCAGCTGTAATAAGAACCACTTCACTCGGGTCTTCTCCATCTTTGGTGGACAATTGCAAACTAGTGACAGCAGGAGGCCACTGTGGATGTCACGGTCAGCCTGGGCTGGAAAATGGCTTAGCTGTTTTTGGGTAGTAAGGAACCTGAACAGATACCTCCAGCTGAGCCTGAGCTGGCTGCTTTCTGGGCTAGGCCAAGTGTCACTGCATCGTGTCCCCAGGCTGAAGGAGATGACAGCATGGAGACCCCTACACAGAGGCTCAAGTGGGCCCTGGCCCAAATGACACAATTGTACTGAGACAGGAGTTGGGCTGGCTCTGTGCACCCACCAAAGCATCCCTGCAGGAGTCCCTCTGAATCCACTCTGTGCTGCTCCTCTCCCACGGCCCTGTTACACAAATAGCCAAGCACTGACTGCACTATGATGCCACTTTGTCCCATTTTCGAAACTGCTGCGTGGATGAGCCCACACTCCCTCATCACTCGTTCTGTTAGATGAGCTACAGGCTGCTCCAGGTTTGGACCTTCTGTTCCATAATCTTAACATTACTTATGTTTGACCTGGATCAGTGCAGACATATGCCTTTCCTGTCTTCTGTCATTCAATCTCAAGCGCTCTTCACTGATAGACTTGGTCCTCATTTCCCGGCTTTACCCCTCCTGTCATGTAGTGTGATAGAAGACACCGATGATACTGCTTCTGCCAGCCTTGTGCTCATAGCACTCCTTTGTGTCGCTGTGGTTTTCCCCATGGTTGACATTTCACCCATATGATGTCAGTCTTCCTTACTTTGCAGCATAAACTCATCATCTGTCCTTACTGTTTACTAAATCCTTGAGCCAGATCAGAATCCCCCTTTCTTCATGGATATTAGCACAGAGCAGTATGTACAGGGTTCGTGGAAGCCAGCTTTCTGCCTCCTTTCTAGCAGCTGCTTCTTCATCTGGTGTATTTCTGGACAGACAGCGTCCAGTTCCAGGGCAAATACTGCTCTGCAAGGAATGTTCTTGGAATCCTCTGGCTGAGCTCGGCCCGTGAGCCCAAATCCACTGAGCACATTTAAATTGGTCCATCGTTAATTTGTGCTGGAAAGCGCCACTGAGTATAGGAATATGCCAGGAACACAGATCTCTGAGATCCTCTATTCAATTGAAATTACTTCTTCTCAGTCACTTCGTTTACCTTTCAGCTTTGTCCTGGCCAGCTAAGACTGATGACTGCTCCACACACCCTATCAAAGATTTGCTCCATCTAGGCACAAATCATGCTTGGAAGGGGCATGGAACTCTGGACTGCAATTGGACCTGGTCCTGCAGATTTCCTGCTGCATGATGCCCTGTGAGTCCTGTGTCAGCCACTTGTTTGGTACTGTTACTACAGAAAAATAAGCCAAATGAGCTTATTGAAACCTTACCCCTCACTTATAGTAGAGTTCTGTACTACCTTCAGTTGGGACAGTCTGATCTTAGGCTGCATGGCAAATGGAAAAAACCCCACAAACTCTTTCAATGCTCAAACTGAATCATGTCTGCTCTGATTTGTGTCATGTTCACCATTCATATTTGTTTTATGATGGCATATTTAAGGCAAGGGTTTAGTTCCTATACCTTGTGCAGCATAAAGGGAAGACTTAAGAACTTGACTTCCCTTTTGAAATACCTTCATTTCTTCACTTTTGAGAAATGATCAATCACTGTGAGCAACTGATCAGATTAAAATGTACAAAATCACTCATAATCTGTATATGTCAAATTCCAAGGAAATTAGGCTATTACTAGTGAAGAAAGACAGCACAGAGGAAAAGCATGTTTTCACTGTGACCTGGCAGTTCACTGACTCAGAGACAGGCTATCTGTACCAGATCTGTGAAGCAATCCAGAATATTTCAACCAGCTGGGTTGGATAATGCTGACACACATGAGACAGAGCCAATAGTTGTATCTCACAGAGGCTGTAACAGCCCTCAGTGTAACTAACAGGTGTTGTGTTGCTCCAGAGGCTTTGCATGATCCCTCTCTAGTTTAAGTCCAATGAAAAACAGTGTAGTTGGCATTCATATTGACTGTCCATAGACTTCTGATTTCTGTGAGTAAGTAGGTACTGATTACACAGGTAATCAGTTTGTGCGGCTCTTTGAGTGATTCTTCATCCCCATTGCAGTGCCTGGAAAATCACACATGGATATGGTAAGGAGTATGTTTTGTTCCTTTAGCCCAGGCAGCATTTTTACCTGATACTGAGACAAGTACCCAGTTCCTTCACCTCTGTTTTGCAGATGTCATTGAGAACAACCAATTGATTCTTTCTGAAAGGACACCCCATTATTCAGTTTGCAAATACTGATGCATATCCCTTTGCCGCTGGCTTATCAACCCTTTCTCATTTTGTTACCCAGGATGATTTTACAGGTATCCTGATAAGATCCTGACAAGATTTCTTCACAACAATATGCCCAGAAAGATACCCATTACCCTTTCTAAACCCTCCTCTCTTCTTCTTTCAGGTAGTTTTCTTCATGGAGAATTCACTTGCAGCAGGAGTGGTCTTTTCCTGTGGCGCAGGTGTCACTAGCAATAGACAGAACCCTAACATCTTCAGGTGATACACAAATACAGAATGCTTCTGCCTCCACGTGGTCTGGAACACAGCTCGCAGCTTCTCTGTGATGGCACCTGAAAAAGCAAGCACACCTGAGGACCCTCAGGCTCTGAGTAAAATTTACCCATCCCAGACAAGCTACTTTCTCTGTTGAGTACATGGGCATGTTCTTTGACCTCCTTACTTGTTGTTTTTTCCCCTAGAAAAGTGTGGAGTTTGTCTCCAGTAGTTTCCTGGTGTGTCTCTTGTAGTCTTCCAAAACATGCTGGTGGTATGACTAATGAAGTAGGAGTGGGATTAGAAAAAATTTTCACTTTTTCTGTCCCAGTAGCTGTATCTATGCTAGTATCTCAAACTCTGCCAACCTTGAGACCTAGAGGCATGTTCTAGGTACATCCATACTCCTGAGCTTTCTTGTCCACCAAAGCATGGGATAGGCAGATTCATTCTACCTATGGATCTAACCCATGGCTTGTGCCATCTCCTCATGCAGGCAGGGAAAATTTTGGGAGAATGTTACTTAGCATTAGCCAGAAATATACCAGGAACCCCAACAACAATTTAGCAACACAAACACATTTTGGTGCCTGGGAACATTTTTTGGTACTACTGTTTTATTTTTTTCCATTATATTGCCCAGAAAAAACTGAACACTTTTTAACTGCTTTCCAGTTGAATATATCCTATGTCCAAGATGCAATTACTCAAGGGTAGTAATTTCTGGCTGATAAAAGAAATCCTTCTGGAGAGCACTTTGCAGACAATCTGAGTGACAGCACAGAGATTTTTATTTGTTTTTCAGGGCATGTCCAGCACTTGGTGATATGGCTGGAACATTCTGCTCATGTTTGGAAGTCTGTAGGACAGGAATTGCTGGTCTCACCTCTTGTTCATATTCTTTGGCTATTCATGGCATAGAAATTGTGTCTGGCTGTTGTGCAGGCTTATGGAGAATGTAGGGTGAATCATACATGTAGTGTGAATGTGTCTTTTATTCCAGGATATTCTTTCATTGGAGAAGTTCATAACAACTGGTTGGGTGTAGGGAACCTGAATATCATGTCACGCCATCTGTATAATTTCTCCTGTAACCCATGAATTCACTAGTGAATTTATCTCTTTCATGTTCCCCGAAAAACAAAAACAGCCTAAGTTATTCCAAGTGGGCATGTTGAAGCCTTGTTGGTGTAAGTGCTACAGGGTAATATAAACCATCTCGTTCTTTGACAATGGCAGAAGATCCTTAATGCTCATATGAATCCAGGAACGGATGGTAAAAAATGTTTTGTCTGGTGCCTCTTCATCAAAGTTAGTAGGATAGCTACAAGCTAGGGTGTTTCTACCTCCTCCACTCTCATTATTGCTTAGAATCAAGTGCCAGAATAATTAGTTCATTGCTGAAGAACTTTACAACACTTTTCTTAGCAGATCTCATATCCCACACAAGGCAACAACTCACAGGTCTGAGTCCAAGTACAAGAGGGTATTCCAGCTGGGACTGGGAGAGAAAAAAGCCTTAATATTATGCTACTTGAAATCAGTTCATGTAGTCCATGTCCTTCACTAGAGTACCACCCACCATTCCAGATGACTCCGGCTTCATCTTGTACACTCCCAATCAAGTGTACAGGACAGACAACACTCACAGTGTACATAAGTGTGATAAAATTCAGTTCTTATCTCCATGTCAAAGGGCCTCAGGCTGTGGATCACAAATATAAACGAGAGCAGCTGAATGCTTTTCCATTTTCACTTTTGTTTTTACCATGGGGTCTGAAGTGTTACATTCTGTAATATAACTTCCCTCTTCTAGTCACAAACAAATGACATCTGGCCACTTTCAATAATAAACTTGAAGAGAGGGGACATTTCCTTTCAGCTTGTTGGGCCCCTTCTTAACCTTCAAATTCCAATGAGAGCTGAGGAGAAGGAAAACTTTTAAAAAAAAGATCCCCTAATGATTAAACTCACCAATGCAGAAAAACTTTGCTTCGAGCCTCTGAGTACCGTTTGCCTCACACAATCTCAAACATTCTGACACAGTTAATACTTGAGGAGCTGTTTGCTGCTCCCACTCTCATTCTTACATCATACAGGAAACCCTTGCAGGAAATGAAAGTTCAGCCAGCCTTCTCCTCCCTCAACACCTTGAGCTTACAAGTCTAAGACAGAAAGCATACAAGGAAGAATAAAGGTGGGATAAGAGCACTGGAGAGGCAGGCCAGACACAGATAAATCACACACCTTGATTTTCCTGTCTGGCACAACATTCCATTTTCATTCTGGAGGTGCTTCTGTGAAATAATCTGGGTTTCACTGAGCAGGAAGTTTTCACTACCTATCCCACATGGAGGCTTGTCATTCAGGGTTGCGTAGGCTGAGTCTGCTTTCTGCCTGTGTCACCTCGGTGGGCATTTTTAAAGGAATACAAATAAAACACCTCTCTTTCTTTTTAATTGAAAGAATGGGCTCCCAGCTCTTGATGTACCCCCAGTGTGAATATTCTTGTCACCAGAAGGATGTGGTGCAGTTTGTGTGTTTGTGTGGAAAAAGTGTGGTTTCAACCAGACTTGCCCAGCTCTTTTAAACTGGGAGCAGGGAATGGCTGAGGTTATCAAGATGAATAAAAATTGAGGAAGGCATTGTGAGCAGAGGTAATGAAAAGCTGTTTTCTTCTTCTGTTCTTAGTCAACAGAAATACCAGACACGTAATTTTAAATGTTCAGGCCAAACCACTACCAGTGGTGCAACATGTAGTACATCCAGAAGAGGCAATTTAGGGACTGTGGATGGAATTTCAAGGCCTCCTCCCGATGTCCTACAAGAGCTGCTTTCAGAGCCAATTCAGGACAATGACTCCCTATGATTTTCCTATGGCCTGGATAGTGGCACCATCCCTGCCACCATGGATAGCTAAAGGTTTTCTAGATAAATGTTTTTCTCTTTCTGATGAAAACATGTGTATGTGGAAACCAATTTCTGTTGAAAATATTGAAATGCTAAATGGAAATGCACAATTTTCTGCTTCTGGTTCTGCCTGCCTGCCCAGCCAGCTGCCTGCTCAGCTCCCTTCTAGCTCCCTTGGCAGGTGCAGGACTTCTGTCTTGCAGAGTGCTTGTAAAAGCACCTTTTGATTCCAAAACACTAGGAAGTGCCACAGCAAGAGTTGTCTGTTTTTGTTAAAGCAAATGTACAGCTATTGCCAAAGCAAAGTTAATGGGGACTGCAGGAGCCAGGCAGAGATTCAAACTTCTGGACTGACATAATCACAATCTGAAACAAGAAAATTTATTTTAAAAAAAAGGTATGACACTTTCCCATGAACTCACAGAACAGTAGAAAGCCCTCAGGTTTCTGTGGAACACAAGGCCTGCGTGTGATTCTCCTACCAAAAGGCACAGGCAGGCCACCCCAGCCCAGGTGGGTTCACCAGCGCACGACTGCTTCTTCTCAGGGTGCAACGGGCTGTGTGGTGCCCTTGTGGGGTGCAGAGTCACCCAGATCCCTTTAAATGCAGCCCTCTCCTTTGGAGGCAAGTTGTATTCCCCCAGACACTCCCTGGGAGCAGATTTCTCTGCCGGAAAACGCAAGTGAACCTCTTGTGGTGCACGAAGGAAGTGCTCTGCATCGATCCTGTCACGTCCAGCAGACATGGCCAGCTTTATCTTTTTGCTGCACGTGGCCCCTGGGGCTGTACAAGTCTCCAAGGCTCTCCTGTGATTAGTGGTGTGGAACTCTCTAAAGCAGCTGGGAATTGACAGCGTTGTTGTGCAGCCTGCAAGACTTTGGAATATTACCTGGCAACACGTGACAGGAAAACAATCTAGCAGGGAGGTGCGGCTCCCCGGCTGGCCTTGCTCACGAGGTTTTTGCCTTGGCATGTCGCCCTGTCACCCGACACCCTGCCAAAGAGCACCTCTGTACCAGCCCTGCTGCAAGGGCACACAGACGCAGTTTGGAAATGAGAGAATAGATGTAATATCCATGTCCATCTACAGAAGGGTCCACCATGGGAGCAAGCAACAGGGCTGGCGAGCCTACTGCCATTGTGAGGCTCACAAAACCTCAGTCCAAACCCCACAAACCTGAGATTTAAACTATTATCGTAATAGACTGGTCTCTTCCTCTGTGCCTTCGGAGGCTGTGATCCTCCACGGCTTGTAGTTATCACATCTTCTCTTGCTGCAAGGGCTTCTAGGAAAAGGAGTATGGAATCTCCTAGGATGAGTCAGCACATGGCCACACTGTTCTGTGGTGATGCAAAGGAAAACACAGAGATGCTGGTTAGAGACAGTCAACTCTAACCCTCTGACTCTGCCTGAGGACACAGGAGCTCAGGCCGTGTCACTGAACATGGGTTGCTGACTTCAGAGCAGTTGTATACTGTGGCCATCTCCAATTCAGAGGAGATGCTCTGGGAGTCAGCTTAGCTTTCTAGTCCGTGAGAAGTTTACTCACAGTTTACATTTTCCAATATTTTCTTGGTGACTAACAGTGTTAGTGAACTCTGAGGAGAACAATCTCTCTGCTGCTGGGTCACCAGCTTGTTTTGCAGGTCCCAGCCCTATCTCTGGCTCTCCCTGTTTGCAGCCTGCTGTCCAAACACTTCCTTTTCCCTGAAACCCTGTGGTCCAGTGCTTTACAGCCTGTCCTACATCTTCTTGACCTGCTACAAAATCTCTTTCCAGAAGCTATCATTCATCAGCTTGTTCCTGATGAGAGTCGTTGATCAAAGCAAAAATGTGGCTTGTTGTACTCGCCACTATCAGAGAATCCCACAAGGCGTATCTGATGTGAGCACCCGTGTTCCCAGCAGCCAGGCAAATTGTAATCATGATTAGATGCACAGTGGCCCCAGAAAGGGGCTTGGTGGGGCTAGGCAGTTAGCTGGGGTCCCTATGGGGTGAAAACACTGACTGCCTGTGGAGAGAAAGGGAACACAGAGCTCACCATGGCAGTTCTGGACCTCTGCAAAGGGCCCAGAGCAGAGAGCGCATGTGGGCACACACTCAGAACTCCCTCCCATCCACTTACAGTGTGCAGGAATGTGGCCTGGCTTGGAAAGTCACAGTGCAAGTACATTGCCTGACTGACACAGAAAAGTTGCTGTGTTTATGGAAAAATGACCAAAAACAAGGCCTTGGTGGATTCTTTCATAATCAAGATCATTTTCTCTCCCACAAGCAGGAAAGCAGAGCGGCATTGCAAGAGAGAGAGATTTTGTTAAGCGGATTAACATATTAACTAAAAATAAAGATTGGACATATTTGGAATTCTAAGATAATCTTGCTTTTCTGGTGACAATAGAAAAAACTCAAGCCTCTCTCCTCTGCTTTCCGTAGCACTCCAATTCTCTAGCCTGTTAATTCATGAGTTTATCTGTACTGTACATAAAAAAGATATGTCTATGCCTAGAGCACATGCTGACATTTGGGTCCAGATGATCTAATGATTGGCATATTTTGATTCATCAACCCAGTGCTGAATAGATTACCAAAATATTTATTTTGAGATAAAAAATTGGTCCTTCAATTACTTCCAATATTTTTCCCATATAGCACCTCCCTTTCATCTTGTCTGTCCAAACTCACGAGCCTGATCAGGGAGGGGATTTTTTAAAACCCCCTATAGCTTCCACTTAGGCTGAAGTGCCAAACCTCCCTGCCCTTCCAACAGCGGTCTTGGTGCTGTGCTTGAGTCTGAGCAGGGGAGAGATCCTTTGGGCATAATGGTGTCCCTCCTGAGGCTGTACTGTCTTGACCTGGCCAGTTCCAGTCCTGGAGGAGAGTTGTTTCAGCTGTCTTGGGTGCCTGCTGGTGCTGTGTCCTGCGTGGTGTTCACCACACAATGTGCAGGCACAGGCAGGCTTTTCCTTTTCATCATGATCAAAGCTCCTGTTTGGCATTTTTTGCTGGAAATACGTGTTTGAATAAGCAAGCTGATAAATGGACCACCAGTTTCTCCATGCTCCTTAGTGTGGCCCCCTCACTCAACATTAAGGCAGAACAGTCTCACAGGTGGTTGGAGGATCACCCCAGGATGCTGGCCTGGGGGATTATCTATGGCATCCTTTTAGGAGAGTGCCCAGAAAGCCAACAGCTCCACAGGGTGGACTCGGTGCCTCCACTGCCTGTGTTGTCTCCAACTTGTGTAAATGAAGGTAACTGGTTTATTTTCCAATCTGTCTGCCCTGAGGGGAGCCTTTTGGTGCACACACCAAGTGCAGACTTGGTGACCAGTTTTACCACTGCAGTTCAACGTTGTGGGGATTTCAGCCCCTCCTCCCCTAATCCAGTTGAAAGCACAAGATGCCCCATGGGGAATTATTTTGCCTGGGTGCAGTGTCTCTGCTGGCCAGCAAGGAACCATTTACCTTCCTGTTAGGGCCGGTCTATCCTATGACTCCAATCTACCCTACTCTCCTACAGCTTAAAATATTTTCTTCTTTCGATCTGCAAAGACAGCTGAAATCTCACTAGAATTAAGGAAAAATGAATGCCATAGCAATCTTCCCTAGGAACCTTCCAGTGGGTTTATATGCATATGTGTGTGTGTGTTTATGTATACACACATGCACACACAGACTGCACCGTTTCAGCAGGGGACTTTCTATTTTACATTCTTCTCGGGCTAACACTTGCACTTTAATACCAGATATCACTGTGAGACATAATGAGGGTCATTAAATGTATTTATTAGCTTATTAAAGTGAACTGCCTTCACTGTTGCAGCTGGCCTGTGTTTTATAGAAACCCCAGCAAATCCCCAAAGTCACACAACAGGAGCCCAACACACTTTAGCTGATGACAGAGTAAATATCAAATTTACTAGGGCTAGCAAGTGGCAAACACAGTTCTGGTATGTTATTTGAAAACCTGCCATGAGGCATAATACGTAATTCTCAGCTCATAAGGGTAGATTTGATTTGGAAGGAAATATGAGAAGAATTTGATAGGATTTAATAATATTTTCAGGGATACAGTTTAATTATAAGCAGTCAGGAAGCTCTTAGATACTAGCTGTTGGTCTCAAATAACCGTTAAAGACAGAGGAAAAACTTCAGCTGGCTATGTGAGTTGATCTAACATGGATTTTATTCATAACACATGAGATAGATACACCTGAAGTGCCCACATCTTTAACAAAGTCTACATGGAAAATATATTTTGAGTGAAGTTCAGGAAGGAGCAGAAAGACCCCAGATGGTGCTGATTGTCTAAACAAGGGTGTACCTGTGAGTGCCCAGGTAAATACATTTATGTTTATTTCACTAGGCAACCTTCCTTTCTCACAGGCTGTAGTCTGTGAAGCAGCCTTTTTTAAGACATGAATATTTCTTCTTTCACCCTGGGGTTCCTCAACCCTCATTTCAAACACTCAGGGGACTGTGATAGCAGGGTGTTCTCAGTGACCCAAGCACAGATGGAGGCAATTGTGGTGCCAGTGCAGGATGGGGTTCTGCCTCTCAGCACCTGCTCCCAGGAACTTGTCTGGGGGAAAACACTGCTGAGGAGCCCAGCTGCAGTGAAGCTACTCACTGTGGGGATGGGCAGGAAGCTCTGCCCCAGCAAAGCCCCAGGAGGGCTGAATTTGGTGTCCCAGCCCCACAGATTCAGCAAAGATTGGGATCCTGAAATTGTACCATGATAGTGCTGCCCTTTAACCCTCACTTTCTGGTGGTCCTGCTTATCTGAAGATGATGGGAAAGGCTGCAACCCTCTCAGACATTTCTTGAGCTGTTCCTCCAGGGCAGAGACAAATCAGCAAATCAGATAGATAGATAGATAGATAGATGGATGGATAGAAAAATAGAT
This sequence comes from Daphoenositta chrysoptera, assembly GCA_013397915.1. Lineage (NCBI taxonomy): Eukaryota > Metazoa > Chordata > Aves > Passeriformes > Daphoenositta > Daphoenositta chrysoptera. The sequence continues at coordinate 905,564 of VZRO01018799.1, read as the reverse complement.
AGATAGATAGATAGATAGATAGATAGATAGATAGATAGATAGATAGATAGATGCAGTATCAGTAGATGCAGAATCAGCTACACTTTTGGCTGGAGATGGCTCCAGAAAGAAATCAGAAATCAGAAAAGGATTAATCACAAGGAAGTAGACTTTGTTTTTAAAAGCTCCTCTCATCCAAACAGCCCTTTCAAATCTGGTTGGGAATAGTCTCCCAGGACACTGGATGAGCAATGAAGCCAGGTGAAGACAGAAGAGCTGCTCAGCCGCTGTGAGATAGCTGTGACTAAGAATGATGACCGCTGTCTGCCTTAATCAAAAAGAAAATAATCCTGTGTCCCTTTTCACTCCCATTACAAGGAACTCACGAATGGGTTTGCATCATTTTCCATAAAGCAGAAGGAAAACCCCTGCTGAGGTATTTTTACTCTCACTCTATCTCACTGTCCTGCTCTAACACCCACAGTTCTCCTGAAGATACAGTCACTGCTTATTCAAAGTTCAAGTGTAGGGGGACCCTGAGCTGTTCTGCCAAAAGCTTTCCCCTTCCCCCTCCACCCCCGCCTGAATCACTGGCAGCAAACATAATGGCAAAGGGTGTCACATTCTTCTTACCGTAATTCTGTAAAGCAGACTGGGATATTTTCCGAGATTTCTTGTAAAGCTGGATGCAAGCAACAGTGTGTGTGTGTGTACATGTGCGCACACCCAAGTGCCAGTAAATCATCTTAAACTCACATGTTTGGAAAATAACTGCCTGATTTGGCTGTTTTCTCATAACTGTGTGTATTCAAATTATAATTGAAGATTTACTTCTTCAGGCTTTATTCTTCCAAGCTCTTTGTTAAATTTCATATATGAATAACACGAAAGCGTATCCCAGATAGCCGAAAGGCATGAATTGTAAGTGCCCACACCTCTATACACACATTTTTATAATGGCTTAGGCTGACATGAGCCAGGAAATTCAGAGTTTGGTCTCACATGGTCTTAATTCATACCTTTGAACACACAAAATCTTCTCCCTATAGGGTTATATTTTAACAATAGCCAGTGGGACTTAACCCCGAATTTCTGTGCAACTCTGATTACATTGGCTCTTTCTTTTTCAGCTTCATCTTTTGCAGAGTTTCTTGCTCATTTTTCAAAAAGATAATAGTTATAAAGAGGAATTGGGGAAATATTAATTAGCTTTCTATTAGACCAATGTTATTTTTGAAGTGCTGGGGCATTTTTTTTCATTTCAATATATCTTAGGCATGTGTATATTTTATATGTCCTTATCAACAGAGTGAAAGATACTGTAATTAAGTGATCCAAGGACTCAACAGTTAAGAAATGCCAGAATAAACTGCTTGCACAAGTCTGTTCATTTTACTTACATTTGTGCCCAGGGAGATGGCTTCCACTTAAAATCAATGCACATTCACTCTGGCACTTGCCCTTACCAGATCCCTCTGCTCTCTGTGTCCCCCTGGGTGCCTGTCACCTTGGCCAGTCAAGCCCAGTCCTTCAAAGTGATCATCAGATCACAGCCTCTCATCCCTCTTACCCTGTTTTTCCACGTCTCCTAAGCTCCTGGCCCACAAAAGCCAGAGTAATCTCCCAGCTCTCCTCTCAAAGCGTGGTTCTCACTGAAAACTGGCACATCACGGTGGAGAGAAATTGGCTGTAGACCAGGTGATTACTCTGCACATACACAAATACACCATCTATCAACAAGTCTCCCACACACTTCACCTGCCGCCTGCCCAAGTCAGGAGAGGATACAACTAATTCCAGTTTGCTGATGAAGGCAAAGGAAGGATGTAGGGGCTAAAGGCAGGAGATGAGAGTTTAAAGCCAACCCACATTTGCTTGAGCTGAGCAGCCTGGACACAGGACAACCTATGACCGCACAGACCTGACTGTTTATCTGCTGCTGCAGTCAGCAATTTGTCAGGGAGTTGTGCACATCTGGTTGCCTGAGCTGCTCTTCATTTGGAAGTTGAAAGATCTCTGGTCACACAAAGGAAAAGGCTTACAGGTCTGGCAGGCCTGGCTTCAGCAAAGAGCAAGAAATCAAAACTGCAAACCCCTCTATCCACCCACTTTTTTCCTTGGGCATAAAGATGTCCCATCCCAGCTTGCTTTGAATGTTCATTTGGCCCTTAGGCCAAAAACAGGAAGAAGGAAACTGGGTCCCTGACAAAGAGTAGGCCTTTCTTGTAGGGAAACAAACCTGAAATGTTTTGACTGAAGAAGGAAGCATTAGCCAAAGCTGTGCCACCCCTGCCTGCAAAAGGACCTTTCCCACCATGTAGGTCCTTAGAGCCTCTCTAAGCTGAAGCTGGGCCAGAAGCGAATGACACAGCATGGACTGGACCATGGCCCCACAGCTGAATGTTCTGGGACTTGCCTGGAAAGCAGCTGAATTCTGGTCGCTTATTCAATATTTTCGTTTTTAACTCAGTGACAAGACAGTTTGAAAAATGCATTTCCAAGACTCCCCAAAAACAGGCTACAGTGTCATACCACTTCCTATGTTGCCTGGGTGGTTCCTGCATTGCTAAATTAGTCCAGAAATGTGATTCTGAGAAAAGCCTGGGGAGAGGCAGTATCCCAAATGGAGCACTGGCTGACAGCAATGTGAAATGGAGCAAAAGGACTGTCACCTGCAGCTTGAGACCTCCAGAGAAAGCATCGTTTCTGAACTTTTTTGTAAGTAAACAGGATTGTCTCAGAGAGGCAGCTGACTCCATCTTCTGTTTCCCATGCAACACCTGCAGCTCCACATATTTGGCTAAAGTTTGGGTCAAAAAAAGGGTAACATTAATATAATCAACGTAATGTAATGGATTTAACTCAGTGAATGACTTCTAAACAGCCCAAGGTCTTTTGGGCTGTGGACTGTTGCGATTCTGGACCTAAAACTTGTCAGTCTTTTCCAAAAATGCCAGTGGGCATCTAGGATATAGATCATACCTTCACTGACAGCTTGACTGACACTATGTTCCCAGTGAGCAGGAAAGACACTCATCCACACGGAGACATTTCCAGTGCCCTCGAAAGTTGTGTTTTAGGGCTTCAGTTCTGGTTCTGTCCCTCTGCCCCATTTCCCACTGGGGAAAACAGGACCAGTGCTGAAAACATTGTCCTGGCATTGCCCACTATACAGCTGAAAATAAAGAACATGTAGGATTCTCACCCTGAAAAAAAATTTCTCTGAATCATATCCTGAGTATTCCCTAAACTCTTTATCATCTTACTTACTTTTTCCAGTTTCCTAAGTTGCATTTTTATTCCCAGATTTATTCACGGCATCTTCCAGAGCTCTGCCGGTTTACCTCCATGGATTGGTTCCTTAGTTTACATCTCTCAATAGACATCTTGTCTGTGGCTGAAAGGATGTCCCTCCACCCCCTCCCAACCCTACATATTCTCATAAATCTTTGAAAAACCCTGTTGATAAAGAGCAGCTTGTTGGTTGTTCTCGCTGCCTTGGCAGGTAAACCAGGCTGGAGGAACAAGGAGTTCTCTACCCTCGAGCCAGTGGAGGTACAGCGTCCCTTCCACTGTTGCCAGCAGTCTCCAAGAGTACAGAATAACAAAAAAGGTACCCCTAAAGAGCCAAGGAAATGTGACACTGTCTAAATTCAGGTAAAAGGTTTTTTTACACTGGTTGCTTTGTGTGGTTGGGAACACCGATGGGGTAAGGAAGCAGTGGAAGCTGTTTTCTTGCCTTTCAGCAGAGGCAGCTTTGACTGGGTTTAATATAGTGTCACTTATGACAGATGTATGGAAAATTGCTGTGAGCAGTAGCAAACTGCTTGCCACTGGGCAGATTTTACACAGAATAAGCCATGGGTTTTGGATGCAGACTCAGGGTGCTGAAAGAGAGGAGGCAAGGATGAGAGCTGTGGCATGTGTGTGTCCATATCCAAAACCCCTCACTACAAAGCCCAAACTAGAAGCTGCACCATTTCAAACAGAAAAAACTCTAATACAGTCATAAGCAACTGCTCTGTGAGGAAATAACAGATTTAAAACCTAAAATCTCTTTTTCATTCTTTACTCCTAGCCCACTCAAGTTTCAGTTGTTTCAAAGGACTTTCTTAAAAGAAGAAAAAAAAAAAGGAAAAAAAAAAAAAAAGCTTGAGCAGCAATTTGAGCTTATGCTTTGTGTAACAGTCTCTAGCTTGAACTCGTGGAAGTATTTTGCTTTATCTGTGATTCAAGACACAGGCTGCTCAGTTCACTAACACATGTCAGAGCCTACAAGTTAACTCATGGTTTGCTCCTGTAACCCAGACAGTTAGCTGAAGGATCCATCCCCCTGATCTACTTTTATTGTCCTGGTTTTTTTTGTTTATTTCCAGGTAGAAGGCCTTTTCAAACTCATTGATGGACTTTTTGGGTATTAGCCACTGAGATGCTGAATGCACAGGTGCTCTGAAAAACATGAAGTATTGGGTTACAGAATAACTGATGTGATCTTTTGACTTTTGCATATGATTTAAAAAAAAAAAAAAAAGAGAAGAAGAAGAAAAAGCATCAACTGACTACATTTCATTAGAGCTTTTTGTCCAGCAAAGAGGCCAGGTTAATTTCTTAATTCTACATTTCATTTCAGGACCTTGTGTGTAATATCAAACAGAGTAAATGAATTACATCAATCCCTGAATGAGCACATGTAGACCCTTGTCGCTGAAGTTTCCCAGTCAATCTATCCTCTTCCCCCCGCCCCTGACATAAATAAAATCAGGAGTGGAAGATTCCCTTCAAGGAAATTTATCTCTTTGACAGTCAAACAGGTGGTGAAGTTAATGCAAACCCTCAAGAGAACTTGGTTGGTAAGAAGGGCTCTGCAATGACTAACCACAATGATTTACAAGGGACTAAATTGCCAGATTAGGCCTTGATAATTTTTCAACTCTTGACTTCATTATTACCTTGTGGATCTGGATCTTACATCACCTCTAGGAATGCCTGGGATCAAATTAAAGTGGAAACACCTGGTTGAAAGTCAGTTCAAAATACAGATTTAAGAACTAGGGGGGTATTTGTGTGCTGGATCTGCTTTTCATGCGTGGTAGACAGCTATAAATTTCTGCTTCTCTGTGTTCAAGCTTTGTTTTCGAATGCTAGTTTGCTTTGTGTGTGTGCTTGCTAGTAATCACCGCTCTTTGCAAGCACACTCACTGCTTAGAGATCTACAGATCTGCCATGTGAAGCAGATTTAAAAGTTAAGTGGAGTGTCCAAGTGAGCCAAACTACAAACTCAAAGACTTAGATTGGTTTGAAAATCTGTGGTTTGACCTAACACAACATGACTGTCTAAGGAAGAAAGCAGAGGTACTCATGCAGCAACGATTTGCACAAGAAAAAAGATGATCCAGTAGTTAAGATAAAATGCAAATTTATTTTTTTTTTTTAAGTAATGTGTCAGAACAAATAACAATTTTTGCCAGGAATCTGTAGCTGAAACAAGCCAGTGGAACACTCAGAGGAACAGTAGACAGTGATTAAATGTCACAGTACTGCTACTACACAGCTCTGTTTGAGGAGAGTCTCCTACAAGCCTTTGTGCTTTTCTTCCCTTTGCATCCTAGTTGTCCTTCACCAGCTCTCCTGCTTAGCTGGGGAGCTGCAGCCAGTACTCCTGGCTGGGTTTCCATGAGTCAGGGAATTCAGCACTGGCACAGGAGAGGCAAAGCTATACGACACTACAGCAGTAGGAACCCTTCGCAGGACACCAGGTGGAAAGTCAACAATTTATCTAGTCCAGACAGTTGCCAGGCTGCTCAATGAGAAGATGGCTATTTATAGAGTAGAAGAGAAATCCTTTCAGTTAGTTCTGCTGCTGGCACACAAGCAATGGCTGCTTCATCAGAGAAAGTCTCCAGCTCCAGTGAGTCCTGCTGATTTTAATGGGACCCTGCCTGGATAGTTTCAAATGACAGTTCTGTCCTGACAACCCTCATGGGTGAAAGCAGTTCAAGCACACTTCCCATCTGGAAAGACTTCATTTGATCTGGAGCCATTCCTCAAGGGTACCACCCCACAGAGCTGATTGCACAACTGGGCATGACATGCCATTCAGAGACCAGGGTACTGGTGAAGCTGGGAAGGACTTGTTGCCATGTTTCAGCAACTGATGCATTGCTTGGTCCTCTTCAGCGGGTGAGATTCTCCCATCTGTGGTGCCCTTCTGTTTGAAAAGGATGCATGTGCAATGGGCTCCTGTCTGGGAAGAAGTCCAAGGTGCTTGGAAAGGTGCAGAAAGTGACTGCCCATGGACACTGGAGCTTCCTGCAGATATGTGCTCTTGGCCTGTGTCCTCGTGTCTGACTTTTCCAGGACTAAAGATGCTTTCATAGGGCTCTAGGTGGACAGTGCAGCACAGGGACTCGAGGGGCAATTTCTATAACTCAGAAGGTTGGGCCTGAAAAATCACCTGCATGCGTGGACCAGACTGCAAATGGTAACTCTCTCTCCTGCTTTGTTGAGGGCACTTGAAACTTCCCAGTGTAGGCTGGGAGAGAAGCAAAAGCACAAAGATGATGGTGAATAACTTCCCCCTTCCCCTTGTGAAAACGACGTGACAGATGGGGAGCTCTCACACTGCCCATGTGATTGGGTTCCTGTTCCCCCTGGGACCAGACCTGGCAGCCCTGGCAGGAAGAGGAGGCCAGGGTGCAGCACCTCGGCAGGTGAGAAAGCTCAGAATCCTGACCATGACACTGGAATTGTCTTCAGGGAGTGAGACTCGAGGAAAAGCTCCAGACAGTGACAGAGCAGGAAGTTACAGCAGCTGTAGGAGCTGCGGTTAATGAATTTCCCAGTGGGGCTTTAGCTTTTGCTCTGCCTTGCTCCCTCTGGCCCAGAGTGCTGTATTAGTTTCTCCGCTTCCCAGCCATCCCAGTCCCACAAGCTGTTTCGTGTAAGAATTTTCAAGGCAGCAGATTGTGTTATGAGTCCCCAGTGAGAGAATAATTTTAGGTCTGTTTCCAAATATTTAGTAACAAAGGCTTGACTTCCCAAGGTGAATCCCAGGAACACTGACAGCATCTCCACATCTGATCATTCAAGCATCGGGGGGAAGGAAAAAAATGAAAAAATGCAGGTTTTTTAGAAAACAAGAAACTTGGGTCCCACAAGCTCAAGGGCTGTGGAATTTCATGTGTAATTTTGTCCCTTCAGTAAAAAGGGGTTACCTTGGCTGACCTTACTGCTCTTATTAGATGCTTTAGGTCTTCAGAGGAGAACCTCCACAGGGGACTGAAAATATTTATAATACCGAAAAGACAGAGAAAGATAAAAGCTGCTTGTTGGAGACCCTGGGAACACTTGCTTCCAAATCTATTGTAGTACTAATTTCAGCTAAAAGTTAGCATATTTTCCAGGTATGAAGAACTTGGGGACAAATTCTGTTCCTGTCCCTGTCTCAGTCCCAGTCCCAGTCCCAGTCCCAGCCCTAACCTGGCTTGAACAGTGGCTAGGTGAAAGTTACTACTGTTCCCTTTAAGCAAAGGAGAAATGAATTATTTCCTTGAGAAAACACCATGTATCAACAGCTGTGGCTCAGAAGTGCTCTGCCCATAAACGAGGATTCAATATTAAAATATAGTTTAAGTTATTTTAAAAAACTAACTCCCAAAGCTTATAACCTCTTCAAAGGCCTGTGATTACATAGTTTGTTATCCCATCTAGTAAGAACAATTACACATCTAATTGCTTCATTTGTTCTAGTTTGCTACACAAAATAAAGATGTAAAAGAAACTGAAGGACTGCTTGAACAACCTGCATTTTCAGAACCACTCTAGTATTCCCCCATAACTCCCAGGTTACTCCTGGGACTAACAGAGTGCCTTATTTTGCATATGCTAACAGATCATGTATTATGTGAGTCACATGTTGGTTTAAAGTGTCAAAATTTTTGAAGAACCAAACTAGTGATCACTTCCATAATTCAAAAATAAAATTGAGAGGACAATTGTTTAAATGATCTTTGTTTAGAGTCACTGCAAGCAGAGAAAAGCTGGCATTTTTTATCCGGTTGTTTGGATTGTGGGTACAAGAGATGAGGAAATCCACACATCAATACTTTTGCTGGACTGTTCTAGTTTATGATGCCTCCAATGGAAGCCTTGGTCCCATCCGCCTCGTGCTTATTTCCCACCACGGTGAAGACTTGCCGGACAAGAAGCTGGCAACCCTCAGCCTTTCAAGCACTGCAGTTCACAGGCAAGCCCTGGAAAGGCAGAGCCCTTGAGGAGACACCAGGCCCTTGGAGCTGTATCTGCATGAGGGCTCCCACTGCTGCTCCTATAGTGAATCAATAGGAGCCACGAGACAAGAACTGGTGATGAGACCTCTGTAAAGACACCAGTAAAACGAAGAGCACTGACACCAGCTTGATTTGGAGATATTTGGGAGACCTTAATTCCAGCCTCTGCTCCAATCCTACTGTTGACATATAACTCTTTACCTTACATGCTGAAGATTTAACTAGGCAGAAGCTCCCGTTCAAAACAGCTGCAGAGGTCAATATTCCTGGCTCTCAGCATGGCAGGAAAACCTAACATCCTTAATGACTGTGGGATGCTTCCGTCTGCCCATTAACTACTGATCTGTGTAGAGACCTAACTTGTATTGAGTAACATTTGCTCTAAACATGGGTCCAAATGCACTTGCCTGTTAAGAAAATAGAACAAGTTTAAGCTAACTTTGCTTATCTGTATCTTAAGTGGTTGCATCCGAATGAAAGTTTGTAATGATCTTCTAAGGGCTTGTTTAGACGTGATGGTTGATGGAAATGAGAGTATGACAGGCATTCCAAAGGCACTGGCTAGTCCCACGTCCCGGAGCACAGAACTTCTTACTCCAGAGTATCATTCTTGTTTAAGTTGGGCTGAAACAGTTTATGCTTATTGCAAAATATAAAGGTAAGCACACACACACACACACACACACACTCTTAAGTGCAGTTATTGCAGAATAACTCTTGCGCAGGGCCGTGTGTAGAAGAGGATGAGCTGAGGGCTGGGGCTGCCTGCAGCTGCGGTGGGAAGGGAGGGCTGGATGTCAGCACCAGCAGACGCCGTGCGTGCACACACCCTGCAACAGGAGCTGCTAGAGCAGGTACAAAGGGGAGATCCCTAGAGCCATCTTAGCACCCCATTCTTCCTCTCCCACTAAGAACCTGTCCCTGGATACAGCTACTAGCTTTGCAAATGCTTCAGCATTAGCTATTCCCCATATCTTACTGCCACAGCAGCTTTTATTGATAATTGGATTAGGAGAGAAAGGCTCCAGTCATCCCAGTGCCATAGGCACTGGCCAAGGCACATTGTTTGCCAAAATGTTTTCAGTCAGAGTAGGTAACATTCTAAAGGCAGTTTGGTCAGTCTGTACAGACAGGGACATGTTTAAAGGGTTAATTTTTTTCAAAATACATTGTGGCTCCTTAGCTAAGTGCTAAAATTGCCCTGCTTAGGAAGAAGGAACCAAACATCCTGCCAATTTAACCTAGGCACAAACACACACAAACACTTGATCTTGACTTCTGCACATTCATCACTTAGCTCAAAAGCTTTCTTTTAAAATTTGTGGAAGAAATTAATTGCTTGTGTATTGTCAGCATTAAGCAGATAGATAAGTATGTAAGCTGGAATGTTATTTCTAAAGTTATTTTGAATATTTGGGTTGTCTACTTAAGTTGTGTTTAAATAAAGTTACTGTGAATTTCTTTGTTTCACTGAAGTCACGTGAAGTCACACTTTCTGTCACTAGATACATCAGCACTTAATGGCCAGGGAAAAAATGTGACCGGCTAATTAGCGTACCAGGGGATTGGGGTTTCTGTAACTACATTTTTAACTTTGTTGGCTACTGTCCCTAGATTCTCCAGCTTTTTCTTTTCAAGGTGTGTGACTAAACGCCTGAAATTTAGGCTTAGGAGCTTCAGGACAATGTAACACTTAAATAGGTGCCCTCATCAACCATTCTGCCTGATCTGCTGTTTCAGGCACTGTTAGAAGACCTCATCTCTGTGACAGACAGTCTTATTTCTTGTTTGTGGGCTAAGAACTTGGCAGCAATGGAAAACTGAGCACAGTCCCAAAGCTTCCGTACTTGGAAAACTTGGGTTTTAATGGACAGAAACAAACTCCTGAGGTTAAATGCTTACCCAATTACCATTTGCATTATAATTATCTCCTTTTGTTGAACAGAGGACTTATCTACCCAGAGACACAAGAAAAATTAGGACTCAGATTCAGAGGTTAGGTTAATGATTTTATATGCATCAAATTCTTGAGCAGGCACACACTTTCAGAACCATAGTGGCCCATAACTTACTCCTTTATGTCCATTCACTACACAGCTCTGATCCCTCTGAATTTTTCCAAATTGCTCCTGAAGACAAGACTCATAAGGGTTTGTCTATACACAAAAGTTAGGACAGATTATGATGGTGTTAGAACATAAAGAATAATGCTTGCTCCTGAATTATTTATTTGTTATAAAGTTAAAGGGTATTGTTCCTGATTAGCTCACCTCACCTAGATCTTCTGCACAAGTCCTTATGATGTAAGGTAAAGTACACATTTATTGTGTGTTACCAACTCTACATACACAGACAAGTCTAACGGCAGGGAAGAACAATTTATATTACAGTGGGCATCCAGCTTAGGTGCTCCAAGCTTCAACTACATTTATACATAAAATTACCTACAAGCACATGATATAGGAAACTACTAACACCAAAAGCAAAGATACTTGAAGCCTAAACTCATCTATCTCATTCCAATGACTGAGTGGGTACACCAAGTTTAGAGATCTGGCAACCCCACATTCTTTTCAAGACTAGGAAATAGAGGAGAAGCTCTAGAAACCTACTATAGATGAACCAGTGATGCAAATTGTCCTGCTCACTGGGAAGTAAAGTGCTACACAATGATCTTCAAACACCTTGTTTACATGGCTATAAGCTTAGCATCATTAAGATAGGAGCTTTCTGAGAAAACTCTCATCAGCTGCATATCCCATTGGGTTGTTACAGCAAGACAAAAAATACCAAGAGGTGCACCCACATCAGTTCATCTGGGTTTAACAGTAAACTTTCATGGCATTGTCCTACAGAATGAAGGAAAATATTCCTACATTAAGCTATTAGTCTAAAGTATTAATTTAAAACTTCTACCTGAGCTACTTAAACTAGTCTGGCTTTATATGAAATAATACACTTTATCAGTCACAGCCCTGAAGAGACACAATTCTCATAGTTTCTGATTGTAGTGTTAAAGGAAACTCTCAGCATCACATGGTATTTGCAGCAGTTTAGGGCAATATAAACAAGGGATACACCAGTTCCCACTCCACCAAGTCACAAATCATCTCTCCCTGCTTCACAGGAATCACCCATGCAACTGGGAAGTCATCCAATCAGCAGAAAACCTTCATGGAGAGGTGATTGACTTCTTTAGGTGATTTTTTTTAAAGGTGTGACTAGAGGTGACAGGAGCTTCAGGATTGTTTCCAAAATAGCTCATGTGTATCAGAAAAACTAACAAACTGAATTCCTCTGGAGGCTTGAATTAAATTTAGGCTCAGTCTCCCACTATGCAAGACAAGCACTCAGTCTCAAAGATCCTCTCCCCAAGCACTTAAGCAAGTCTCATTAGGTCTACAAGGTATCTGCTATCCCTTTTCTCAATGTGTTCCTGTGGCTTTTGAATAGAAGGTGAAAAGTTAAGGGAATAAGTTTTAGAAACATGCTTGCAGAGTGCACCCACCACAAGCCACTCTCCAGCCAACAGGTGAAGCACTGAGAGAAAAGATAGTAAATTCAGAGAAACCAGGATGACCACACATTCAGTAATTCAAGTAGAACCATGCAAGCCTTGAAACTTGCTTTTTAAGTAAGTCTTTAACCATTGTAAAGTGGCAGGATGCTTTATAGAACGCCTTGGTATTACTGGCCAGCTTCTTGTTTTTCCTTTTCTGTCAGGCTAATAAATGTTGAGTATCAACACATCAAACTTTAAAAGTTGCTTCTTAGTCTGACGCAGCTGCAAAGATTGAAACATCTTAGGAAAACAAATGTGCAATACAAGGATGCTATGCAATAGAATTAAATTTGTTGTACTTGCTCTTTGTGACTTTGCTGTAAGAACATGGGAGGTAATTTGGCCCTGGGGAAATCTTCTAATGACTTTTTCAAAAGAGCATGGAATTTGGAGTAAGGGTTAATGTAAACATTTTCTTCTACTTTCAATTAGTTTCTAAACAGAGTTAGTTAACAACACTGTTCTTGACACAGATACCGAGTTTTTATTTTGTATGTGTGCTATGTATATGCAGTAATAACTGCAGCTGTACTGAAACTACATTTACTTTTTAACTCAATAAAACTGCATCCACACCACATTTTTTCATAGACCTGAATGCAGCTCTAAAGATCACCAAAATTAATATTCTTCATAACCTCTTTGACCAGCTACTTTATCAATGAGTTTAGATGATAGGCAAAACTGTCAGCTCCTAAAGCCCAATTTCACAGTACCTACTGATAGTCTTCAGAGATTACACTGTAAGGCATGTAGCTGACAAAGTGGATACACGAGTTGAGCCATAAATATTTGATCTGTGTTGACACCAAAGAGCTGCAGAACAGGCACAAGTAGTTTGTGTTAGTTCAGTCTTTAAAGAAAACATTCCAATCACTGTTTTAAGGAAAAGGTGGCTCACTTTAATAACCACAGGCATTGGTCACTATTTAACAAGACATTCTAAAAAAGTAATCACAATTTTTCTGATAGTAGTTTACAAGTGGATGGTATACATTAAGATACAGAGGTAGAATTTCACTTTTACAATGCTTCACTAATACAGATTACCAAATTCAAGGCACAAAATTGTTCGCTTTACAAAAAATACTGTAAAAATGTCATTTGCTGTTCTACAATGTGAGTACAACTCAAAAAAAATCTTTACACCCTTTCATATTCTGAATGTAGAGTTGCATCAGGCATTATTCTATTTTTCCTTTGCTAATAATTGGCATATGACCAGCACTTACATAAACAGTTTTTATCTCAGCTGAGTTGCTTTGTCTTTTAGGCACAAGTCCAGTTAGAGAATTTAACACAACAGCTTCCTTGGGGGGTGGGAGAATTCTGTCAGAAGTAAGAATGAGGAGGAAGAAAAGAAACATGTAGTCCATAATAGTAAATTGGACTCTGACATATAGAGGGAAATGGAACAGAGCATATTTCAAATTAAGTCAACTTGAAAAAAAGTCAGATGAAATTACTGACTGCATTCCTAAAAAAACAGATGCCCGGTACAAGTTTGCTCTGAGAGTATGTAAGACATTCATTTGCCTTTGAATTGGCAGAGATTTACAAATTTCTTTTCATCTTTGTTTAAATAGAACACACACAGTTGCAACAAAAGAGAATTACACCACAATTTGGCCATGTGTCCTTTAGAGAACTTGGGTGAATGAGTGAAGAGATGCATTCAGAAACTGTCCTTGAATTTGCTATAAGATCATGAGTAGTAGCTTTAAATGCAAGATTTCCCTCCCTTCCTAAATAACATAAGGAAAGTCAAACCATTTCTGAAACATTGTATCTTCTGGTTGGAGACAGCTCTTAGAAGCCTTGGCAGACTAAGGAAGAGATATCACACAGTGCATCCCTAAAACAAGTAGTATGACTAGTTTACTGTACATACAGTGATATTCTAAAGGACAATGGTGGCAGCTACATTGTAAATTCATTTGAGTTACCTATCACACTTCCCAAGTACTCTAGTCAGTTTTATTTACAGTATATAAAAATCCATTGATTTTTAGAGTTCAATACACAGGTTTAGGACCCAAGAGAATGCCACAGTAAGATGTTGACATTTGCATCTGTTAGATGCAAGTGCACTTTGCAATTCAGTCATGTAACATTATTGCATTCACCTATAAATGTCAGTCCATCCAAAACTGTTAAATTCCATTTTTTGCTTCATTGTTGTTTGTAGCCTGCTTCCGTTGAGCGATGAAAGGATACATACACTTGTCTGCTCCCAAGAATCGGTACATGCATACAACTGCTTCAAATGGCAGAATACTGGGAAAAAGAAGTTACACATTTGTTAGAAGCCAGCGTAAAACAAAAACTCTACTTACATGCACTTTTAAGTACACATACTTACATGCACTATGTACTTGGTCTCCTTAAAAGCAATATGGTACCTATTGGAGAGTCTTCTTAAAAGACTTAAGGGACTTTCATTTCACAGGGATACTTTCAGAGAGAATTGAAATTCTAGAGTCCCAACCACACAGGCAAGCAGAAGGAGAAAGAAGCTGCTTATTCACATGCTTCCATCTTAGACCAGAATTTCTGTTTCTTCACAAGCAGCGTGATAGCTTGTTTTAAAGAAGTGGGGCAGGGAGGACAGGGGGAGGCAAGGGCATCACAGAGGGCCTGGTAAAAGCAAAGCATCTGCTAAAAGCCACATCAGCAGAGGTCATCAGACATTTAAGATATTCTTTAATGTGGGATTAGTGTTAGTTAATGCCATTCTTTGATCACCAGATGTCTAACAACCTTGATTTATATTCCAAACTCAATCATCCATCCTCAAAAAGAAAGGTCCAAAGTAAAGAGAGCAATTTCCTTCCTCCCCTCCAGATAAAATTCCAGGAGGTGATTATGTGATGGATACCTGGCTACAGATCCTGCCCTCATTCTCACATGAATAAAATATTGGTTTTACTTCAAGTGTAATACTCAGGGGCTCTAGTGAAGGACTAAAATGGGATTCCTCAGGCCCTGGAAACAGCAGCAGGCACTTGTTCAGTGGCAAGCAGTGCAATTCCAGCCGTTGGGAGTAATGCCCACTGAAGCACCAAGAAGTAGGCACTGGTACAGGTGTCCTCAGTGCCAGCAGCACTGCTTGTGCAGTGACTGGAGGGCCTTTGATGTAAAGGCTGCTGCCTGGGGCATGGATTATGCAGAAGCTTTGATCTCCCTATTGGAAGCTGAAGTGCTGAACCAAGAAAACCCGAAGGGCTTTTGATGTGGCTGTTGCTGTGTAAGGCATTGCTTGTGCAGGAAACACTGAAGCACCCTCTGAGCTTCTGGGTGAAGGAACTAGTTCTTAAAGATACTGACAGTGGCCTTCATCTGGTGTCAGAATAGACACATACATCTCTCTTCCAGGAAAGAGGTGAGCAGTGAAGATACCTCTATTTTTCAGTAAGGCTGTCCACCAAGAGACACTTGAGCCAGAGGAGAACAACCACCTTGTAAGTGGAATAAAAATCACCAAGGTGTTCAGTTTCAACCATCCCTTGCAGAAAGAAAATAATACAATGCCATGTTTTACAGGTTCCCCCTGCACACTACAGATTTAAAACAAAACACAGAGGCCTGTGAAGCTGCTCTCCATAAACTAAAATTCAAGTGGTGTTGTATCACAGGAATTGAAGCAGCTCCTGCATTATCGAAATGTCAGCCTGGTTACAGATTAAAACAGTTTTCATCCTAAAACTGCAGTGTGTGAGAATGAAACAAGTAATTCCTAATTCCTTTAAATAGCCCTTCCACCAAACTTAGACTCTGAAAATTGGTTCTGAAAGTACCAATTTTCAGTTTAATCTACCACATCTGTGCGAGTTCTGAAGAATCTGCAGACAGGGCCTTCTCACACACTGGTTCTAGAGACAAGCAGCTAGAGGTTCCTCTGCTGGTAGCTGCCTCATGCCCCATTCCTAAAGGGGAACTCAAACAGTGGAATTAAAAGTCTGTTGAAAAGAAAATAGGAATCTAAGGAGGATGGAAGATACAAGAAGGTTAAAACAAAGATGCATGGGTACATGGGATCTCAGTTAAATGAAGCTTCCCAAGCAAGCAACCTACAAGCATGCAAGCCAAGAGAGACTTATGAATTCTAACAAAATGGCACCTATGACCTGTGTGGGTGGGAGGGTGTTTGTACCCAGAAACTGGACATGCTCACGTATTTTGTGGATTGCATTGCCAAATAACTAGCACTTCAGTTCTTACCTTTTCATGAAGGTGACCATATACATGAGGCGAGGTGTGCAGATCATTGGCTGGTCTGTAAGGATGGCTCTCATAGCCTGCTTCACACAGTATTCAGGTTTCAAGGGTGGAAGGAAAGGCTCAATTTCTTTTCTGGAACATTCAATTAAGAGAGATTAATATGATACACAAAGGACCACAGACCCCACTGAACAGCTCATTAACTTAATTTCTTTGGAACTTTTCTGTATCCACTGTTAAGTTACAAAGACTATAGCTCAAAACTTGCATTGCCTGTGTACAAAAGGACAGAAGACAGTGAATTCAAAAAGTCTCTTTTTAAGTCTAACGCTTACATATACTAAAGCAGATATATTTATTTTAATATTTTTATGGTAACAGTTGAGTTATCTTTAAATACTTTTATGACACTACAAGCACAGAGCAGAAGGAGAATTTTACTCACCTGATCCTGCACCCTCTAAACATTCCTGTATCTACAAGATAAGGGCAGACTAAAGTAGTTTTGATTCCGTCCTTTTCAGCAGCCTTCAATTCATGGCTCAAAGACTCATGGAAACCTACAGCTCCAAATTTGCTGGCACAATAATCCTGTGTTGGCAATGAACGAAGCAGAAAAAAAAAAAAAACAACAAAAACGGAACTTTAAAAGAACAGCTATGAATGATGTTCAAAGCCAGCATACCTGAGGTGATTCTGCACACATTTTCAAAGCAACAGCAAAAGACACCCACTGAATAGAGCATCACATCAACTAATTCATCACTTTACTTTTGAGGTAATTAGCACAGAATCATGAAAGGAGGAAAGCTGAATGTAGGAGGATATTACCTTGGATTCAAGTCTTTGGATCAGGCAGGCTCACATGACAAGTTACTCCAATTACCAGTTTGCTTAATAATAAGTGGTGCAACAAAGGACTGAGATACCTAATACTGCCTTGGGTCAGATTTGAAAAAGCTTGAAGAATTGGCAGGGCATAGGTGTAAAAATCTTAAAAGTGTTATTTTTAAGGTTAGTTTCAACAGAAGACACAATCAAGATTTGAGTATTTCTACGAGTTACACAAATAATTCAAAAGCTACTGTTGTCTATGCAATTATTTTTTTCGTTGCTGAACTTAGTGTGTTTTTAGGTGGATGTGTCCATCTCTGTTGGTGGTCACACCCAGTCTAGGAAATTCCTTGTAGCTTTCTCAAGACAGTAAACACTCTAAAAAGTCCTAAGTTACACCATCTTCATTCATTTGTGTTATGAAACACTGCAGTTTAAGGTCCTGGACTGAGCCTTACTTATATGCAAAGAAGCCTATGCTTATGGGGTAATATGACCATTATTATTTTAGACAGAAATTAATTTTCACTAACTGAATGCTTTTTGTTCACACTTGCATTTGTATTAATGACTCAAAAAACAAGACAAACTCTAATCCTAACCTATTTTTATGCACCAGACAAGTCTCACAAACTGGAGTTCTCAAACAGCTAGTGAAGCAGGTGAGCCACATATTCTAGAAGGTTTGCAGTCATTTCCTCACAGAAACAAGAAACATTACTTTTGAAAGCCCTTGCCTTTGGCTTCAAGCTTAGCACTGAAGATCTTGACAGGAGTAGGTTGAATGGCACATTTCAAGTTCCTAAATTTATCAGGTAAATCAAAGATCACCTGGCATTCTGAAACCCCCCAGCCATCCTAGGCTTTTGCTCTAAGTGCCAAGTCCACCACCCAAGTAAATGAATACAGTGCCTGCCCAAGTCCTGTGGCTCCCACTCACAGGGAGCCATGGGTTGATATGGTACTCAGCACCATAACCTCCAAATATCTTTGAAGATTTGACCTCATTTCCTCTAGCTGATAATATTAAAAAAAACTTATCTTTGGCAAAAAGTGCCAAATTTTTTGTTCATTATAGTCTAACAAACCTCCACTCCAGCAGTACTGAATAACCCCAAGGAACTTGCAACTGTCACGATGTGTCCGTGGTTCATTTCCAGCATCTTGGGAAGGAATGCTTTAGTGGTCTACAAAGTAAAAAAAAACAAAACAAAAAACATAAAACAACAAATCACACTTAAACAACATAAACAACAAACCACTTCATGAACCATTTAAATTAGCCATGAGTTCTCAGAATCTCTCCGTTTATTCTCAAGAATACAGAAATACAATCATTGTACAGGTTTTGAACTTGAGTTCATCAAAAATGCTCACAGAAAATCTACAGATTGTTTGTGAATTCAGATAGCAAGGCAGCAAGGATTATATCACCAGAAATCCTAAGGTTAAAGGATCAGTTGAGCTCAGACATGTTTATTTTTCCACAAGAGACTAGTTATCAGAAGGAGATAATTTGACCTTAAAATGGAAGTCACTTTTTTTAAAGACAGAAAAAGAAATGCAAAGTGTTTAATTATACCATCCAGCACATCTCTGTTGAGACCAGTACCAATTATCAGTTCTAATTATTGACAGTGTTTTTTAAGTTAGATATGGCAAGTTTTATCCAAGTAACTTATCATTTTAGGCATTTTATATTAAAAGAAATACTAGAGGCAGAGTTTTTGCTGATGTTACTTTTTACCTACAATAGAGCCACCATCTGTTAGTTTAAATTACTTTCCATCTTTATTAGTATCCATAGCATTGCTATAGCTAAAAACACAAGATATGCATTTCTAATTCCTTAAGAGTTTAAAAATAAAACAAAATAAACCCAAAGCAAGTCTCAAGATGAAACTTTAACCTCCAATTTTTATGTTTTGATTATAACAAAGTTCATTTCCATTTTAAAAACCTGAGTCAGAGTTAACACCTTTTAAAAATTAAATTTTAAGCAATACATTGAAGGTATTTGCTGGAAGATCACCCCTACCAGAATACCTATCTTTGTCATACCTCTCTTTTGAAGCTGACTCAACACTTCCCCATTTTAAATAAGTATTAGCCAGAGCAGCATATACACTACAAAAATCAATAAAGTAGTAAAATGGTATGTGTAGCTATGATGTACTTCAGCTTTTAGGGTGTCATTGTACTATATGAGATCACTTTTAAATTGCCCAAGAACTTCAGACAATGCTTTTTAATCACAAACATGCCTAGTTAGTATGTTAATCTATTAGTGACAGAGCTACTAATCTATTCCAACTCACTCAGTACCACGAATGCTTTACCCTCCCAAAAACCTACTCTTCCCATGTAATTTGTATCCAAACTCAGAGCATGCAAATGCCCCCAAAGTATTTCCTACTTGCTTAATTGTTGGTCTGAGTCGTGTCAGCTGCATTCTTAAAAAGACATGCAAACTACAGCTGAATCCATCTAATTCCATTCTTATGCTGTCTGCATTTTCCAATCACAGACGTCAGGACGGTTTTGCTCTAATGATTTTCACATGTTCTTGTACAACATTTTTGCCTGCAGGTGTTAAATGACTAATCCAGACCTCCTAACACCACACAAAAGAGTGTTTTCACTGGACAGCTGGCAGATGATAGAAGATTAACAGACCTCCTGACTCCTTGCCTTTTCTACTGTTGATTCATACAACTCCTAGATTCTGTCATAACTACATAACAAAGCTAATTATAAAAAATAATCTGAGAGCAAGCTGCCTTGCATTTGTTTCTTTCCTCATGGAAGGGATCTCTAAACCTCTTACACAGAGCCTCGGACAAGAATTCAGTTTGCTGTTAAACTAATCTGTGCCAGGCACACAAAGTTTCAGCCTCTCTTCCCATGTTGCATGGCAACAAAGCCCAGTCATCATCGGGCAGCGCCATCCGAAAAAGAGGCTTCGCTCGGACGGCACTGAAGTTTTACAGAGTGTTCTTTATTTGCAGCCTGCCGTGCACACTGCAACACCAACGCTGCGAACACTAACCCCGATCCTCCCTGCTATCCCTGTAAGACATCCGTGCTCCCAGCTCAGTCCTGCTAAACAATTTACTCCACTCCCCAACATTTGTCAGCTCCATCAGCAGTTTCCACTTATGTCTCAGCTATCTGTCCACATCACATTGGAATGACTGATTGCCACCTCACATTGCCAGAAAGCTTGATAATGCAGACTGAAGCTCTGGCTGCAAACCACAGCAACTACAGAAAAGAGGCCTTGGAGTTTGTCTTGGGGGAGAAAAAGAAGGGAAAGAAGTAGTAATGGATTTTTTTTTCCTACCACTTTCAAGGTATGAATTGGTATTGTCTTCCAAGAGATGAACAGGCAAGTACACCAAACTATTATCTTTAATATGGTACTGCCTTTTTTCCTTTTTTTTTTTTGTTGTTTTTGTTAATATGGTGAACTGTAAATATGTGTCCATAAGTGTCTATGTTTAGCTTGCCTGAGGAAGAGAATTTTTAGAGTCATATATATATATACATACAAATATGCAACATAACCAGACCAGTAAATTTCAGAAAGCCCACTCAACTATGCTATACTGTTTCAAAGCATAAAGATTATAAAAACTGAGTTTTCAGAGCTTGTGGCTAAAGTAATCCATTTTCAACCAGATGAAATTGGCACATGACAAATACAGCTTGTTGAGGACACTTTTGGGTGACGTCTTCAGCATCTCAAGTGCAGACTTGAACAACTCCCAGCAGCAGAATTACAGTCACTTCATGTAAGTCATCTCTTAAAAGCCATTTATGGCTACATTGGAGAAAAACCACAGCTCCTCTGCTTTAAAGACAATTAGAAATTCATGGAAATCTTTGCATGAGACCTCAGTGTTCTGAGACAGCCTGTTCAGAGCAAGCCCCTGTACTTTGTCATGGCACATTATTCCACAAATTCTCCTAAAACCTGAAGCTGAGGCAGTCTATAAAGATAGCATATCATATGTAGAAAAATTAGTAGTCAACTATCAACATCTCCACTAAATGGATGTCAGAGAAAGTCAACTCGATTGCTGCCATCCTCCAGCCATCTGCAGCAGCTGGGAGTCAGCACTTGAAAACAAGCACTGTCAGAGGCAGACACACCCTACCGGGGGATGCATTTCCAGGCTCAGAGTAAAGGCTTGCCCACTGCTCCTCCCAGCCTCCTCTCGCTGGGAAAAACAATCCCAAAGTGAAGTTATTCTTTCGCGGTATAAGCAATCCCCAAAAAAATCAGTGTTCTTACTGAGCTTCTGGCACTGCACACCTCCTTGATCAAAGCAGCTTCCTCCATACTCTGGTTCCCAGTTTTTCTACCCGTTACATAAACCAGATCAACCTAGTTTCTTGTTTCTAGTTTCTTTCAGCTTCAGCTACATCTGCCTACCAGACCTTAAGTCTTCTGTGTGCTTGTTGTGCTGCTGACAAACTAGTTAAGAGTTTGACTGGTTTGGGGCAAGATGCCTCCTGGGTGGCCTTCCCATCTGGAGTTTGTCTGAACAGGTACACAGCCCACATTAGTCTTCTGAGGTGATGCATGGACATACTAATCCTCCATTAAAAAAATATTAGAAGACACCAAGCAAAAGATGGGTTTTGTCCATGGCATTAGAGGTCATGAACCAGGCCCCCAAAATAATTCAAATCAAGTCAAGTGGTTTAATCAAACTATCTGCCTTCTGGTTTGATCCTTGAAGCTTCAGTTTTGCCTCTCACAGCTGCAGAGGCAGACATTTAACCAAAACATAGAAGTATTTAAAGTCAGAGCTGGGTCATTTATTCACGACAAACATACCACAGTTTTCAACATTAGGGAGAAACCAGTAAGTAGAATATAGAGGATGAAAGGAATTGTGTTGTGATGCATCAGGGTGAACAGTCAGGGAAGTTATGCAGTGCTCAACATCAAGAAATACAAGTTAAGCATCTTCTTCACTCATAATTAGCTCTTTTTTATTATTATTTAGGAAAAAAAAAACAAACCAAAGAACCAGAAGAAAATGCAAACCCCAAAAGCATAATGAAAACATGATTTTCTAACCTGCAGTATACTTTAGATAGAAACTAGGTAGGATAACAGAGCACATGAAGCTGTTGTGAACAGAGTAGAGCTAGTTTTTCAAGCTAGTTCAGCCTTTAAGTTTTTTGAAATATAGAGATTAATTCCTAATCTTCTGAGCATTTTCCTCTATGCTTTTGAATATATCAGTAAGACCAAACTATTCCCAGTAGCTGTAACCAAACTTCTATTTCATGTGCACACAGCTCAAATGACTTATTTCTCACAAGTGTGAAACTGAACAAGCATTTACATGTCACTTCATAGCTTTCGTAATCTGTTCTCAACATTTTGGTTTACGGCAAATTAACTTCTAACAGTCTAGCACTTCTTCCCTCCCCTTCCCCAAATTCTTTAGTTCCATTCTTAATGAAACAAAACTCAAAAGATTGTGCAACACAAAGAGCAGCACAGCTGCAATGTCAAGACAAATTAGTCTAAATACAGCAAATGAGAATATGAAGAAATACTGTGTTTGGGAAAGTGATTTTTTTAATTAAATTTCAGATTAATTATTCTTAAAGAAGAAAGCAAGCATCCACAGAAAACAATGTTAGCTGTATGCAGCTCAAGACAAAGAATGCAGAAAACACACCAAAGTAGAAAAGTATGTGCTACCTCATGTTTAGAGAGTTGCCTCTATAGCAAAGAAAGAAATAAATAGGTACGAACACATAAGATCCTGTAAATTGCTGTTTTTCAATACAATAGATTTCTCCATACTTTCTGCCTTCTGTCAACAGCCTTTTTAAACTATTTTAATGGCATAAACAAACTGTATTACTACAAGGTAGAAATACCTTTATCCCAAAGTATATGCCAAAGCTCATTTCCCATACAGCTCCTTCAGGTAAGGAGCATGGTTAATTTTTTGAGGCTTATCAAAAGAGGTGAGTTTTTATATCACAAGTTATCCACAACAGTGATGTACTGGTATAACAGAGAAAACATTTTCTCCCAAGCCACAGCTATTCTTGACTGCCAGAGCAGCTGCCTGACAGCACAAATAAGTGCAACATTTGGGTAAATGTATTGTTTCATCTTCATGTTAAAAACTATTCAGGCAGATCCAAGAAGCAAAATCAGTGTGGTTAGTCAAGGACTCATATCCAGACATCTCTGGGAACTAAGGTACCAGAGACCATAACAGGCTGCTGCCACACATTAACTAGTTTGTTTAACTAACAGTGACAAGAAAAGTTTTTTTATCTAAAACACATGTTATATCCTCTCTCTCCTTCACCATGGACATTCAGTCTTCTTTTCTTCCCGTTCTTCTTCATGGCCTACAGCACAAGACACTGCAAGTTCTCTTACTCCTGTGCAGGACAGCATGTGGCCACTCACTCCAACACAGAACCAAATAGAGATTTCTACGTGCCCCAATTTCTTGTTCCATTCCATTAACTGAGAAGAAATGCACAAAGGTCTGACAAAAGAGCACACCTCTAACTCTTCTGCATACAGGAGGTGGCAGTCTTACCTGTAGTAGGTTTGTCCAAACTATGTGGTATTGCACTAATGCAAACCTGTATATGTTAAAAGGGAAAGGAAGGTGCCTGAAAGGCAGAAAACCCCAATGGCAAGCTTATCAGTAAACACACTGAAGTTATTTTCAGCTACAATCATATAGCCCAGCTTATTTCAGAAGAGAACCACTTTACATACAGTTTATAAACACAGGTTAAAACCTCTTTTACAGGATTACAGGGAAAGCCATTGCCAAATGGTTTTAGAAGAGGCATTGAAAATATACCCTAGTACTCTCTCATAGGAGGATTTATCCAAGGTAGGCAATATAATAGCCAAAACGCCTTCTCACGCACCAAAGCATGAAGTTGCAAGCCTGCGTTTAACCATTTATTTTTCTTCTAGCTTTTTTAATTGGTTCCCAAGAGAACTGAGAATAATTACTTGTTGTTTGCACTATCATCTCCATTACTTTTCCCACATAGTCTCCACATCTTTCCTAAATTCCCCTCTACAAGCATCTCTGAAATGTTAGCTTAAGGTGAGATTAGTAACTGCACTCAGACTACATGAAAACACCAAGTACCGAGTTGAAGACTAGAGAGACCACACAATAGAAAGGATGTGGCTCTGACAGTAACAGGCTGAGTACAGCAGGCAGACAGAAGTCTACAACTACTGTTGACCTTGCTAACACAAGGGACCAAAGCTGTACTTTAAAGGACCTCAGATGTCTCTACTGACTGTTTTCAAGAACTGCTGGGCCCCTTTTGGATAATTAGCCACTGTCTAAGTAAATATTTGAATAGCTGTGGAAATTACAACTATTTTTGATCTTTGGTTTCTATTCTCAAGAAATGATAATGGAATATAGGTCAGAATTACACAGTCTTCCTAGAGTAATGAATTAAAAGATAAAGCCACATTTCTCTGAATTTTTTAATAGGACTACCCACATCCTTTTGAAGCAAAAACGATCAGGAGATAAACATGACGTCCTCAAGCCAAGCTTCCATGGGTGGCTATGTTAAAAGCAAAAAAGAAAACTATTCAAGGATTGTCCTCAAGTGTGCCTTGCACAAGCCCTGCATTCAGAACAAAAAAGCTAGATCTTCCAATATTTCATCTCAAAAGAAGTCCCTTTGCTATTTATCTCCTGGCAGGCAGCACAATCTTCAAGTTCTCACTAAAGGTTTATTTGTCCTTCACATAAAAACCCACTGTTTTTGGGCCACAGGGATTCCTTTAATATTGAACTGCACTAGCAGTTAATGCTTAACATACATGCACAGTAATAATGCTATGATTGCCTTGCAACCAGGAGCTCATGAAAGAACAAGAAAGACTTAAACAAAAGTTTATAATGATGATGAGTAACACAGAAGGAAAGCCACACATACACTCCCTAATACCTTGGATAGCCTACATTAGCAGAGTGAAGCTACAGATAAATCTGCTCAGTTTAAGAAGTGAAGGTAATAAAACAAATACCCTAAAAACATAAGTCATAAATGAAAAGAAACATCGATTAATTTAAAACTGTATTTAATTTACCAAGAAATAAGCATACTTTTTTCTCTCCCAGCTCTGCATGAAATACTGCATTAAAGTACATGAAGTCTTAGATTAGTAAAAACATAAGCTATTACTTGAATCACTTGGTTTATAATTTATTATTAATTTATAGACCTAATTTTCTCTACCCTCATGACCAATCTACATACATAAAATCCCCTGCTTCTCAACAGACATATTAAATCACCTGAGAAGCACCAAATTTGTACAAAATGAGGCTAAATCTTATTTATGGAAGGTTGTAAGTGGGTTTGTTAGTAGCAATAAGCATCTGTCACACAATTTGCTAAAGAAAAAGTATGCTACAGCCCATATTTACATTAAAACATTGTTTAGCATTTGTATTGTTCAGGGTTCCATTCCAGAATTTCTCCAGTTTTCAAAGCCAATAGTCACCACTTTTTCCTATGAAGAGTTCAGTTATCATAGTGGTTTCTCTGCTACATGGAATTAGCTCATGTTAAGTTTACCAGACAAAGCTGAAACTGAATTAAATACTTTCCTTAATCAGAACTTAGTGCCACAAAGCTGTTTACAATGGGTAGACAGCAAAGATAAGATAAGTAATGCTATTAAACAACAAAAAAAAAACCACACAGGAAACTAATACCACTAGTTATCTCTCAAACATTAATCATTGATTTCCACTCTTTACTACTAGAACTAATCATGCTATGCCTAGAGCAACTGAACATTGCCTGACTAAATTGCCTTTTGTATAGCTTGTTAACAAGGCTTGGTTGAAAAAGGCTGTGTCTACAGAGAAAGGGATATGAAAAATGCTTAGGGAAGGACATTGCAACAGAAACTTTTATTACTGTTGCCTTATCACATTGCTACACTGTCTTCCCCTCCTTTTAAGGGTTTCATTTCCTGTGATCTTACCCCAAACTGGGGTAGAAAACAGCTTTGCTTTCTCGTCTCATCTAAAGTGTAGGTTAAGTACTCAAGAACACTACCTAAGTAATGCAATTCTGACTTCAGAAACTTTCCTCTTGAGCATCAAGGTGGAAAAGGTATCACTGTAAGCTTTATAGTGCTCTGTTGCTAATCAGACGTCAAGGCCTCTTCAGTAAAGCTTTTCTGCATCCACCACCACTGCATCACTCCAGATTTTGTGTGCACCATAACCTAGAGCAGTGGTTTAGGTACATAGAACACAGGCAAAGGTAGCCCCGACTTCTCCTTAAAAACATTTCACTTCTGTTTAGGAACAGAAGTGAACACTTCTTTATATAGTTTCTGAGCATGAAGAAATTCAGGTATTCAAGCTGAACTACCCTTGTTATCATTATATGAGGAAAATAGAATTTAGAGGCTTTATGTTACTGGTATGCAGTCTCCACCTTGCTGCTCCTGAGAACTTTTAAATTTTTCTTCCTAAGAGATTTTAGATTTACATGTTTTTAAAAATTATTTCCATCCTCAGATGTCAGGCCTGTCCTGTAAAGTGCACAATCTTTCTCATATCTAAATGTCACCAGTCATTTCTGTAGAAACATCTAGCTACCTTTAAAGGACATGCTTGTACATACAGAATACCATAAATACACACCAACTTGTCCACTTTCACCTGTACTTGCAGATATTGCTTGGCTGATGTAGAAGTGTTTCCTATATATGCAGCAGTATACATAACTGCTTCAATCACTGATTATATATTTGGACTTCCTCCCTTCAGAATTTGCAAGTCTTTGATTTCATATGGCTATGAAAAACAAAGCTCATTCTCACAGGTTGCCCAGAGAGGTGGTGAAAATCTTCATCCTTGGAGGTATTAAAAAGCTGATTGGACACCAGCCTGGTCAACTGGCTCTAGGTGGCCCAGCTTGAGCAGGGGACGTGGCCTTGATGACCTTCAGAGGCCACTTCCCACCCCTGCTTAAGTACACCAATTGCTTGCTCAACAACCTATTCCCTCTTTCTCTCACAGAGGAAGAAGTTCATAAGCCAGCAGAGACCTTGCACTCTTCATCACTATGTTAACTGCAAGTTTATCAACACAGAATCTTAACTAACTGGAAAGGATGCCAATTCCTCTGCTACATCTCTCCTGTATCTCTCTGACAGGAGCTCTTGCCTGCAATAAATTATCCTGCTCTGAAACAGTGTCTGTTCTACGTCCATTTCTCCTTCTCCTTTGGTCTTGAGTCCTTTCAGCTGGAGGGAGGGCCCAATGAAGCAGTGCAGAGCACCTAGATTAATTTCTTATGGAATTAGCATATTTTCAGCCAAGTTCAGCACATATATGTACCATAGTATTTTCAGAAACTAGTTATGTCCCCCTGGCTATTGGAAGCCCTCCAGTAACTACACTACCATGCCAGCTTCTTTAGGACATTCTGAGCCCTCACAAACAATTTTTCCCACTTTGAATTTTAATGGTTTTAAAGCTTGGTCAGAGAAATCACATATTGGATTCTTGACAGCTAGCAATGAATGGGGAAAAAGAGTATCTCTGCCTAAGCTGTGTAAAAGTGCAAAACAAATTACCAATGTTTGTTGTTGAAGTGCTTAACTAATCTAAAAGATGAGACAGAATAGTAGTCGTAATATGGCATGGTAAGAGGGCTGCTGGAGGCCCAGCTATGTGTTTAGTCTGCCTTACACTGAAAAACAAGAAAGTCTAGACCAAAGCAGAACAAAATGTATACCTGCAGACTTCTCCAGACAGCACAAATTTAGGGCAGAGCTAAGCATGAGAACTGAAGGTTTCAAAGTACTTACTTTCAAAAGCTGACCTCTTCCCTCCTGCTTAAAGGCATTTTATTAGACAAGCTGATATTTATTCTCCATAAATATTAATCTCATTCTACTCTCAGACCATCACAGCTATCAAACCACAATTACTACTCATTTAAATGAAGTATTACACAGCTGGCAGCCACTGAAAAGTAAGATGCAGCTTAAAGAAAGTGAATCCTTCTGCTCAAATCTACCAAATCTATCTGAGCTTTCTATATAGCCAAGACTAACAGAGAGCTCCAACGTGGCTGTGACAGCATAGATACACTCCTGCAAATTCAGGAATTTAAATTACAGTCAAAGTAGGTAGCACCACCAACTTTGTACTCTTCCACAGGCAGATCAGTAAAGATGAACTAAAAATAGGTTTATTCAAATGTCAAATTTGAAATTACTTTAGAGTTTTCTACTCAAGTGATACAGGAAGTTAACACTTGCCTACTCCCTTGCACAAAAGGTGGTTTAAACTCTGCTGAAGTCAAGTGACTAGAAATTCTACTTTGTTTATATACTGACAAATGGCTGTGTCAAAGGAGTTGTAGTGTTTCAGAGCTATGTTGACATTAGTGTAACAAACACATTAGTACCTCACCTTCATTAGCACAAGTTTGCAGCAAATGTCCAACCATTTGGAGAGCAGTTATTTATTGCCAGCTATTTGATAATCTTGACAAAAATGAAAACATGCCCCTATGAGTCTGTGAAAAATCCACATAACAAATTCATTTCAGGAAAAACTCTTAGATAAGAGCTCAGAATATTTTGTTCAGTGAACAAAAACATAATCTGACTTTTAAATACATATTTTTTCCAGCTTGCCATAAGCTTAGTCATCTTCTGGAATATTTAGTAAAACTTGGTATTTTAGTCTACAGGTTTCCAAAACATTACTAGAGAACAGTACTGTCAGAACTACTTACGGAAAACATGAAGTCATCATTCATGATTTATGATTTATGTAGCAGGCTTTTTAAGAAGTGGCTAAGCAGGACTGTCTCATATTTTATAGATACCTTAAAGCCAGCACCTCCGTAACAATGCAATTGCTGGAGTACTTGCAGGCAGATGAAAGCTGAGTCACTTTAGTCTTCCTGCCCAACTCAGTCCCCAAGTCATTGTTTTGAATCATTTGCTTCATAATAAGGAAAGTGATTATGCTACAACCAAGTATCTCACAAGAGGAACAAGACTAGAAGGAAAGTTTCCCTTTCCACATAGCAGTCTTATTTAGAGGAAATAGAAAACTAGGGAAGATGATATAGCTGAACAGAGATTTAGCTTCAGTATTTCTTCAGGAAACAGTAAGACACTAAAAGACTATATCTTCCTGTGAAGTAACTCACTGAACGAGAAGTAACATTTTTTAAATGCATGAAGCTTTTAGGTTTTTAAAAACCCAGGTGTTTGTGTTTCATACTTCTCCCCATCCTTCCACAAAAGGGTGTGCAGAAAATAAATAGTCTTAGAAGGTAAACTTTTGCTTCACAAGCCAACAAAGGATAAAATGATCAAAAGACTGCAGCTAATACAGTGACTAAACCAGCAACTAATACAATTTTCAAAGATTCTGCTTGCACAGGCATTTTAAACAAGCATCAGCAAACTACTCACTTTCTTAGGGGCTGAGTTTTCAAAGACAGAGAAATACTTCCTTTGCTTGTCTTTGGAAACTATGCTTATTTCCCACAAGCTGAAACATGGCTCCAGCCTGTTTTTTCCACATTTTGTGTTAGTACAACTGATTTCCAGAGAAGTCAAACAGTGCAGGAGGCACAGAGATCATTGCTCTTGATGATACACAACAGCAATCATAGTATTGTTTCAAGGTAAATAAGCTAAAGCTGTTAACACAACATTATCTGATGTGTACAGTAAACTAGCTTGCCTTTATCTAAGGGGTTTAAATAGTTGTAATTAAATACTGCCATCTCTTTTGAAGTCAAGTTGTTACGTTCAGACTTATGCCAGTGGAGGTTTTGCTACAGCTTGGAATCATTTATGACTACTAATTATTTAGAGGATGTAAATCTTACTCCAAAAAAAAGCAAAAAAAGGTCCAAGAATGAGGTTTCAGTAGGATAGTCACAGAGGCCCTGCTCAGCTATGTGATTTTATCCTATTCCTCCTCACCTTTTCCCCCACACACTGGCTACTCCAAGTCTGAAATGCTGATGAGGTGATTCTAGTCTCCAAATAGAAAAAAACGAATCAACTTGGACAAGAAAATTAGCAGCTTTCCTCCCTGCCCTGCAGACAAGTTAGTGAGCTGAACTAGCTCACCCAAACATTGGCTGAATATATAAACTAGTGCAAGGTAAGATCCAGATACAAGGGATGATCCCACAAGACAGACTGCCAACACTAAGCTGCCTTGTAGTTTTGTCCTAATTCAACAGAAATTTTGGACAAGTTACTTTTAAACACGCACTCATGAACTTTTTCAATTCAACGCTGAAGAGGGGAGTGCTCAAGAAGCTGTCACACAAGTTCAAACAGATGGCAGAAGCAACCAGCACCAGGGCACATTTAGGTGCAGAATTCAACAGCCAAACAAACTTGAATTTCAAAAGGCTCACACCAAGTCAGCCACCTCAGCTCTGCAGCTGTTCCAGAATTCCTTGGCCTACCATGCCCTCCCACCCCAGTTGTGATATCTCACTCATGTCAAGTGTTAATTTGACTGACATATAAATCATTATACTAATATAATTATTTACAAGAACAGAGTGTTCATTCAGAAGTGTAAGCACAGATGTAAATCTCTCTCCCATTTGTGACATATCTTCTTTCAAACTAAACCCTCAAACCCCCAAAATTCTACAAATCTCAAAGTCTACACCTACTCACCTATATTGTAACTGCATTTTGAAAGACTTTGTAATTTTTAACAGATGAAGTCCAAGACCACAGGTAAAAGCATACGGCATCACGTGTAAATCAGCTTCAGTTTGCCTTTGCAGAAAGACATCTGCCATTTTTCACAAAATACAGACAGGTATCAGTAACTCAGTTTTACCATCAGTGTCAATAGCCAGAAACCTCAAAGGTCAAAGGGAGCAAGGCTTATCAAGTGAGTGATGCACTGGCTTTTACATACAGAGAACTGTGGAAAGATTTAGTACTAGAGATACATAACAAAAACCTTTCCTCCCCGCAAAAAAAACCCCAAAGTGAAATCAAAGCATGAGAAACACTGGGAGAGAATAATAGTTCACAGCTGATAAGGATAAAAGTAGAAAAGATTTAAGAAGTGCAGTGCTAAAATGGCAGGGATGGTGCTAGAAAACATAACATTCTTCTTTCCTCAGCCTGTCTAGTCAGAGTAATTGATGACACTGAGAGCTGTGGAAAAGGATTGCTTACCCACACAGATCAGTTAAGACAGGTCTTAAGCAGTGATGCAAACACTGGGTTAGCAGGACACTTGGCTGCACCATAATAAGGATTGCTTTTCTCCACCATTAAGCACACAAACACAGCTGTCTTCTACAATTCTGCTCTGGTCACTTGGTTATTACAGAAAGTTAATAACATAATGACATAACATTAACTTAGCTGCTTTTCATAAAGTAAAGGTGGATGTTACTCATAGATAGAAGAATCTGGAACTTTAACTCCATTGCCCTCCTAACCTCCACAGGACAACAGAAGCATACACATGGTCTTTTAGATGAGTATTTCACTGAAACATTGAAGAGCCACTCTCTCCACTTCTAGCAAGGTTAAGCACCAGACAGGCAAAGACCATCATCATATTCAAGGTTTTCCTGTCTCCCCAAATCCTTCACAAGTAACTGCATAATTGCAGACCAAAGCCAGGTCAGAGACTTTTGCTTATTCAGCTGACCTACTGCATTCCGTAAGGAGGAATATAACCATCACACTGATCACTCATCCAGGGCCATGCATTCAGAAAAGATTAGCAATCCTGAAAACATTCACACAGTTTGCTAACAAGTCTCCAACCCTCAGAAGAAGTCACAGGAAACTAAAGTGAGATTATTCCAAGTGTCTTACCTCTGCAAGCTATACTACAACTCCAGCTTCATTTTAGATGGATGTAGAATTGCAAGCAACTTAATAATTAATACTTCAGATGTTTCAAGTAGTCTGAGAATTCTTGGCATGGTCTCTTCAGGACAACTTTCCCTTTCCTTAACTGAACTTTCCCAATAGTTTTCTGAGAAACATATTACTGCTTTCACCTAAATTCTTCAAGCTTAATGTAGTTTAGTGCATGGAAGTAACTGTCTGATCACACCTTATGCTACTATCTTGGACACCAATCCACAGGCAACAAACAATCCATGGGTCACAATCTGAGAATCTCTATTTTCTGTTCTTTGAGACTCTAAGATCCATGCACTTTCAAATGGTGAAGCAAATTAAATTCCAAAGTATGTGTGAGAGAAGCTGCTGCAAAAGCCCAGGTGTAACTGGGAGTTTACAGTTTAGGGAAAACATTCCAGAAGGTCATTCTAGAGTTGCTAACCAACTGGGATGAAAATCAAATACTTCACATCATCAGTGAGAGGGAAGGGAAATGCACAAATTCAGCTGTCATTTGAACAAAAGAAGTCAGCATTCTCCATCACACAAGGAAGATGCTCTAGCACAGAAAGTATATGTAGGAAGGCTGGTGTTGTAACACATTCAGAGAATCTTCAGTATGGTTTTCCCACAGCCCTGAGTGTTGTTAACTAAGCAAGAGTACTGTAATTTATTCTGCTCGCACTCCTTGATATGTAACTACTTATTTATCATCAAGATACAGTAGACAATGAAGAACCAGGACAGAACAGACTCAATAGCCCTTAGGGACTAGATCTGAGAAACATGTGGAACAGCTAGAGTTTGGTGGGCAGCACTGTGGAATCCCAATTATAGATGCTCAAACTCATGATTCCCACACAAGGCAAATGAAGAGGCGTTTTGCATAAGACTAAGACCTACCTACCACCCCATCCCTACATGCTCAATTATGCATGTTGACTCTCTGGATGAGTGCATTGCCTGAAGATTCATTTTTATCCTCTTCCATTACTATTCTGAAACTGGTATAAGACTGGTGTTATGATCAAAGCTCAGACATACAGGTATCTAATTAAAGGGTTGGGGTTGGTGCCCCCATCAAAACAGGAAGAGAAAACTTTAAAAATAAAATGAAAAAACATGGAAGTTTTTGAAGTGATCGCTATAACTAAAACATGATTACAAAGCTAAGCTATAGATACACACAAATTGCAAGATACTGGCTACAAAATTAAAGACTGCATGCTGGTCACTGATAACTGTTCTTGACACAATGCTAGTCCTTGTAGACCATAAAGTAAATCCATGAGGAAAGCTCTGAACCAGAATTCTTGTGCCCACTTTAACTCCAGAAATATATATCCACCCCTTTATTTTCCAAAACTTGTGTTAAGTACACTGCTTTATAAAATGGGAAAGTGCTGTTTTCTAGGGCCAGCATCTGGAAGATAGTATATTCTTATTTGATAGATTCCCTCTATTTTTTTGAGAAATAAACCCAAAAACATATGAACAGCAGAACCATACCAAAGTATTTATAAGTTTTAAGTATGACTAATATGACTATTTCCGTAGCTAAGACTATGATTGCTTTTTCCTTCATACTCACTACCCAGCATGCTACCACAGTATATGAAACACATGTGCTGTCCAGGGTAATTTACTGGTGGCATGTAGCTGGAATAACTGTGCAAAGGAAGAGGTAGTTTTGATGATACTTTTTGGATCACATACAAATCTTTTGCTTGAACTTGATCCGACTCATTTTTCAAAGAAAAAAGTCAAGACCATGTAGATAAAACTTTGCAAATGGACTTGTGCATCTTGGGGTACATCATCATGAAACTAAATAAAAGTGGAAAAAAACAATTAAAGCTAACTCCACTCATCCAAAATACTATATATAGCTGGGTGGCCTGTCAGGGGAATATTGTCCATATACTTGATCATAGGTGCTAGAATCCTAAATTTGATAACAAAAATTAGACTACTATGCCAATAGGACACAAGACTTGGCAGGGTATAGTGTCAAATAACATAAGCTGCTTTCTCTTCTGTAGAAGATTCTGAGTGCACACTATGTGTAATACTTCTGTATTTGAACTAAACAAACTATAGGCATAAGTGAGCTTTATTTAACACCAGGGAGCTTGAAGAGAAAACAGCAATACACAAACACTGATACATTATAGATAACTATAATCAGCAATTAGCAATCCTGTCAGTCTAAGGAGATCTATAAGTACAGCAGCTGCATCAATGGGTATTTGATTTAGTAACTCTGTATTAACCATCTTCCCAAGGTATATTTAAATTTTAGAGATTTTAATGAATGCCCTAAATACTTGAGTACTGTTTCTCTCGCTAATCAGTATTTATCTCCCCCTGTACCAATGTTGGGCCATCTAAAAAAATTACTTCAATTCCTACAGAGATACCAGCATACCTTCAAAAAATCAAGCAGCTGTAAATAAATGAACAAAACTACTCCAGCAAAGAAAGCAGTACACAAGTCTTTAAACTCTGGGTCCTAGTCTCTCTCTATATGGATTTTTTTTTTTTTTTAATATGACAGAGCTGTAGCAGAATGCTTTTGCTTCCCCCTTATGGTAAGTTGAAGAGAACTCTAGGAGGAAAGATTTAAGCTGAAATATTTGGAGTATCCACATGACAGGGAAGCACAGATCACTGATCTCTCAGAGCTGAATACTGAAGACCTGTTGTACAGAAGGATCTGCATGTCACAGAATTTCAGAACCTGCTCATTGCCCTGCTCTGGCCCCTTCCCCAGAGACCAAAAGTAGAAGGATTGCCCAGGTATTATAGCGATGTCCAATACTAACATCTACTTATCCAGCAACAGATTATTCTTCCAGAAAAAGTGTTAGAGTAGGTACAAGACTCTCAAATTGTCCCAAAATTAAGAGATTGTAGTTTTATTCAATATGGTGCCATTACCTAAACACAGTATTTTGATACTTAAGCTTTCTTGTAAAACAACAAGAAAAAAATCCTATTCCTGTATTTGCTAATATCTGATTCAGCAACAGCTCTAAGTTATATTCTGACTTAACATTTTTAATTTGAATCCTGACACATCACAGGAAGAAAATTTCCTAGTCTGTAGAAATTCAGTGCTAATAATTTACAAGTGCAGCCAAATAAGTTATTATTCCTCCAATAGACTGGCAGGAAAGATAGTGTTACATTTCTGCTACAATTTTATGCATCTGCAAATTATAGTAAACCAGAGCTGTCTTATTTCAAACCGGGAATGGATTTCATCCCTATGTTTTCAATATCAGAAGCATTCAAGTTATCACAGCATGAAATAACAGGTTTTTAATACTGCAGTGGATTTTATGCTGTGGAAATTGCTACATGATGCAGTGGTGACATGTTTATATAGAACACTCATAGGAAGGATTACACAAATCATGCATGTCAGCAAAATGGAAAGCATCTGTTTAGGCTGTGGCATGCTGCTAAGGCTCTCTTGACTGCCAATTTGTGATATGGTACACAGCCCAGTTGGAGTCACAACAGCAAAACTGTGACAGATTTTCATGTCACTGCCTACTGCAGAAGTTGGTAGCTGCTAACATAAAAGCAAGATCAGATCACCTAAATTCTGCATGGAGAACAGGTAATTAATCTGATGCCAAATGTTTCAAGGGACAGTACTAGAGCCCTATTTTCAGTTTTTATATAGAAACACATTGAGGCTTGATTAATGACCAAGGGATTAAAAAGAATTTCCCCTGAACCACATTAAAAAAAAACCAAACCAATACACCAAAACCCCAGAAAGTACAGACACTTAACTACTGAAGCAATACTACATGCAAGATCCATGTCTTTACAAAATCCATTTACAGCTTTTTGGACTAAACGCCCTCCAAGAATACTTAAAAGCCTACATAATGCTCCAGAGTATTAGCTTTGCTTTTGGACCACCAGTTTAGCTGACACGGAAAAGACTAGCTGTATAAGACTTCACACATCTAGACACATTGTTCTATTTAAGTCAGCATTGACTTGCATCTAAAAATTTGGCTTCAAATCAGCTGATTCAGATGATATCTTATGAATTAAGTAGTATTACTTTCAACAGAAGTCCACCCACTATTGGTCAAGCCAGCCTTTTCTGGGATCATGAAGGGGGATACAAGGAAAAGAGCTTTGCCAACAGCAAAAAATAAAAGCAAAGCAGGACACAGAATCTACAGGAAGTTTACATATGAACAGATCCTCAATTAAATCTAAAGGGTGTTGACTACTTCTTTAAAACTTAAGCCAAGATCTCAAGTTCCGCAGTCCAGACATAGCTATACCTTCTTGAAATAATTTTTTTTTTTTTTAATTTTAAAGTCTCTTCACACTAACATTTAGACATGAATGGAACTGTTATGGAAACCCAATCATAGCAATACTAGACTCTAAGTTTAGTTTTCTATTACTGTAAGAGAACACACAGAGTGCTTTAAAAAGGTCTCTGAAACTGTTATAAATAAGTGTATGACTTAGGCCTGAAAGAAGAACAGCTGGAGAATTTAGGATCCTCCCATATTTTAACTCATGGTGATGTCATAATTGAGAGTTCTTGGAAACTGTCAATTCAACATTTAAGCCACATCAATAACAGTCATTAAATCTACTACACATCTCTATTGGATTGAGCACCAATTTAACTTTTATTAAGGGGAACACACAGAACTCTTAATTATAAGAAGTCACATGAGCATTTTCAGAAGCTCTCAGATTGCTTTAAAATATATACTTTCAGGGTTTAAAAGAGTTTCTAAACATATTATCTCCAGTGCACTGAAGTTTAAGCACTCTCTGCAAGCTTTACAATACATTGGAAAGAGACTGCTCTGCCATTAAGTGTTTCACAGTGCAGATTTGAAGGGGCTCCTTTAGGGTTATGAAACACCATTTCATTTCCACGTTAAAAAAGTTGGGCTTGGGAGGGCCTTCTAAGTTTTGAAGATGAGGCATTTTACAAAATTTTATTATGAAAAGGTAAGATCAGTCAAAGAAGGTTTAAGTTGAAGTATATTTCAGATTGCTTAATCCTTTCATTGTTATGCAAGTGTATTTCATAACCTTATTTGAGGAATCAAAGAACAGTTTTAATACTAACAATGGTCTCAGTCTGACAGCTAATGCTAACCCAAGTGTGCATCATGCCCTCCTTCAACACTCCAATTTACATAACTCCACACCACCATGAGTTTAAAAATAAACCACACAGGAAAACAAGGTTTAGATGGACAAAAAGAGCCAGATCACATACTTGTTCTCCTTAATTAGCATCTGCTAGTTGTGGACACAATACCATCCCAAGAAACCATAGTTAAGATTGTCTTACTTCTACAGGCAGCCCCCAGAGAAAGCTATGAGGACAAATACGCAGGATTCCTGAAAAAGTGTTCTTGGCTTGATTTCTTGAGAAATCTTTTTCGCCTTTCCTCCCAGCCTTCAAAAGGAACAATTTGCCTTCAAGGCAATTCAAACAACATTTTCAGCAGGGGTTTTAAAGATTTTTTCCAGAAATGTGCAAGTTTACTATTGTAACCATCATTAAAACAGCATCTTAAAGCTGCTAATGTGCTTGCAGAAGAGTATGTGAGGAAGAAGACTGAGAAGCCATTCATTAACAGTAACAACCTTTAAGAAGATTCAGAGATTATTGCTTATAAAGGATTTAATAACCAGAGCTACAGAAACGGCCACAAGACTTAGAACTCTGGATTCTAGGAGGATACAGTTGATTTAAAACTATTTGCTAACAGTCTTAATACCAGCATTCCTGTTAAACAGAACAGTCAGTTCAAAATAAGAAATCCCCAAAGCAGCGATCTTACAAGGGAAAAGGAGCAAGTGCAAAACTCAAGGAGATAGGAGTTCAGTAACAGCAGTTCATTTCCCAAATCTAATTACCAAAAAGGGCAGCAGAAAGGAGTTTATAGTTACCCAGAAGTGTGCGTGACAGTTAACCATCATGGTCCTTTCAATAAGCTCATCAGGACACTCCAGAAGATGGTGCCCGGAGACCACACCAGCATTGTTAACCAGGACAGACACCTCGCCAACCTCCTTGCGGACCCTCTCAGCTGTCAAGTAGACATTCTCTCTTTTGCCCACATCACAGGTGTACGTGTAAACCTGCAAGTTGCAATGGGGCAGCACATCTTTCTCTCCATCTCCGGCTACTAAAAAACACAGGTAAGAGAACAGAAGGGGTGGGGGGCAATAAACTTCTTGCTCACATTTTGATACTCAAACAAGCAGTCAAGTAGAAACAGCAAATACAATTACAAACCACCAAAAGTTCTACTTATTTTGGTGTCACTGCAGTACACCAGGCGTCGGCTATTTTATACCGCTGCTAAGTGTCTTAAGAAAAGCTACAGGTTTTAAGGCCGCTGCTGGAGTCCGAGGCTCCGCGAAGCAGGTCTGCGCTCACCGCTGCGGGCACAGGGCCGGCTCTGGCTGGCAGAGGCACCGTCGGGCCGTCTGATAGCCCTGCGCCCGGCGGGCTCCAGCCCAGAGCCGCTCTCAGGGCCCGCCGCAGGTGAGCGCTGCCCGGGCTGCACCCGCGCAGAGCCGGGCCGGGGCCGCGCAGGTGAGCGGCGAGGGCGGCGGGGACAGCGCGGGGAGCTCGCCGCTTACCTCCGGGGGCGGCGGCGGCCGCCTCCTCGGCCATCTCCCGGTAGATGTGCTGCACCATGCCCGCCGTCTCCTCGTTGCTCTGCGTGTTGATGTCCCACAGCACCAGCAGCGCCCGGCGCCGGGCGAACTCCAGGGCGAAGAGGCGGCCCAGGCCGCTGCCCGCCCCGGTGATTAGGCACACCTGCCCCGCCA